>JAACJT020000038.1:7825835-7840112 GCA_009936485.2 Gymnarchus niloticus | reverse complement strand
AAGCTGTGTTCTTCTAGCCATCCAATCAGATATCAGTAACATTTTTGAAAGCAGAAGAAATTCTTGTTAATTTTGGTAGCATTACTATTTATTAGTATACAGTTTAATGGTCAATTGTGTTATTTTTTCCCAAGCCAATGTACATTTTCTGCCCAGATAAATGGCCTGAAATGGCTTCTTTGTGTGCCTAAGACTTTTGCACAATACTGTAAAGGAGGACACTTCATAAAATGCACATGTTTAGCAAAGTTCTTAAGATTGAGATGTTCAGAACTGTGATGAGTAATAAATAGTACATTAGAAGTTTACATTAAAATAAATATTTACAGAGCATGTTGAAGTTTTGTTTTAAATTGATAAGTACACAATAGTCGCTAAAAGACCTCTTATTAACTCATCGGTGTGAAACATTGTGTTTTCATCGGTATGTTTACGTCCGAGTTGCTTTGGTCCTGGACCCTGCTGTTGCCACCACACAGCCTATGGGGCAGTCATCAGGTCTGCCCTCAGCCGAGGTGGTACACGCGGCACGTTGAAAGCACACACACTGCTGGCGGTGGTGCGGTCCAGTCCAGAGAGACGGCTAATATTCCAGCCAGAGTGGTGTGACTGAAAGCGGGGCTTGCCGCCGTGATGAAAGCTGGTTATCTGCCCAACACCACATCCTGTTTTCAGTTGGATGCCGATGTCAATTTATTTAAGAACGAGTGCCGTAATGGGGGACGCGTGCCCAGAAGCGGGTACCCAGGAATTTTCAGTGTCTCAGGCACTCTGCTTGAGCATATTTTAAGGCTAAAAGCCACATTTAAGACACAGGGAACGCTGCACTGAATATAATAATGGAAATGAATATGGAGGAAAAAAGATTCCACCAGGAAGTATTATAAATATAGACTGTCAGTTTTCACTAGTAGTTATAGATCAGTAGAGATACCTATATCAACAAGTTTACCAGGATTTACCAGAAAGTTGAACAGCTGTTTTCATTTCATACTTAAAAACTAAATAGTAGTGAAGGGAAATCTTTTGAACTACATTTCAAGATAAATTTGTCAATGTCCAGTAATGACTACCTTTAAAAAGACTTCAGTCAGACATCGTAAGGCACTATAGAGCAATTTGCTTTGTCACCTGCACTGCAGATGGAACGATCATAAGGCTCATTCAGTAGGGTGAAAACACTTCTTTATAAAACACTATTCAGCAACTCTACCATTAGTTATGAAATCGTTATTTAAACTCATCAGCATGTTAAAGAACTATTATTTAATTCATTCTTTAGAATGATAAATGTGTCTCTTGCATTGTCTGAAAGTGACACAAATTTGTATATAAAAATAAATACTGGCTGATTAAAACAGGCCAGAATTTGTGTATTTACAACAGGAAAAACAGTTTGAAGCAAGTATGAAGACACAGAGAAGTAAGTGAGATGATGATAGCTGAGGTGTCAAACATCCACAGGCTGGGTCCCCTGACACGGGGTGACACGCTGGACCTCTGAGCAGGATGGAGAGATCTGAAAGCCTGGGGCAGGGCTGTGACTCCCCACTACTTGCACGCGGAGGGGGCGGAACTGCGTTTTCCAGGCCTTTCTTCAAAGACGCCCCCCATATCAAATGTGGTGTTTAAAGTAACCAGAGAACTGCCTTTTTCTCTTTCTAAATTAGCACAGGCAAGTCAATTGCACTGCGGTTTACGTCCACCACTGTCTGCAGGGTTGGAAGATGATGATGTCATCGTGGGTCATAGGCACATGTGGCGCAAAATAAAAAAAAGGTTCCTAATTTAGGGGTAATTTGTAACAGATCTGAATAAAGGTGGCTGCCAACAGACCATTGTGCTGTTTTTCTTCCAATTAAAAGGCTGTAAGCTGCAGCATTTGGGCCCTGCAGGTGCCGCCGATTGGAGTCAAGTATCGGATCTGCTGGTCTGCCGAAAAACGTTACGGGTCTGCGACCCACGCTTGGAGCGGCGTGTCGTTCGGAAGGGTCCAGAAGACACACGGGAAAGATTTCGCTCCACATCTGCCAAAGTCTTCAAAGTGAAAGAAGGGCTCCATTGTCAAACTGGGAAAAACGCAGACAAAACAAGCCTGAGTGAGTGTGAGAGAAGGAACATCAGCCAGCAATGTGGAGCCCTATGTGCCTATCTAATCATTCCTATTCTCTGGTTCTTTCGGTTTGTTTGTCTGTTTTTGAAGTCAACCAAATAATTTTGCTACCATTTTGAATTCTTCCTATTTTAACCAAAAGCTAGCTTCTTCAGACCACATGCAGAAGAACACAGCCTGTGAGCCACCAAAGAAGAAAGGCAGTCATTACCAAAAAAGAGTGGTATTCATGACATCCACACCCCTGGTATTTCTTATGCGTGAATAACTGTAAATGTTAATGTCATAATGATCCCTTGGTGAGTTGAACTAACCAAACACTGAAAGGACACGGCTGAAAAAGTCGAACACTGTACAACCTGCTTCGTGCAAATGCAGCCAAATTTAGCTCTGCGTCTGTATAGTAATTGGATTTGAACACAAAATTAAACAGAAATGTCTGGAGGAAAGATCTCAAAGATTTCTTGATGCCTGACAATGTGGTTAGTGAGTCTTTTTTGCCAGAGTTTACTAACTAGTCTGTAAAGACACAGCCAAATGAGAAACTGGCCTGACTTGGCACTGTGGAGTCAGTGTAAAACCAATTTGCTCATGTTCACCAAATCCACTAAGTGCATAAAATAAAGTTAGAATCAGCACAAACAAACAAACGAAAATAACCTTGAGGCTATTAGCTTATTTGAGCGCTGAGACAAGGCGCCTGTAGACCTGGTCCAAAGAATTCATCAGAACAGGAGCATTAAAGTACATGTATTTAAGGAGAGGTCATACTTCAACAATACAGACACTGTTTTGGTTATGGTAAGCGAAATTCATTTCGCAAGAGGAATTCATACCATATGGAGCATGACATTCAAAATCACTCTGGTGATGCACATGATTGACTTTTACTGCTTCAAGGTTTGGAGAAGCGTCTTTAAAACAAAAAACGAGGAGATACTTGGAAGGTGAAGGACACTACACAAGCAGTCACTTGGAAAAATTTAATTGGTGTGTTCCAATCGATATATACAACAAATTTTGTGAAGAGTTCATTATCTGAATATGACAATAAAACTCCAGTAATTATATAAGCAGATTAGTGATGGTGTAAAACACATAATTGGTTTTGGCATAATTTGATATAAATATTGAACATTCACGGTCTCCTTTTTATTTTAAGATCCACACATGTCCTCGATCAGAAGCCCATGACTGGCAGCTCTAATGCCACAAAACGCGACCAGCTTCTTTCCACCGATGCAGTAGGAGCTCACTCTGGTGCAGCGGTGCCTCCTAGGGGCAGTGGTGGGCAAAGAGTGTCACAAAGTCCAGGATGGAATGGAAAAATAAAAAGAGGGTGTAATCAAAATATAGAGGTTCTGAATAGGGGGTGGGGTAAATTTAAGACAAACTGGTGAAAAGGGCTGACTGTGCTTAATTCTGAAATTTGATAAAATCATTAGAATAAAACACACTCAAATTCAGAAGAGAGGAAAACAATGCATAGCCCACTGTGACACTTGGCACCTACATTATACCCTATGCTCCTCCATTACTGCTGACTCAGCATGCTTAAAGTCCATCAGTAACATGGGGAGTTTGGTACATGGGACATGCTAGCCAATCAAAAGCTCAGATTCTACAATAACTGTTTTTTTTTGGGGGGGGGGGGGGCCAGCAGATTTACTCAGGGGGATGGTTTGGTATGGAAAACAGCATAGCAAAGACAAAGAGAGATCTAGTTTCTCTGATCTCTGAATACGTTTCCAACAAAACTGCATCTAGTACTACACGAAGTGGCCTTGCAGCAAAACACACGCTGTTTCAGAATGATGGCACAGCTCGTCCAAAATACCAAAATTCCTACACATCACTATGAAAATTTCCCAAACCAAAATGCTCTGAAAATATATTCTTCCAGACTTTCGACAGGAAAACCTCATCTGCTAGCCATGGTCTTGATGTAGGAAAAACAGAAATGATCCACAAGATACAAAGAGTGAGGAAAATATTAATGTATTTTTGCAATGTCAATAATGTGCTTGGCAGCTTCTGTTCCGAGTGACTCAACTGCTGAAAAGCGCTGCAGTCGAACCTCTGGCAGGATCAGTCTTTGCCAGTATGGCCTTGGACGAATGCTTCCCTTTCACCGCTGTGTGCTAGTGCTCAGTTTCCTTCTGATCCTGGTACCCACAAACCCCTGACTCAATAAAAGTCAGAGATCACTCAAGCTGATAAAAAAAAGATGGATTTCATCTTTCCTTGAGTGTCTGCAATCACTAAGGCAGAAGGGATGGATCAGTCACACAGTGTGCCTCACAGGGCCAGCCTATCCATTCAAGCAATCAGTACCAGTGCTAATTTGTATCAATTCAGACAGGCTAGCACAGAAGATTATGATAAAAAAAAAAAAAAAAAAAAAAAACACAGTCAGCTTTTAAACTGAAAAAAGGTCTCTGAGCCTTAGAGAATAGGCAAGGATAATATGCCTTTAATTTTTCCACTTTATGTGGAATTATGCCCTTGGAGGCTTTACTACTTCTATAATGCATATCTGCTGTTTGTTTTGACCATGAAAAAAGGAGAGAAAAATGAATGAAAATGAATGGAAACCCTTAGGGTTTGCCAGGGCTGCTTCCACTTCTCTAAGCCGTTCACCATGATGTAAGTGTTATTCAGTTTCACTGACAGGAAAACCACAGGTACACGCAGCTTGGTGTTGCGGGCTGGACGTGCAATAACAGACGACCCAACAGCCTTAAAAAGCAGCCTCACGCAAGCGCCTCAGTACCAGCAGGTTAAGGGATGTAGAAAAATGGGAGGTGTTACACATCGCGAACTCCTTCAGGTTAACTTAAGGTTACACGCTCGGTGGAGTCTGAGAAAACTCCGTTACGAAAGAGCGACGTTGTATTTTAAGCAAGCAGATCTGAAAGTCATTAGGAAACGTGATGAGGCAAATGGAAAACTTCAGGTAAACTGAGACAGGTTACTTTCGCGGTGTTTTCCAGGGTTAAACATAGAGTTTTGGGGCTGATCATATCTCCATATATATATATATAGGCACATATGTGTCTGTGTGTTAATTGCAAATAAATTTAACAATGAACTAGTATAACTTCCATTTTTGATTACATATATTAGTGTTCTTACATGACAGACTCCGTTTCCTCAGACTGGCTGCTAAGTGGTACACGCTCGGTAACGGGAGGAAGAGGAGGAGGAGGAGGAAGTCATTAAGAGGTCACCACTCGAAAGTTTTCATATCATTTCGCAGTCGTGCAGTTCTCCTAGGGTTTTTTTTTTTCGGTCGTGTCACTTTCGGTTTAGGCGAAGGCGTATCAAACTCGTCCGCACCCCACCAGCATCTTACTGGATTTCAGCGTTTGTGAGGCATTTAAAGGACCTCAGTTGCTCTGGGTACTGGCTGGCTGTCAGCTCATTTATTACACTGATCCAATGTCTGTTGCCAATTTAACAGTTTTAAAAAGCCGTTCGTGCCCCCTCCCTCCCGAAATAATTTGTGGAGCAATATGAGAGCCCCTAGCATTGATTAAAAATAATTTTATGTATGTCGATTTCCTTTCTGGTCTTGAGATACAAGTAAGTGAGGATGGAAAAAGAGACGGGGGAGGGCTTCAAAATGAGACAGCTGCAAGTAATACAGCATTTCTCTGGCTACTGCCTGTGTTAATTGACAAATGGGGGGAGGGGGGCGTAGTCTGAGTCGTTTTCAGAAGCCCGGGGGTGGGACGGCCGAGGAGCTGGCCCAGCAGGTTTGGCTCTGTCTTCGCCCGCTTACACGCAAACGAGATCAGAGGCCGTCCGTCTTATTAAGGGAGGACTTCTTAATGTAGCATTCAAATGTTTTCCTTCTCATCACCAAACGTATCCTTCGGGAAAACGGCTCCCTTTCAGAACACTTTGAATGGCCAGAACGCCAGCTTCCCCCTGTGCTGCCTGTCGTGACTTTTCTGCTTTCTGCCGAGGGCTCAGAAGCTTCCGTAATGGCTACGATTGCGAATATTTCACATTATATTTAAAAAGTTTAATAATTATATTCAACATCAAAATAATGGAAATAAAAGTAAAATGCTCTGCCTGAGTATACGTGGGCACAAACACACGTACACCACTGTGATATTCTCTGAGGCCCTAAACACTTCTTGTTGCCCTGTGTGCAGATTCGCCACACAACTGAAGAGCAATGCAGAACCGGTAAAATTCAAACTATACGTTGACTTAATTTGACAGAAATTTGTATGTGCAAATACCTTCTGTATGGAATTGCATCATTTGTTATCTATTTGCTTGCTCAGCAGAGGCTGTGACCCAGTAGGTTTGAAGAACATGCAATTTTACACTTTTCCAATTTGACTGCATACCATCTTTCAGCCTCTGAGGAAATTTAAGGCAATTTTATGTTAAGCACCTCTCTTAAAGGTACCGAGGCACTAAACAAGCCTGACCTGGGCAGTTTAGAGCCTTCTACTGGACCAAAAACACCAACATTGTCACTGGTGAGGGAAAACGAGGCAGAAGAAGATAGCATCGAGAAGATGGGATTTTTTCAAAACAGCAGCCCAATACCCTCGGCAAAAAACCGCACAACTCCATTCGTCACCAGGCTCAAGCCTAAATATACAGCCGTCGGCCAACAAGAAAATGAGGGAATGAAATGTGGCAACGGTGGAGACTCAATCCAATGGACATTGGCTCGAACCGACCGTCCAACAGGAGGCCGAGTCACGCACTAAAAATAACCTGGGACAAGGCAGTTATTATGGAGCAATTACTGCATTGGAATTTGGTTTACTGCAATAAATTGTGACAAACAGCACGCAGCCACAGCATGGTTGTTGAGGGGAGAGGGCAGGCGGGCAAGAGGGTTTCTCTCGGCTGCTAAGAGGCCGTGGCTCTCATGCCAGTCACTCACAGCTGAGGGCAAGGCGGGGGCCCAGGGCCACAGTGCCAGGTTTTGCTGGAGATGTGGCCTGGTAGGGGACACAGGTACAGGGGCCTGACTAAACGTGATGTATAACATACAGCATGAACCCTCTGTGTGGGTGAGTGGGGGGGTTGAGTGCGAGGAAAAGGAAATTCCTCCTCACATACATATTTTGTGCATTTAATTTCATCCACAGTGACCCACACTACCTCAATTACCAAATAAATAAATAAATCACATTGGACACTTCAGAGAAGAGAATTTAATTACAAAAAAAAAAAAACATTTTCCATTACAGGAAAAATGGTTCCATGGTAAAAACGACCCATCAGCTGCTGAATACTAATCGCTGACCCCAGGCCTGCAGGCCTTCTAATTGATGCCTCTTCCTTTTCAAATTAAAGGGGGAATGAGCACATTCATTTGTAGGACAGCAGTCATTTAGGACAAGTCCGGCTCTGGTCTCTGTTGCTGTTTCCATTGGCACAGCTTACTGTGAACATTGCATTTTTCATGGGGTGCTTTTTTTAACGGGTTGCTTCTGCGTCTCCCTTTTCAGGACTGCCGAAATGCACTGACATGTCCCGCAGGCACTATGACTGCTTCTGTGTGTTTATATTAGGACGAGGAGTCAATTATGTGGCTTTTACTGGGAGGACTGGGAAGGTGTGAAGGGGAGCCGTCATGGTGCACAGCCCATTGAAGAAAGGCATCTGCCATGTGTTCATCTGGTTTCTCGGAAATCGATCTGGGTTCTTCGGCTTCTATGGAACATGTAGAGGGATTCGTAGAAGCTGATGACTGGCGACGTGGTGGACAGGGACTCTCGATGAACAGTAAGATTCGGTCTATGTGAAGAGGCGAACGGTGCTATCGGCTCCAGAGGAGAAGACCCACGGCTGGGTCGGGTGGAAGGCGACGTCCAAGACACCCAGATCGTGGGTGATTGTGTGTCCTTTGAGCACCTTGACTGGAACGATGAGAGGGTTCTGGAGTAGATCGCTACAGAGGCAGAAGGATGAACAGGATCACGGTCGATGTTTATAACTGGCATGAACTGCTGGAAGTCCCATCTCATTACAGTTTGGCATGAGGCACCATTTTTAAATTTGAGTTTTACAGCAGTGCAGGTTATAATTTAAAGGAAAAGTACAATATTGGAAATTTGGTTTAAGTGGTTCAGCAAAAAAAAGAATGTGAACTGGAAAAAACACATTATAGCCTGGGTATGATCATCTGTGAGGATTAGTGAACCATGTTACTCCACCACTAGCACTTAAAAGCAAACAATTCAGGGGCCCTGTTTTGGGTGGAGGGACACTCAGTGCTGACACAGCCCTGTGCTGAGCGCTAGTCAGGCTTGGGTGACTCACTTGTACACCATGCCATGGCAGATAATCACGCTCCCGTCATCTGAGGCGGAAGCAAAAAGTGGGTAGGTCTTGTGGAACACCACCCCTCTCAGGGCCTTCTTGTGGTGCCTGTGGAGTGCAGATGAAATGAAAGAGCAAGTCAGGGTCAACGAAAGGCAAGCACTCGCATTACTAATCCTTTTTCCTGAGTCACGCAATTAGAATCCTATTCAAATTTAGATGGCTCACTCACCGAAGGACTTTGTATGGCTTTGTGGAGAGGTCCAGATCAAACCAGGCTAGCCGGCTGTCGTAGCTGCCACAGATCACATTGTCACCTTTGGAAATGGCAAAGTCAGACTGGTTAAAGTTTACCCCAAGCATGTGAATGCATGTCCAAGCTAATCAATCTATAATAAATAGAGGACTGTGGGGGACAGAGTCTCTTCCCAAGTAGTGACGTTAGAGATTTGTCAAAAAACTACAACATCTATACAGCACTTGATTTTAAACTAATAAAAAAATTGAATGAACAAGCACCTACATACATAGCCACTTAGAAATTTTCCTAAGGACATGGTAACAGTTTTGAATAGAAAGAGCCTGGTGTATAATCAGGAATTAGAGATGAATTAGAAATGACCAAAGGAGGTATCAAGTTAGACACTTGTACTGGCCATGAAATTTAGGGATCTAAAACCCAATGTGTCAACCCTTAACGACCAACCTACAGCTAAAGCTGGTCCACTGACCTGCCGGGTGGATGGCCATGCTGGAGATCCACTTGCAGTTGGCTGTGAGCTTCTTCATGAGCTCCTGCTTGATGAGATTGTAGATGCGAACGTAACGCTGTGTGGCCACGAAGAAGTAGGGCCGAATAGGATGAAAGGACACACACTGCACCAGGCCTTTATTTTTGCGGAATGGGTTCTGGGAGCGCCGCTTGCTCACTTGGTGGATCAGCACCTGCATGGTGCTGTTGTCCGGCATGATGGTGGCCAGGTAATCGCCCTTGCCATGCCAGGTTACCTGCCGGACAGACTATACGGGCAAGGGTGAGGTCAGAAGGTATGATGATGATACTGTCAGATCACATTTCCTCATGGGCCCAGGATCATGTTATTTTCCTGTTGCCATTACAGTTTTCAGTATAGTTCCTATGCGAATGGCTGCTACTGTTTGTTAGCCTTCAAGCAGTACCTTGGGATGGTTGATGAGGAGACGGACACCTTTGTCAGAATCCTGCCCCTCAGGAAGCAGCCACTGCACAAGCTGGTCCTTCTCCTCCTCGGGGTCCACATAGGACGAGATGAGCTGGTCGGTCATGCTACACACAAGCTTGTCTCCCAGTCCAGGGTTCAACAGCAATACCGTCTGGTTGCTGAAATGGATGAAAAACCCATTTCAGTGTGAGCACGTATATGCATCTTTAGGGTTTGTCTAATTCTGCTAATCTTTTTCTGGAGGGAAGGGGCAGACATTGCATGAAACCGGTCCGCGGTACCATAAGAACCACAGCACGTTAGAGTCTTACAAGGAAAGGGCAACCAAGCAGACTGCTGGGTTGGGGTTCCACGCGATGCTCTTCACTGCTCCGCCAACCTCTATGGTCTTCATGCAGCGAGCTGTGCTGACCTCCCAGAGGCGCACAGTGCAGTCATCAGAGCCTGACACCAAAGAGAAGCATCTCTTAATCAACCACAGACTCCCAAAGCCGTGGATATGACACCCAAAGCCTTGACAATGTAATCATCAAGGGAATAAGTCGAATACACAGGCTGGTACATCTCATTACAACACAATTTTCATTCAAATGATACTTGTGATATTTCACTGCAATCACTTAGCACTTAAGGAACAACTCTTGCAGTGAGAGGTCAAGGCTGCGTGTCAGAAGCAGATGAGAAGACGATGAACAATCTGTTTTATGCTAATGCAGCAGGACTGGTTGATGGGGGGGGAATAGACAGCAGTTGAGCCCAAGAAAGGAGCAGAAACAACAACCCACTAGATGGAGGGGAGAGGCAACACACCATTTATCACACTGGTTAGGATGGTGGTCTTGAGCAGATCCCCCCTGCACCAGTTACATTCAAAGGCAATGATTAGCTGGCAGTCTCATTCAGGACATACGTTCATTTCAAGATCTCTGCATACATCAATTTTATTAGAAAGGAAAGAATAGGCATTTAAATCTTAGAACATATACAATATATACATGATGATGTTAGCTAGTGCATTAAATGGAACTTTTTAAAGAAATTCTCGTTCTTTAATCTGACGACACAACGGTGCAAAACAATCCTCGTATGAAAATAGCGAGTGTTTAATTCACACGTCAGTGATTTCTTCCATACACCTGTTTTGACACCCCCCAGAATCCCTAATGCTGCGTTCACGTCATATTGGAGTTACCGTAATTACCAGTTTCCCCAATTGTAAACAGCGTTCACTTCAACATCCAAGTTGTAATTACGACTGGGAAAGCAGGACTTTTCTCAAAGTTCCGATATATCCGACTTGTCAGTAAAAAGTACAGAAGTGAGGGCAAAAGCAGGCAATCACGGACGTCTCTCATCAGCCAAAGTCCATAGTTATAAGTAATAATGCTGAAATTCAACATATATAACACCATATTAAACAAGCACTGTATTTTTAATTCTCACACATCCAACTCAGCAATAAAACAATAACTGTCACTCAATGTTATTATACTGTTCAAACTACACCCCCGTGTAGTAGTTGGTAGGTTAGTTTTTTTTTACCGTACAATTTGCTTTCTAGGTAGTATGACGTTCTTTGATGAAATGTAGCTAAGGTTTGCGTTATTTTGTTAGTCTTTATTGATGCCAATACGGCTCTCTTTCTGGGACCAAAGCAAACCCTCTGAATGCAACAGAATAAGGTAGCAAGAGAACTAGAATCTCCAGTAATGAGATAAAGTAGTAGCACAAGAAAACTGGCCACTGCCATCTTGAACAGACTTCAATGGTTGCAAGTCACAAACGCAGGAATCTTTCCCCTCTCTCCCATATGACATGAAAGCAGCATTAAGCCAGACCCTTGCCAGGATGCCTCAACACAGTACTATGCCCGATACTGAATTTCCATACCTGTGCACCCAGCGAGGGAATGGGAAAGGCCCTGTGTGCCGGGTGCCAGCTGTGCCGGAGGGTGGGGTACAGCTCCTCAGAAACCATAATTACTTTTTAAGTATTAAGCTCTGAGGCAACAGATATAGAAAGGTCAGGCCGCGAGCCTGTGTCCCGCTGGTGGTTTAAGAGCCCCGTCTGGCACACATAGCTGTGGTCAGGCATGGAAACACAACGCAAAGCGGCAATGGAGGCAAAATGGGGCCGGGCTCCTACAACGCTCTCCCGGGAAAGGGTGAAAGCAGATCCATCTGTCCATCAGGGTGACGGCTTTCAGACGCGAACATGAAACTCAGCCCGTGGAAAGTATAAAAATACTCCAAAAGACATGCAGGGGAGATCTATGCTTTTTCATTGTGCGTGCAATGATTTCTAGCTGTCAAGACCCCCTACCCCCGTTTAGTTTAAATTGAGCTTTTTTCAGTTTCGCGGCATTCCTGACTGTGCTTTTCAGCCACTGCTGCCCGGGTGTAAAGCCATGAGTAAGAAGCTACTTCAATGAAATGGGTGAAACCTGGGCAGGAGGTGGAGACGTGACAAACAACTCACTGAACAAAAATGTGAGGCTAAATCCCCAATTTTTAGCCTCGTCATGGGCACTAATGTTATCTTATGGGCATCATATGCACTCTGGAGCCAAAAGCCCCGGATTACAGGCCACGGGCTCTCTGTCATGATTCTAAAGGACAGGCTGTCCTCCAGCAACCTGCCTGTGATCCTCTGTTACCATTTCATAGCCCAATTAATTGGCAGTTATGTGTCTAAGCAATGGTTCTGTTGTTATACACTTCTGTACTCGGGCAGCAGAGAAGACGGCTAGGAACTTCCTCAGAGCAGGTCAAGGACCATGGCTCCCCTTCCTGACATGTCATTCAACCCCCCTACTTTAGAAATAATTCGAACATCGAAGGACTGAGGCTTGTGGGTGGAGCCCAGGGGGTGCTAAGATCCAGTGGAGCCCACTATCGGAAATAAGAAGGGCGAGTAACAGACAAGTGGGTAGTCCATAATGGAAGAAAGGAAGAGGGAAAAAAAAAAAAAAAAGTAAAAATAAATTTTCCAAGTTCCTGTCCTCTGTGGTATTCCAGCTCAGCGCTTACTTGAAAGCCGGAGGCCAACTGCTTTCTAGAAACTCCGGCCACCACACCACATAGCCGACATCGGCCCTCCACAAGGGTTCAGACGCGGAGATGGGGAAACGGACTGCCGCAGTCGTGGAGTAGCCCGTTCCAGTTCATCCGCACAATTAGGCTGGAATGTGAGCTGGAACCAGTGTGCTTTGTTTACTGTCGGTGGTGTGCGAGTGCGTGCGTGTGGGAGGGCGATAGGAAAGTGGGCACAGTTAGGAGTGCCGTGACAATCGCACCCAACAGGCAGGCCGAGTGTGAACATTTCAAAGCAAGCTCCATGCCCCTGCTGCCCATTAAAGCAAGCGCTTGCATGTCCGTAAGTGGAGCACAGACGTCTGGAAACGGAGCCTGTCGTTGTTCAGAGAAATATGACAACCAACAAAATTGTTTTATGATGTTGCTAAGCTTTCCTGTTACACAAATTTATATGGATGCAGTTACTGCCGTTGCCTCTTTCTTCACTGTGCTTTCCAGCTCAAACTGAGTGAATACAGGTCCGGCATCTCGCCTAGAGAGACAAACAGCACCAGTTAAACGACTTGGAGAGTCTTCAAAGGACTCGAAACCACGCTTTACTAGCATCCCTCTACTGGGTGCAGCCGTTGACTGATATGGAATTAATTATTTCAAAATTCGCATAATAGGAAAACAATTGGAGAGCTGTTGGGGAGGTGGGGGTGAACAAAATTTATTATTTAATATATAAATTCCCGGGAGGTTGTCAACCCTTTCACATTTACTGTGGGAAAGAGTGTTTTATTTGTATTTTAATATATTTTATAGCAGAACAAAGGAATAGTACTGACTGTAGTGGTTTTCTGTCTGGGGTTTATAAAGTCCTTTGTTATGGAAGACTTGTCACTTTAATTGCTGCCGGCCCATTTCTCAACGTTGGACAGCCGACACGTTGCCCCGGCAATGACAAATCCCACCTATTTTTGGGTCTTCGTCAGTGGATAGTAGTCAGAACTCCTTCTGCTGTGATCAACACTGCACACTCCAGAGGTCCACCTGTTCAGAGCTTGTCCCCAGCTGATATCAGGGTGCACCTGTATTCCTTAACATCACAGCTACCTTGCTAAAATGAAACACGTTTAAAGCGGTTGTTCTGCCTCGCTACACATTCAGCTGGGGCCTAGTATTCCCCCAGTCTTGCCGTGTCACCAGAACCACGTGAGAACTGGATGTTATCAGAGCAGCCTTGGCATTAGAGGTAAAGGATGGAGCATTAAGGGGGGGGGGGGGGCGGTTACTACCACTCCAGCATGCTACCGTATTCCTGCTGGAAAGGCTCACTGAAACGCTACCCGACACTTTCAACGCTCGCACCAGCCAGCATGAACGGACCCGCAACTCCCCGGAGTTCAGGGAGGTTAGAAGGTTGACGAGACACCGGCAGCCTGTGGATGTTGCCAATGACTAGGTGAGTGAAGGGTAGGGTGGAGGGGGGACAGTTTTTGATTATAGTACGATTCCTCTTGGGTGGGTTGGGGGGGGGGGGGGTCTTGACAGGAGTGTCAAATGGAGGGGTGAAGGGGTTCGTAAAAAAAAAGAGGCTCACTCAAAGTTGAAGGGGTACAGAGGAAAGGGATTGGGCTTT
>JAACJT020000038.1:7778762-7825825 GCA_009936485.2 Gymnarchus niloticus | reverse complement strand
GCGGGAGTGGAGGGACCACGCGTACAGTCTTGGTAGATGGGCCGACGGAGGGTGGGGGGGGGGCGGTGCAGGACTTGACAGGTGTGTCTAATGGAAGGGTGAATGAGTTCTAATAAAAATAGAGGCTCACTCAAATATTGATGGGTTCAGGAGAAAGTGATTTGTCATTTCTCAGACAGCAAACCTTCAGAAATACGCATTTCACAGTGAGACACAGTGGGTGCCAATTCCACGAGACATCCCCCTCAGAAGGAGGGGAAACGAGAGGGAAAACACTCTGAAAACAGCAAAGAAACACAATCCGCAGTCCCTCGGCCATCCATTAAACCCTGACGTCAAAAATGGGGCGACATCATAAAGCGCTAAAGGAGACTTTCTGCTCTGTCACCCTTCCTGGGTGGCAAAGGTCAAATCTGGTTTTGCGCTAAAAAGCCACAGTGTCAAAGGTGAATTCCTGATTGCTGGTATCCTTTTACAAGCTGTTTTTTGTCATTAAAAAAAAATTGTGAGGAAGTTTCATGAGGCTAACAAGGGTATTACGTAGGCCTCACCCTCTCCATTAAGTCTCATGTACGCATGCGTGCACACACACGCACAGAATCAGCATCGCACTTTTAGCATTACCCCCAACTCATTTAAAATCACCGTTTAAGTGCTGCTGCTTTTCAAAAAATGCAGAAATACAAATAAAATTCATCCTATACTGTTTATTTTAAATTGTCTCTGTAAATTTGGCTTTAAACAGTCTGAAAACCCTTCATATAAGACTGTAAACATGAACTCACAGGGTTCCTGGATGCTATGGCCACTAAAGATTAGCTGCCAAGCGCTAACAAACCAGACCCACAGAAGCAAAGAGGGAAAGGCCACCAGCTATTCATACAGTAGTGCGCTGGTAGACCTTTCAACCAAAAAAGTGGTTGCCCCCTTTTCTACAGGCCACCACGCCCCTCCTGCCCTGCAGCCCATCCACCCTCCTCAAAATCAGGTCACTCTCGGTGCAAGTCTGGGTCTTTGAGGCCACTAGCATGACATCATGGCTCGTGTTGTGGGGATGACATAAGTAGCCAGTTAGTCACCACAGAAGCTGCAAGAGACCACAGGGATCTGAGGAGCCCTGTGCCTTTAAGAAACCGACGGGAACTTACCGGAGGCCAGCCACTGCCCACTGGGCGACACGCTGATACAGCGCACCAGGCTGGAATGGCCGTGGTATACCTGGGGGCAGATGACAAGAGGGAAGAGGACAGTCAGGCATGGTTACTGCCATGGCTGTGGGCCAAGCAGCACCATAGTGACAGGGATCTGGACACAAACATGTGTAAACCAGGAGCCTTTTAGGAGCCGTGAATGGGCAGGCATCAGCTGCAATCAAGCACCAAGTCAGCTTTGTACAATGGTATTTAGAATTGCAGCCATCTTGTGGCCTCACCAGCGACTGCACCGTGGGGAACGGCTGAAGGTCCCGGGGCTTGGGCAGCTTAGGGATCAGGTCCTCTGGATCCACGCTAACCTGTGGGGGGGGCAGAGTGCGCTAGAGTGAGCCAGATGTGTCCCAGGGGCCCGGGTTGACACAGAGTGGCTGGGAAAAGGGCCCTCACCCTCATCTTGCGCTGACGGGGGCAGAGGTAGAGGTCGAGGCAGCGTTCAAAGCGCTCATGGATGAAGCGCGCGTAGGCTGGCACAGCGCGCAAGCACGAGAACTTCTGTGGGATGAAGCTCAGCTTCCGCTCCTCAGGGTCCTGCTGCTCCCATGCCAGTTTCTGGAGGAGGAAGCAGAGGGGGGTTTGAATGAGCCAGTTGGGGTGCAGAGGCTGTAGGAAGGCTGAAACATACATGCGGAAATGACAGTCCTTCAACAGCAATGATTTTCGACAATATTGTTATTTCACATATCTCCAAGAGGAGGTGCTTTCACCAGGCTATTGCAAATCACGTGATGCTTCTGGGCGCTGTCACTGTGGTTATTAGGCTGGTAAGGGTCTACCTTACTAACAACTCAATTACTGCTGAGTGTGTAGCAATAGCCACTTTTGGCCGCAATGGGGAGAACGGGGGTTGGGCCACCGTGTCTACGTGCCACATGCAGGGGGCAGCGCACCTCCTCCTCAGTCAGCAGGTACTCCGGTGGTGGGTTGTAGGACTCCTCATGGCCTGGCAGCCTGATCTTGGGCGCGGGAACGTGCATCTTGTGGCGGCCCAAGATAGCATTAGCATCTTCCTTGGCCCACAGGTCGTAGAGCTGCAGGCCGCTCTCCTTCGGCTGGCGAGGCTTGATCCACCCCATCTTTATGGCATGGACCAGCTTGGACACCTGCGGGACAAGGGGGATTGGGACAGGCCTCAGGCTGAGGACTTGGCTGCGGGCCGCAGGACGGTGAAATGCAGGGCAGAAACAGTACGAGGGGTTCGTCACAGCATAAAGCGCGGCAGAAACGTCAGAGAAACTAACAAACACCCAAGCAAACTATTCCTGAGCTACTGCTAGAAAGGAAACGGACCTCAATTCCATCATCGGCCAATTTCTTAACCCTTTCTTTTTTTGCGGTCCCCCATGAGCGAATCTTACCTCTGCCTCCACTTTGAGAACTATGTAGGAATCATTATGTCTAATAAAACACATATGGCAGCTGTTATGGGTCATAACAGGTGAAAGATGAAAATTTTGTACCTTTCCTGGCTTATTTATAGCCACTTTAAAAATCAGTTTTCAATGTAATGATGATGGACACCATAGCAAGTGACAGACCTATACCAATAAAAATAATATTATTAATAATGATGAAGATAGTTAAAGTAAACACAACAGGTAGAAAAATTAAACCTAATTCATCATGAAATATCCTCTCAGTGGCTGAAAAGTTTTGAGTTTCTGACTGACGGGAAAAAGTACGGGTCAAAGACTTGCATGCAAACTCAGACATTGTGGAAAAATGGACAGATCTGATTACAGCAATTTTCAAATGTAACAGAATCGTGCTGAACACCGAATTCGACGGCGGCCCAAGCGGTTGGTCTTTGTCAGAGCTCAAGCTGTCAAACACGATTTTGAACCCGATGCTGCGAGCTGCCAGACACGGAGAGTCGGTCTGCAGTCCGGGAAAAGGCAGCCAAAGCTCACAGCCACGCGGAGTCGCCCACATTGGGGGTGATGGAGCAAACCGGATCGAATTTCGAAGCAACGCTCAGACCAGGTGACTGAGACTCTCACCTTCTCCTTCTCAATGAGCGATGGGATGAAGCTGCGCTTGTCTGCTGGCCGGTTGGTCACCGGGTGGATCATCGTCTTGCTGGAGAAGAAGTCGACGGACGGCTAGGAGGGGGGTGACACAGACAAGAGCAAGGCCGGGTTTACATGCAAAGGCAGCTGCCGGGTGGGGTAGGGAACACAGCGGCTACCCCCCGAGACGGGCCCGCACGCGACAGGGATGAGAACATTTGTTGTGTCAGGACCTTCGAGACATTTTGGTTACGCTAAACGTTCTGCGGAGACCACAAAATGAATTTGCAGGTAGCTAATATGTTTAAGGTTCCTTGTAGTGTGTCCCTCTAATAGCCGAAAATGAAATTTAAAGCTGGTGGTTAAATGCTCTTTTCTGTAGTATTACTCATATTTCCGGCAACTTAAGAGAGAGACTTTTACAAGCGATGTTTGTGTTAATGACACTCCAGCATAATCCCTGTGTGATGCATGATATAATCAGGATGCCTTTACGTGTTCTTGTAAAGCAGAGTTGTGACACGGCTTGGGTGTGAGGCGCCTGTTTTCCCGAGGCCAGTAGCAGAGGGATTAATGTTTAGCTAACAAGCAGCATTTGGTCTGTAGATGGAGAGGACAAGCTGTGATTAGCTTATGTGGGGACCAAAAAGGTGGAGAGCAGTTTTTGGGGGGTGGCCCTTTTAATGCTCATCACTCAGGCGCTTGGTCCGACAGCCTTCGCAAATAAAGTCGCGAGAGACACATCCTGTGTAAGATAAGGTGGGAGTGTGTCACCTCGTACTCATTGAAGCTTGCGTCACCAAAGTGTCCCTTCTGCAGGCGGTTCACAAGGTCCACCTGCTCGTCTGAGAGCCGGATATCGACACCAGTCATCTTGTCCGGGACCGTGCGCCTGTTGGAGAGAGGGAGAGAGACCAGCTCTGAAAGCTGACCGATTCCCAAGACGAACCACGCCCAGCTCGCCAGCCTCCACAACTCACCAGTAATCTGGATTATCCATCTTCTCCAAGAACTCGTCCAGCTCGTCCTTGTTCCTGATGGGCTTGAAGATCTTCTTCCCGTCCAGGTCATACCCGATGTGGGGGTAGTCCTTGTACCACTCCATGGGGATGTTCCCCACAGTGTTACGGATGTCCTGAATACAGGGAAAGGCACTGGAGTTCACGGTGGCTGAGAAGCTGACTGTACGATGCTGAACACAGCTATAGCATTTCCGGACGGCAGGTTGTCCCAGCTGTGAGTGCCCTCGCACCCCAATCCACCAGGGTCACCCTCATGACCTACTACTTACACATATTCCCCAGTCCCAAAACACACACGCACGTGCAGAAGTGAAACTTTTCGGCGGAGCCTTAAATTTCCACACAGCACCTGTGAGCGATTTATGTAAAGCCACCAGCATCCCGTCCAATTAGAGCGCCCCACGTATACCGGTCACGCCGTTCCATGTTGCACCAAGCGTCCGAGAAGCTGACCCAAATGCCTTCCTCGCGCTCCGGCAGGCTGATTAAACCCTGTTCCGGCAGAGATCTAACTATACTAACACATTTCTCGGCGGTATCAGAACCTCTCAGAGCAAATAAGGAAAACACATCTGCATGTGGTGTACATCTCAGACTAGAAGCCTTAAAGTGGTAAGGGTTGAGAGGCACTGGTCTGAGAATTCATAATTCGGGGGGTAGAGGGAAGGAGGGAGCCGAAGAGGGGCAATGTTGCGACCCAGCTGACCCAACACCGACAGGAAATGGAAAGCAGTTGTATGCCTAGTACCTCGGGGGGGGGGGGCTTCGGTACACAGCCTTGTGACCGACCAAACCTGCATCCACCCACACAGCTTTCTGAGAATCAGCGGCCATGAGTGAAATATTAAAGAAAGACAAGCGAGATCAGAAAATCAGCACTAATATGACATTTCCTGGCCAGAAACTCGACCCCCTGGACACGATGTAGACGTCCACGCTTCTACGGGTCCCCTTCGGCCCGACCTGTTCCAGACCTGCCCCACATCTGATGACCCTCTCACCACGTCCACGCCAAAGATTTGCTGTTGTTGCCAGGTGACGGAGCTCACCTGCCGTGACGGGCCCGGCGCAGCACTCCCTGGTTGCTGGTAGCAACGCTGTCTTCTGACCTCACGATCCCAGTTCCCGGAGAACAAAAACACACGGAAGGAGGAAAAAAAAAGAAACCCAAAGAGACCAGGAACTGGCGAGCGCACAAACGAGGTACAATGTTCCATTTCATCAGAGACACTGCCGTGCAGGCCTCGGGACGAAGGCCCGGCTTTGCTACGATATAAGGTTTCACATGGCGAGAAGTCTCGCCCCCTCATTCGGCCCTGGGGAGGAAGCCGCCTGCTCTGCTCACCTCGGAGCGAAACGGGCTTCAACTGAACCTTCGACTGGCGACTGTTTTCACGATTATCTTTTTTTTTAAAAAAACTTTTTCCGACGGTGGTGAGGACATGGCGTGCGGTGTGCCACATGACCCTGACAAACAGGCCGGAAACGGTCATAGTACAGACAGACTCAGCGGACAGGGGGGAAAAAGGAGGACTGTAATAAAATAAGTTTAAAGGAGAGAGCGATGACTGGACAGAATCCATATCAAATGGAAGTGAAGTGAAAGACTAACTAGAAATGGAGAGAAACCCATCCATCCATCCATTTGTCCTGCTTATCCAGTACATACTGTAACTGCAGTGAATTAAAAACTACTCACACCAAAACTGACTTGTATGATTAACACTAAAAGCTGTGATGTTTATTAAAAAACATGTAAATACTACTAAATCTGAAGCTGGTTCCTTTCTATATATTTTGCTGGACACTTTGATGCAACCATATTGTGAAAGGCACTACACACAAACGCACACACATATATACGCTGTTTCAAAAAAAAAGAAGCTAAGCTCTTTATTTTTGCAATAGCTTTTTTGATCCTGATTTTGATCATTTTTGGCTGAACAGCTGTGGGCTGTGTGAAAGCTAAGCTAACAGGTGACAATCTGAACACTTGCTCTAACTGTATGACTTCTGTCAGTGAGAAGGTTCTTTTTTTCTGAAACAGTATATATATATAAACACAGTCAAGTGGCAAAGACTTGCTGCTGCTTACAGGAGTGGGGGGAAAAAAAAAAAAAAAAAAAACCACACATACACGTGACAATTACTAATGCCTCAGCCGACAGGGACTTGTGTACCGGTCACCCGGTTGAGCACGGGGGCCACACGGAGCAAGTCCGGGGCGAGGCAGCATGCAAAGGACACGTCTAAACTGGGACAGTAGTGGGAGGAACGAGAACCTGGGTTTTTCTGAGTGGGTACCGCCGGCGGTGCGCTAAAAGTGAGATGGCGTGCTGACAACGTAGCTGCGGCTGGCAGCCGGATTCGTGCCTCTGAGCTGTCAGACGGCGCGTGCCTCACTTTTTCCGCTCCTCTGCACCACTGACCCCCATGCCGGGCAAATTCCTTGGCTGCCGGATAGCCAGAGGACTGCAGCATGGAATTTCAGGAGTGTGACTTCATCTTTTATTACGAAAAAAAAAACGGGGGGGGGGGGAGGATGCCGAAACACCGGCAATTACGCACCTCAAAGTGGCACACATGATATCGCAAAATCATTACCGGGGCATTCTCCAGGAAGTGAAGGCGGAGCCAAACGCCCCTATAACCGTGCCAATTTACCAGCCTCCATTAGCACCACTTTGCCTTGCTGTGCCGTGACGGTTTGAGTGTCTGATTTGGGGATGCATCGTTCAGCCAGTCTGGTTGCAAGGCTGGAAAATGTAAATTCAGAGGTCTTTCTTCCTGTCAAGTTTCAATCTGTTTAAGAAAAGTCTTCCCCGTGAAATTTTACTCAACATGATTATAAAGAAACAAAAAAATCTGTAACTTTAGACTGAAGATGCTATGGCATACATTTTTTTCAACATGCTCCAACACACAAAGCTGTACTTTAAGATATTACAGTTTGTCGTTAGGATTTATAGAGACCCGTAAGAGTCCCTGCTTTTCGGTGCGGAGCGTGAAATATGGAGTATGGCTGATTCCGATTAAAGCTACTGGAGAGTATCGCATTACTCCGCATTCTTGAGCCGAACCCAGGGCTGCTTCTTCCAGTTTGTCAGACAGGAATTACATCACTGCCGTACCCTTTAGGGGAAAAAGCGGCAAGGAGGAAGAAAATAAAAAGGCACTGTGCTCCTCGCAAGCCCTTTTAAAAAGGGAGAAGCTGAGGCTGTCTAGACGGAGGGAAAGCAGGCAGACGCACTGAGAGGAACTCATCTGAGTAGCTGGAGATGCATTTCAAAGGTGACAAAAACCACCACTGCGATTGGAGGCCTTATGTCACATGACGCGCCACTGAGCTGATACTTACCGAATCGAAAAATACTGAATTAATCAAATACATTCAACAGTTAGAGAGGGCATCATTGTTCAGGAGAGACGTGGGCACCTCCACTCTATGGGGCAAAGTTGGGGGTTCAGGACCGGTCAGAAAGGGTGATAATGCATACTGTATGTTCTATGAAGATTTTTTTAACGTACCCGTGACTCTTAACTCCACATATTTTGTCGACCATGAGGAAACCACAGGCCCCGAGGAGGGGCTCCTGGGCCCCTGCCTGCCGCCGTCTGTAAGTGACTGACTCAGCTCACACTCATACTTGACTAAGTGCCCTCTGTAACCCAAGGACACACTATCTGCCTATACTCAACCACATCCCACAACCCGAAACCAGTCAGGGGCTGCTTAACCTGGACCGTTTTCTGGTTTCCACTTAACGTTTTCAGCACCATTCGTGTTGCTGCCCATACATTACGGACTTGCTGCGCGAAAAGGCTGATTTGTCAGAGATTCTGAATAAATAACTAAACTGTTAATAAGACCTGTCCTCATGTCTGTTCTCAATCCACATTTTAAGTTTCCACCAAAAAAAAATCTCCGTCTTGGAACCTGATTAATGCAGCTGACAGCCGTGCCCACCTGTGCTGAAGTTAAGAAGGAAAATGACAAGAGGAAGTCGGGAACACAGGAGGAGGAGGGAGAAAGATGGGATGAAGATGGGAAACTGTCCATCCCACATCCTCAAACCCCCCAGAAGCTGCAGAGTTTCACCTGCCAGCCACTTCTTTTACACCCCCGTGAGGAGCTTTTCTTCTCATTCCCTGCCCCCACCTCCCTCCGCCTGCGGCCACTTGGGAGTGCTTGTCTGAGAGTTGTTTTTGGACATGGAGTCACATTCCTGGAAGCACAGCATTCCAAACTCAACTGGAAGAGGAGAGGGCTGCGTGAAATGAGGTTCCGTCAGAGTCTCCACGAAAGGCTTTGGGGCGGAGGTAGGCTGGCATGCACACTGGGTAAATTAATTACCACCTTACTTCCACCGCATCTCTTCATGTTTTTCATTTCGAGCATCACTTACAGCAGAGTTGGCCAGTTACCTGGAACCCCAATACAAGAAACAGCCCCTGTCCCACCTCCCAGCAGACAACGTCACGTTTCTGTAACAGGTTTCACCATAATGGTGACACGTTAACACGCCCCACTGGGCGCGGCACACACCTTTGCCAAAACGCATGCCACCTTCTCTGGGACCCAAACAGCATCTGTAAGCAACAGACACAAACCAATTTATTTGCCGTCAAACTTTTCTTACTTTTAAACGAAGAATTTAAGTCTGGCAGTAAAAACCCTAGTAGCCCTGACTTTGATTCGAAGAATTTACGTACAGCCTACACACTTCTGGGGTGAGAAAAAAAAAAAAAGACAGACCCCACTGGTGTGTTCCAACTATTCCAGAAAAAAAACCAGCAAGTACAGTGGCTAGTCTTCTCCAAACATCGCTTAAACCTGGGTAACGTCAATGCGACCGTTACCGACGTACCGCGGTAACCCGGTCTGCTGCGCGGAGCCTTGCCAACACCGCAGTGAGCATACGTAAGCTGGGCCCCTGCTAATTAGGGACCACTGCGTTCACCACGCCTCCCGCATGGATTCCGGCCAGCCAACCCTCTCCATTCACCGTTAATATGTATTTGGATACCGAGTATGCTTTTCAGTCGGAATCGCTGCGAGCGGACGTCAACCTCGACGCTTCAGGAGTTCCGAAACGCCATGCGGCCCGGCTCCCGGTGTTCCGAAGAGCATCCGTGATCGATGATGTGGAAAGGAAGGCCGTGTGGATTTTCCCCGGCGCTTTGTCAAAATGACCGGCCTCCTGAATGAACACATGAAAACACACAGATCGCCATGGAAGCAGAGGAGTCGCTAACGGGCTCGTGTGATGCCTTCAGCAGCTGTCGGCGGATGTGCTTTCTGCGCCGGCCCCAGGCTCTGGGTCCCTGTACTGCACAGGGGTCTATTAGCAAAGTGTGCTTGATATTCCAGACGTTTATGGATGGTCTGTTTGCTCGGGGTTTTTCAGGACAGGACCGGGGGTGGGCACGGGTTTCGCCTTACACCACCTGTACATCACAGGGCCCGGACGCCCGTCTGTCATTACTGCTGTCTCTGTGGGTGGATGGGGGGGCCTCTGGGAACTGAGGACCACCTCCACCCTCTGTTCCACCCACCTCAATTACCGCTTGGCGCCAAGACTAAACGGATACAGAACACGCATGCAGAATCATCCCCGGCATTCAGACAAACATACGTGCATAAAAATTAAAATCCTTATTAAGATTCTATCATTTTCATTCAAAGCTAATTCAATCGCAATTAAACAGCCCAAATAAAGCAAACCACACCGTACAGGAGTGCTGGATATGATGCAGACATGCTTGACCAAAGCCACGCTATGGGTATTTTTCTCAATTTCCTTATGGACATTGTCATCGGGACCGTACATCCACAGATGGCTTCAATATCACCATTAGGTCTAATCACACGTAATGAAACGTCCCAACTTGAATCAGTTAGTGGAAAACCACAGATTTCAACCCATTTTCTTTTCCATGACTAAAAGAAGGACTTTAAAATTTTATTGGTGGGAGGATTTTTACCACTGTTTTACCATGCTGCATAAATTGTCACAAATGTCCATTCTACATCTGCGTCATAAAACAGCAGTACCTCAAGATTACTTCATCGGTTTTGGGGTTCGTGGGTCTTTCGATTAGACCGTTCAGCTATAGTCCTTCCGCTCCGTCTCGCAAGGATCCAAAGACGGTTTCCATATTGCCTTTGCGACATTTTTTTTTGCCCTCGAATTCTCTACCTTCGATCTCTGTTAGGTGCTTCCGTAACATGAATTCATACAAGCATCGCTTGGCAACCAGATTATAAAGTTATTTTTCTTTTTGTGCAATGCAACCATCTTAAAATATCCATAGTTTTAAAATGGATTCCATTGCATCTGACTGATTCAGTTTTCGACATTTCACAGTTGACCGCTAAAAACATTAGCCGCCAAAGCAAAGAAAATATAAAATTTTATTCAATTTACAAAATTGGCCATGGAAATTGGTTTGACCACATTTTGTTTTACTGAGAATTCAGGCAAATTATATTAACGGACTCCCTGAGAGCACAGTCCTTGTAAAGCACAAGAGGTTAAAATGGTATGACTGCCAGTCAGGAAGCTGGATCACACAAAGTCAAAACAAGAATCATGGGTAGAAATTAAATAATCCCTAATCTCCTAAAAAATCAAACCCAAACAGCTCAGTCTAGGTAACTGTTTGCTTAAAGGTTTGAGGGGCATTTAGGATTTAAAAAAAGTGGAAAACATTGTAAAGCGACCTCAAGTGGAACATCCATGACAGCCAAATGTACACAATATGGGGGTAACATCAAGGTGCTCCTCTCCAGTAAAAGCTATACATCGGTCTGCAGACAGACAGGTGCATGAGGAGACTGGGACCTGGACCTAGACCTAGACCCAAGTAGCAATGTGGAGCAGTCCGTTAGAGGGTAGTACTGGACCTCTTACTCAAAGAGGGAGGGAGAGACAGACAGGGAGAGAGATGGACAGAGAGTGAGAGACACAGAGAGACACAAGCAGAGTGAGAGAAGGAGAGAGTCTCACACACACACACACACACACACACACACACACACACAGAGGAGGAGAGAACACACGGAGAGACAGAAAGAGCGAAAAAGAGAGAGAGACAGAGCGGAACGCACAACTGCCTGGCACAGAAGCCAGGCTCAATTGGAAAACGAATACAGAACCACGTCCAAAACCAAAGTAGGCCCGCTTGAATAATATGAAAAGCCTATCCACATGGCATTCCAAAGAGGAGGTTTTCACTTTCATTACATCATCACAAATCTATTTCATAGACAGCCTAATATGGCAAAATTATGGATATCATGCAACCGTCACATCTTCATAGCCAATGTACGATGTTTGAGTGTTTTCCAGTCATATATAACAACCTTTAAATTAGGCAGCCTGCTGAGAGGACACTTTGGTGGCACCTTTATTTGCCCGAATGAAAGGCCTCATCAAAAAAAACGATGACAACCAAGAAGGTTAAACATCTAACCTTTGACTCTGATCCATGAGACCTCACAGAGCTGCAGCACGCGTTAATCGAGCACGTCGACCAAAAACAGCAAAGGCGATAAATCTCTTCACAGATCTGAACAGACTCAAACCCGAGGGCCAAGTTTGCCTAATGGAGATCACCCTCTCCCACTTCTCACGCTTCAGAAAGTCCTATGGACGTTTCAGGCTGCATTTACGTCTTATGGTGGAAACCGAACAGACAAATTATGCTCAATATAAAAGGGGGGGGGGGAAATACAGCCAGCACAGGAATTCAAAATAGAAGGTGCACGCCATAGGGCAGATGCGGCAAAGACCGGAGCCAGGTCGCCGTTATGTAAACTCGGGTTTTTCGGAAGAAAGAATTCAAGCCTGTTTAGGCGTTTAATGCAGTGTAAGCGTGCCCAAGAGAACACACAATAAAACAAGGACTAATATACTTTAATGGTGGAAAACCTGAAATAAGAGCAATTCTGTCTGAGAACAAAAGACTGATCTAATTGCATTTTTCCTTTTGTGCAAGTGAGGGATTCCCCCCCGGTTCTTCTCACAGAGATTAATTAAAGACGCCGAGTCTCTTTACTCAGAACAGGTTGTGCTATCTCCTGTCTCGACTCCCAGCCACACCGTCTGCACTGCATTAGGAGTGGTGGGGACTGGCGGGGGCTTTCAGACACCTCGGCCAATCCTCCCCCCCCAGGCTGCTGCCGCCCGGTCCGTGCTGTGGATCGTTTCCGAATTCTGACAGGTCTCTGACACAAGGCCCACTTCACTATGCCTTTTTAAAAAAAAAAAAAAAAAAAAACGAAGGGCCATATGGATTAAATGTCAGAGCAGAGGAAAAAGTTAAGCAGAGGAGAGTAATTATAATCAGATGGCAGACTGTACCTCCCCTTTAAGGGTGGGGGGGAGATAATAAGCGTTGTCATTTGTTACTTCGAAATGTCAGCGTTTATGAGGTAACGAAACGTTACATCTGAAGCCGGTACTCCGGCGCTCTTAAAAAGTGCCTGATGGAAGATGTCATTTTATGAACATGTGACTTTTTTCTTTAAATAATCAACTGCTACCAACAGCTTACAGACGGCCTCTGCAGCCAGATACCTTAAGAAAACAGAAAAATTCATATTTAAAAATTTATTAAATCTGTAGTTCTACTATCTTCCTCCTCCTCATCAAAATAGTCAAAAGAAAAATCACAAGCAGGCTTTGTCATTCGTAAATACTCAGGTTCCCTCCGAAAGCCCGTATGACTTCTAGTTTCTTACTCTTCTGCATGCTCAACAAATGTGAATTATTTCAATGTGTAATATTTATTAGGTGTCTTTTGGCCCCAATGCCAAAACTTTTCAAAACTGACAAAGAGTACAATTTTACTGTTTACAAAAAATTTTTCAGCAAGAGTACATCGACACAATAAATTATTGGTTCCTAATTCGCCATATCCCAAACACGTGGAGAGATTCTGTCAGAACCACAATTAAAGGTCACAAAAAAAGTCAACTTGAAAACAGACACCTTTATATATCTCAATATTCAAGTATTGAATAATAGATGGTCAATATTTCCGCATCGCGGCAAATTGATACTTTGAGGTCTGCAGAGAGCAGTATATCGACAGCAACTGCTAAAGCAATTCAGGGCAGAAATTGGTTTCACAGGGAAATGAAAAGCCAGACAACTTTAGATTTTCATCCAGTTGGTCTGAAAGGGAAAAAAAGAAGAAAGGGGGGAAAAAAAAAACGAGTATATATGGAACAAGATAACGGGCGCATTTCTACATGAGGAAAACATTTCACTACTATTGTAGTTAAAACTCAACAAATGATTTATTGCGACTAATAAAATGACCCTTTAATCTTAATGGCTTTTATTTGGAATTAAACAGCATCATTCCCAATAAACTGTCGTAATGCACAATGGAGTTTTTTTAAATCCTAAATTAGTTTTCTTTTGAATGTATTGTTAAGACACTCCGTCATTTTTCAAGCAGGCATTGTTTTTGTCGGTGAAAAAAACGGCTTTGGTTTAATTTCAGCTTCATCAATGCTGAAAAAAATATGCATGATGGCTTGGTGACATGTAAACAGTTAAATTATTATTTGACAAAAATAATTAAACAGAAGCATGTGAGGTGAGCGAGGAATAGCGGTTAGGCATGGGTTCGAGAATAACCTGCAACCATTACCTGTCTCTCCACAACGAGGAATAAAGGCCTGTTGAATGGGAGGCTGCCCCCGCTGTACACCTGCCCAATGAAATGCACCGAACCATGGGCACCTGCCCAATGAAATGCACCGAACCATGGGCACCTGCCCAATGAAATGCACTGAACCACGGGCGATAAGCTGGACGTGTTCTGAAGGCCTCCGCTGGCCAGTACTGGCGACAAGCATGGTGGACTCAAGGCGCTAATGCACAGCTCACGTCGAGCGTCCAGGAAGACCGGACCAGACATCTGCGTTTTAAGAAGACTTGAAACATCTCCATTACAGATGAGGGCTTTCCTTTTTTCCTTTTTGACTCGTCGTTAATTGAAGAAAAATTTGTCATTTGCTAAGAAATGGTAAGAGGCAGTCTGAACCAGACCACATCATTAAATCCTCAGAAGAACATTGACCTTATATGTTAGATATTCATATAATAAGGTTCTGGAAAAAAAGGTTAGTAACTAAATAATTTCATATTTTCCAGTGAGTCCAGACAGATGGTTTAAAAAATATAACTTTACACAGCTAATCATGTTAATGAGTTAAATAAATAGATTATGCGCTACATCATACAGATTTTCCCCCCAAATCTGAACTTTTCCAAAAAAGTAATGGAGACTTAGGCAATACTAACAACAGCTTAAGAGAATTGGATTTATAACTACTACATACTTAAGGACTGCATGTTTAATTTCAAAACTGTAAAGGAATACCTTTCAGTTATGATTTACAGTGATCTCACGGTAAGACCCAGCTCCTCTAGACCCACGACCCCCCCATTATGACCGCCCAATCAGTATAGAATGAATAATCATAGTCTCACACACCAATGACTATCTTTCTCAACTCTGCCTTTAAAGGTAAAAATCTCATAAAACTCCACATCTGCCTTATAATAAACTCTCAGTATTTAGTAAAAGGTTTGTAGTATATCCCAGCCATTTCTTCCAGGTATCCGGACGAGAATGGGACAGGTCATCAGAACGAAGCTTGCAATTTAACACATGACTGAGGGACTCCCTGGGATGTTCATGAGCCCCAGGATGCTGTCACCTGAATGGGGGGGTATCCTTTCAGCCACCCCAGGAATGGGAGCTTGCAGGGGTTAAAAAAAGGCACCCGGTGTAGCAGGGCAGAGCCATAAGCCAGAATAGGCAGCACTTACTGGGTTACAGACATCCAAAATGACAGATTGGATCCTTCCCATAGCGCATCCAGGGCTTACTGGGTTAAGAGAGAAGCAACAGTAGCAGCGTGGGTCCACTCCTGCTCAGCCAGCCAGCCCCGGGATTTGCATACGCTGTAAGCGGGGCGGGGGGTGCAAGTCGGCAGGCCCTCCCACTGGCTATAAAGTCTAACCATACTGAAAGCCTCAGACAGAAAATCACACGTGTTTCAGAGCAGGCGGGCGGAACGAGACGGAGCGAAAGGAAGACCCCGAGAGAGCTGGGCCCCCCCAGACAGCGACTTCCACGGTGGAGAGCAGGAAACGACCGCCGCGCGGGAGATTTACCGCGACAACCATGAACTGTCGGCAGACTCTCGAGACGCAGGAATAGCCAGCAAAAGTTTGCATTCTCTTCCAGCAGCTTCTAGACGTGGCACCTGTGCTGTATTTACATGCGAGAGGAGTCCGGGGGGCTCTACCGTTTTTATTTAACAAGTTGCGCCCACGAAGACAAGCCGACTGCCTGAGAAGATGTCGTTCGCAATGGTGCGCCCGGCGCCCAGCAGGTTCCTGTACGCCGACATCAGCATGCTCTCCGAGGACGAGGAGAACGGCAGCGAGAGCTCAGGCTCTGACGACAAGTCCTTCCGCCTGGAAGGCCCAGGGTACGAGCTCAAGGTGGGCAGGAAGAGGAAGCCAACGGCCCGCCTGGCCGCACCTCCCATGCAGCTGCCCGAGGGGCGGCAGCGGAACGCAGCCAATGCCCGCGAACGCGACCGCACCAACAGCGTCAACACGGCCTTCAGCGCCCTGCGCACGCTCATCCCCACTGAGCCGGCCGACCGCAAGCTGTCCAAGATTGAGACGCTACGCCTGGCCTCCAGCTACATCTCACACCTGGGCAACGTGCTGTTGGTGGGAGAGGCGTGTGGCGATGGGCAGCCCTGCCACAGCACCACCTCCTACTACCACCATGGCTCCCCCTCCAGGGACTCCGAGCTCACGCAGCCCAAGCAGATCTGCACCTTCTGCCTCAGCAACCAGAGGAAGATGGTAAGTGTCGGTCAGCCGACAGGCTGCCCCGTTTTACTGGCCGTCTCCCGCGGTCCGCCTGCAGTCGGCATTAACCCCGCGCAGCAAGGCTCTTTCACGGCCCGATTTAAAAGAACCAGGTCACCAGGCAGAAATTTTCCACATTTTTTTCCCCCTAAAGTCCTAGAGGAACAGAAAAAATGTAATACTCCAAAAAATAAATCGCTATCCTGCCAAATTTAACATGCCGCACACCCAGAACCACGGCGCTTCATCAACTGTGAACACCAAACACGTTCCAAAGAGATGTCACATTTATCTCTAGTTTTAGCTCATGAGGTACAAAAAAACAAAACAAAAAGGCATGAAAACGCGTGCAAACATAAAAGCAAAAACTTGACTGTTGTTCCTGGCAGTACAGCTATAACCCGCAGCCTTGGTACAGTGTGCAGAACGAGACCGTAAGCCGGGGTGAAGTCAGATAAACTGTTACCTGTCACAGGAAGTCCCAAAGCAGCGTGGTGGAGCCCAGGAAGTTAGGGGACGCCATCCCACCCTTGTTTACAGCGAGATAAGTTGGTGGTATGCACAGCTGACTGAATGCACGCCGTACTTCTGAGTACATCTCGTACCTCGTATCAAAATATAGAATTACGGCAATAAAAAGAGAAGTGTCAGGCCGGAGATTTCGGGAAGCAAACCCCCTTCTCGGTGTGTAAGAGGAGAAGACGCGTTAAAACTAAAAATGACGACTCGCGCTTGGGCAGGGAAGACTACAAAACACAGGCTCCCAAAACAGAGACCCAAGTGCAATTTAAATTTACAAGCTGTGGGTGGAGGTGGTGGTGGTGTTGGGGGGGGGGTTAAATTTGAAACGCACCATATGCTCAAAACGTTTAATGTCAACCAGGAGAGATTCATTCTGGGTCGATTCATAACCACAATCCAAATTTTTTCCATTAAACTTCATGTGTTTCTAGAAAAAATAATAAGCAGATTTAGCTTTGCAACTTGCCTAAATGTGACAGATAAAAATGTTAAAATCCATAAGGTTCACTTATATTAGACCTAAATAAACCCTCCAAAAATAAAAATCTAAAAAAAAAAAAAAAAAAAAAAAAAAAAACCCATTCTCAAAATAGGCATATATATTTTACGTGAAAATATCAGAGCTGTAGTGACAATTTAACGGCTTTCTAAATATGAAGTCTTGAGTAATTAGGCAGGCTGTGCACCCACTGGGTCATTAACCCTGGACATGCCGTGACCATCCACTCTCGCCTCTTGCGTGTGCTGCTCTATTCTGCACTACGGTCCTCTAATTCCACACAGAACTACTGCTAACCCCATCAGCATAAACCGCAGTGCTCTAATCCCAGCTTCTCCGTGGACTGTTAATTGTCGGCGTGTAAACGACGATTCTCTGATCCAAGTTTAAACTTTAAATACCGCTCTGTCACACGCAAATCTTGGTCAAATATATGAGGCACCATTGAATTTGCATTTTAAGAAGTTGGTGCCTAATACGGCCAAAGCTGTGTGTTTACGTACGCACGTGTGTACAAAGGTAAAATCAAACTGGTTACATATTAGTCACTGCTTCTGGGTTAAAAATGTGACGACAAATTTACAGCCGCAGAGATCCTGCAAAGGTGGATGAAAGGTCGTAATAAGAGCACAACAGTCACCTAAAAAAATCCAGCGTGCTATGCATTCTGGGTAATAAAACAGTGCTGCTTTAGTCGGGTGACGTGATTTATCACGACAGATGTCTTCACGTGTCTTAGTTAACATCATTAAAGCCGTTTTTTTAATTAGGGCATAAATACGTGTATAAGTGCAAATATACACAGGGCATGAGACAATTCTGATTAACGGAATGAAAGATGTTTTCATACAGGCAACCAATTATTTTGCCCTGACAGCAAGACCCATGACAGCAAACAGGCAGGTTCAGGTTCAATGGACACACGTCTTAAAGGCCAAAGACGTACCAAAATGACGTTCCATGGGTTCTTTTTGGGAGTCCTCATGGCTAGCAGGCACACCGATGTATTTCACTACGGAAAAGCCAAATTAAACTCTTCACACTGGAATTGCTGTCTTGCATGTGGTTCTGTGGCCGAACCAGGGCGTTTGCCTTCCATGCACGCCTTATTACAGGCGCACAGAGACACAGTGACTCGGAAAGTCACATGATTAAAAACCTGAGCAGTAAGACTGGAAGACATCCAACACTCCCCCTTAAAAGCAGAATAAACCAGCAAATGAGATAATGGGGTTTTAAGTGTTTTATCCCGTATTACAGCCTTGTCGATACTATTTTTTGTTTGGACGATATATGAAACAGATTGGGCTTTCTCTCTGATGCTGGGTATAAAAGCTGAACCCCACCCCCCTTAAACCACACTCCCCCTATTTAACACTCATTACTCCATGAAAAACAGCAGCAAGCCAAGTCTAATTTCTATGCTTCTCCAAAGTAGTAATAACAAATGAAAAGTTAAAAACCAACACAGAGGTCCCGCAAAACTGAAATGTAAATATTAGCTAAGACTCTACATTACACTCGGAGCTCACACAAAGGTCAGTGACTCAGAACGCCGAATCCACAAAGAAGAAATCTGAGGATTACCGCTGACTAGGACAGCTAGTTAAACACTATTAACATGGTTAACCATAGAGAGGACCCACGGCGTAGCCAGGAACCCATGGAAGGGAAATTCAGCCCCTGCCTGGTCTCCACCAATCTGTTTCTCTCCCCCGACATCAAGTGAAGACCACACCTTTTCACATTGCCCTTGGTAGTGTTCAGGATACAGCATGCATGGAGGGCAGGGTCATGTTTTTTAGTTTATTTGTCTAAGCAATAGGCCTAATTACTAAGGAGGCTAAACGACTCCTGCCGAGTATTCTGGTTTCAAGATCTAGAGGTGACCCGAGGTGTCGATACACATAAAAATGGCACGAACAATTTAATCTGTCGCTGGCATGGAAGTTTCAGGAAAAATGGCTAAATTTGACAGCTAGGAGATGCGCTGCATCAGGCGCCTCCACACATCGGTATCTCGGGGTAATTCCTGCACCTCAATGGCTCTAACAGGAGACAGGCTGGGTCGGGTCAGTAGGCTGGCACCGCACCGCGTGTCACACACATGGCAGAACTGCTCTTTGGATGTGCTGGGTGGGAGAAGTGGCCCGGTAATGGAGCAGAGGGCAACCGCCTCATGCCGAGTCAGACGTTATTGGACAATGGCACAGGGAGTGGCCGCGCTGCCACCATGTGGACATTGTTAGGATGACAAGAATCTAATCAAAGCAGCTGTGATCATCTCATTATAAATAAACTGCAAAATAAAAAGTTACTAACCTGCCCACCCCAGGAATAAAAAACCTAAAATGGCTATACTGACGTTCTGACCTTGGGATGTTTTGGTAGACTAGGTCATAAGATGGTCCCCCGCATCATTTTGCAAATATGTACATTAGGCACAGAAACGGTAACCCAGACACACACTAATGTTTCCCAAAAGGTCAGTTGCATCCTCCCAGGCCTGGACTTTGGCGGTAGAGGGGCTGAGCGCATCGCTGTGCCGGTAGTGCCAGCGGCTTTCCGAAACGCAACCGTGCTGTTACATCTGCCCGTGAAATCACGACCCCATCACGCCAGTTTCCGAGAAATGTGTGAAGAGGTTATTAAGACTCATCGGGGTCCCCAAGCATGATTGTGCTGAGAGACGGGCCGAGACCCAGCACTGCTTTTTATAACCGACACGGTCGGTCGTGCTGTAGCCAGGGCTGAGGTTACCAAGCTGAAACCTGAAATACACACTGTCCCCCAGCACCTCTCACAGCTGACAGACTGTCTCAGCACAATCAACAAGCTGCTGAGCCTACCTGTCAGACTAGAAGTTAACTAAATATTTGGGTTGGGGGGGGGGTGTCAGTATCTGTTAAAGGTAATTCTATACATAATGTAAAAAAGGAAAAAAAAAATTCTTGTACACATCCTTTTTCAACAAAAACCTAAATCCGGCAGACATTCTGATTTTAAACAGATATTTTTTTTCTTCCTGTTATGCTTAAAAAAATTAACTGTAGACAAACTGCATTTGGTCTGGCGTACGCCTCGTTGGGATTTTCACACATACTGCACAATTAGCTTTAAAACGACAGCCGGTTGGGGTGGTGTGTTTCTGAGGAATGGAGGCATTCCCAGCAGCGGACGACGGTAATGCAAAGCAGCCGCGGTGCGCAGCGGGGAAAGGTGAGAAGAGACCACACCAGGCAGCGGCTGGGGTGGCTTTCGAGAGGAACCCCCAAAATGGGCGGGAAATCATTTTTATCATCAGGGGACCAAGAAACACCCTCAACGGGAGGAGAGGAAAAAATAATAAGACTCTAGGGGTGATCAGGAAGAACCAAAACGCCGAAAAACGAGGGTGGAGCGTGCCGTAGCCTCATGCACAGCCATTTTTAACTGCAGGTACACCCAAACGAGGCGTCCTGGGTTGCGGCTACTTGGCCTTCAGTAATTCACTGTTATCTTCTCTCCATCCCCCTCCCAGAGCAAAGACAGAGAAAGAAAAACAGCCCTAAGAAGTTAATACCAAGGAATAAGATGCACGGAAATTCAGCGATGGACTGCATCAGGACGTTAAACTGCGGAGGGACTGCAAAAAAAAAAAAAAAAAAAAAAAAGTCTACTGGTTGTATATATGCAAATATAAATATATATTTAAATACATATTAAAAACTCCTGAACGCAATGGTGTAGCGAACCATTCAGATTGTGAATGGTATGGGCATTGGACTTCCTGGACATTAGTCTCTGACACAGTGGGTACGGACTGCTGGCTTCTGTTACCGTTCCTGCGTTCATGTATCATTAAAGAAACGTAACAATCCAGCCCCCCTTTCCCATGTTTATTAAGTAAATGTGAAAAGACATTGAATCGCCTGCTTTGGTTTTATTCATAACCTTCCAGAAACTTCCGCCTTTGGATACACTTGTGAAAATGGCGCCACCTTCAAACCCGCTTATTTAATATTCTCCGGAACTACAGGTAAAAAACCGACGACAGAACTGAAAGCAGCACGTGCCCGAAATGGGATCTGTGCCGTGCCGCGTGTTTCCATGACGACCAGCAGGAGGCCGGCTGCTTCGCGAGTTGCGGACGCCCTCGTTTGCAGACAAACTGGGACGTGGAATGCAGCGGAATCCCTTGTATCATGACACCTCTGTGTGCATTTTTCAGCAAACAACGGCTAAAACCCCAGTCAACATTACTGAGTTTATACTGATGAAAACAGGTAATACATACCCACCACTCACCGAGGAATAACGTCGGGCTCTTATTTCTTCCCTCCGTAACTTAAGCTACACGAGGTTCTCACTTCCGCCAAAACATCAGTCTCTGAGCTGTTCAGATAAATGCACACAGACGTGACAGCTACACGATAACCTGCTCTCCAAGTCTGAGGAGAACCTTGTGTTTTTCCCCACCTTTCTCCCACAATAACACTGATTCTCGCAAACGCATCGTCGATGTGGCTCGAGAGACCGCAGAAACGCGTCTTCAAATGAGAAACAGAACCATGGCAGACTCGCGAGCCTGTATGGATTTTTAGTTCCATCACGACTCAATACTCACGGTCAGAGCTGCTCCCTTTGACATATTTATTGGCTGTGTCATGCAACAATATCTAAATAAAAGCAAGCGCATTTTACGACTTAAGAGTGCTCTTGTTTGACACTGCAGGTCTCTCTCTGCATCTTCATTTGTGATATTGCAGAAGTCAAAAGCACGAGGCTAGGAAATCCAAAGTGGAAAATGATAAACGACGTTAGCTTAGCGAATAGCCAACTCTGGACCGAGATACGCGCAAACTGCAGTTTAAGTGTTTATTTCAGGACTTTTCCCAGCAGTTGGAACGCCGTCTTCTTAACCTCCCGGGTTTCCAAGCGGAGGACGTGCCATAACTCCGCGGCCACATGCTCTCCACCTGAGCTCCATAGCAATAAGTTGAACTTAAATCCCCTACTACTGCTGCTACTCTTTCTTCACCGCGAGCACCTCCAGCTCCACCACCGGCGAGGAGCAGTGGCCAGCAAACAAAGCATATGGGTTTTTGCCTTTTAAATTCAGCCACCACTCACTTCAGCTCCTAACAGCTCCTTTGGCTATAATCGTTTGCATGACCAAAAAAAGACACACTCACAAAACGGAAGCCCACAAAAAAAAAAGTATGGAAAATAGTTATGTGGATGAAATATTATAACCTAGTCTGTAAAAATGTTGGCAACATGCAGGATAACCTGCAATGGGTATCATGCAAATTAAATATGTGCTGTGCATGTCACTTGGGATTATTTAGGATCTAAATTTTAGGAGACAGATCTGAAGAATGCTTTCCCCTCATCCCAATAATGTCCAAAACTGTACATCAGAGCAATACGGTAAACTTCACTTCTCAGCGAGACAGTGACATTTCACTGAATCATATAAACCGCAAATGTACTTTTGTCTGGCATTAATTCTAACCCGCCCCCCGCCTGAGAGGGTCTATAATGATCCACAAAGTGTCTGTGGAAAACACCATGGACCGACAGGTGAAATGGACCGGCCCGTTAAAAAAATAAAGCACAGACATGGGCCCAAGGAGAGTACCACACAGGCCTTTAAAATGGAGGGGGGGCAGATTGCATCTGCAGGTAGGCCCCCCTGGCAGCCAGCCCACCAGCACACTTTCCATCAGGCTGTAAAGGAAGCAGGCCCGCCTCTGGGATCCCGCCCTCCAACATCCACTTTTCCTCTGGGTGTGTTTTGGGGAGGGGCGCTTGCACGCAGACCACACCTTGACCTCTCCTCTCCTCTCAGCTACCCCTCCTGTAAAACGTCAACCGAACACTGGCTAGAGGAATAGGGCATATGGTTGAAAAACCACAGTACGGCAGAGAGAATCAGGGAAGGTAAGAGATGATCAGGCTCCATTGTACTGCCATGTGACTTTAACTTTTGATGCATTTTTAAAAATGATCATCACTAATCAAGCCTGCAATACTGTCTGGTTTCAAAGCTAAACTCCCGCCATCCTTGCCTGAAAAAAGGCCTTAGGCCCACTTCCGAAGGCCCAAACTCCTCAGATGCGACGGCTGTACCCTTACAGCAGTCTGCACCGTTTCCCGATGCTCCCCTCGCGTGAGAGACATTTGGTCGAGCCACATTTCAGCCGTAACATCTGGTTTTGGTTGCTGATATCCAATATGTTCTGCGAACTGCGAACAATATGATCTGACCGTTTAAACCACCTTTCCTCTCACCAATCCCACAATATCATTCAGACACCTGCCAGCGATGAGGGCACGCCCGCGAATCTCACGCCGTTCCCGAGCGACGTGCCAGGCAGCTGGCAGGGCTACAACCTCCCCCCACCCCCGACAGCTTCACATACAGGGTGCTGCCATGTACTGAGTGATGTAGCCAAAGCTGTTGGTTCTCTTTGAACGAGACTGTGCAGGCAGCACCCATGTTACTCAGGGAGATGTAACCTCAGTTTTCGTCAGTTATGAAACGTGTATATACACATCGGTCTATGAGCTAATGAAACTAAATCCTGATCAAGAAGATGCAAAAGCAAAATGACAAAAATATACATCGTAAACTTTTACATTTTTTATTCTGCTGCCTGGTCACCAGCAGGGGCTGTGAAGAAAAGTGGGTGACAGACCACACTGTCACTCAGTTTCATACAATTACGGATTCATATCCAATATCGAAATGACTGAAACCCCCCCCTGACACACACACACACACACACACACACACACACACACACACACACACACACAGGAAGCCTGAAGAAATAAATCTGAATGTCTTTGTGAAATTGCAATATTTTAAATCTTGCAAAAAAGCTTATGTTAGAATTTAAGACCAGAGCACAAGTAAATGAAAATGACTCAATTTCATAACCCTGGGCATGACCACCACCATCTTTTGATTAACCCTGTCATGCTCGTCCCAAAATGTATGAATGCAGGGGGGGATAACAGGAACAGCCAGGCTGACTGAAAACCCAGGAGGACCAAAGCTGCAGCGTTCATGCCACTGCAACAACAGTGACCCCCCATCTGGCATAAATGTGCGGCAGACCCTGCGATGTCTGTGGGGTTGGGCACATCCAAAATTCACCTTGGTATTACCAGTGTGTGTGTGTGTGTGTATACACACACACTGTGTACACACACATATATATTTTCACACTTTTTGATTTGACTAGTTGGGTCAAAATAATTTGGTTACAAATCTCATGGAAATGAAAGTGAAAAACGACACAGACTGACTAACCGCATGCAAATGATATCCTCATTAGAATTTGATTAAATCGAAGCTGAAGACTAAACAGTATGGGGGAGAGAAGCAAAAATAAACACAATAATAAAATATAAAAATAAAAAGGAATGCATCAAGCTCAGCAACTACTTTGCTATATAATGCATTAGAGTATTAGCCACCTGACCGCACACGTTCGTAAAACAGATCCAGACATGCTGTTTGGTTCCGGTCCTAACGACCACGGCAGCAAGCCAGATAAAGAGACACAGGAAAGTGAGGTTCTCCTCTCCACCTCCCAGCATGGAGACAGTCCAGCTCATTCATCTCAACGATGCGCTGCCAGCAGTTGGGGTTTTGTGGTCCTTCTGAAGGGGGGGGGTTTAACGATCTACATTCCAAGAAAAACATCATTCAGCCTGACGCCCCCCCATTCCCTTCCCCCAATAATATTTTTAAAAAGACAAACAGTTAACTGCTGTACCAGTCTGCACCTGTCTGGCCCTGCTGGTCATCGCTAACAGTGTGAAACCGCCTAACTATCTCTGTCAGCACGAGGCTGGCATGGTCCAGGCTGGAATGGCCCAGGAGTTGGTGTGGATGCGGGAACGCAGCTGACACGGGTCTTACGAGACATGAACATCTTTGGGAGTGCCTGTCAGAAATGGGCACAATTTTGCCTTCTACCAGCCAGGTTCTGCTCTCGAGGGCCAACTCTCTGGTCACTTCCCACTTAGGGGTCACCGTCGCAGTAACCTGGGCATGCCGACTGTAACGGGCCGACTTCATGGCTCAGCCACCCAAACCGACCAGCCACCGCACCGCCACCGTCGCCTTAAACTGAGCTCACCGCATCATAGCTGGGTGCCAGATGAATTTTACATTAAAAATAAAATAATAAAAAGCTGATTTTCTAACATCTTACGCTGTGACAAAGTTCCATGGCCCATAAAAGTAAATCTGTTCATAGTTTCTAAAGCGGCAAAACCAATTCCATAAAAGGTCATTTAGCGGCCAAAACGCTTTTCCAATTTTATACATATATATGTAATACAGCCTTGGTTGTCATCTGTCGCCTAGCCCGATAAATAAATAATTCCGGAAATCCCACGTACAGGGATCAACCTTCGCGGACGCATGTGGAAACTGCGTTCTTGCCGTCCAGGTCTGAATGATTTTCCACCTGGCCAAGCATCCGGCGTATCATTCAGAGAGATCATTATATATTGGAAATTAAACGTCTAACGATGCCTGTTAGCTTCCTGTGCCGGAGCCCTTTATGACGAGAAAAGAGAATGGTGTTCCGTCCTCAAGGAGCAGTCGGCCAGTGATCTCAACGGTGTTGTTTCTGACTGCCTGAGGAGGGGGCTTACAGGGAGACGAGCACGTTTTCTTCTGGACGGCACACGGCCGACTGTCGCGGAGATGCTCTCCCCCAACGGGTGAGAAGGCCCGAGCTAATAACCGCCAGCAGAGCGCCTGGAGTGAAGACAGGCCGTTTTTGCATCACACCAAACCCCCAGCGATTATTTTTCGGAAGCATAAATTACTGTGCAATTCTCCCTGGAACAAAACACACGGAGTGGACAAGTACGTCTAGCAGGGGCCAGACGGCACCCCCACCCCCGCCCCCCTCTTCCTCCCAGAATCTTGTCTGGGGAGTCACCTCCCACTCAGACCAACCCCCAGCCCACAGTTGTTTTCAATCAGGCCTCCTGGCAATGCCGAGCAGGCTGGGAGCAAAGCTGAAGACCGGATGAAAGGAAGTCCTAAAAAGCACGGAACGACAGGTGGCTGCTTTGGCAGCCCCATCTCACCCCCTCCTCCCCCGCGCACCTGTGAGGGTCCCCAACACCATGCTCCGGAGCCCCGTTCGCACAGCCGAACCGGCACGCGATCTGTCAGTCCCAGCCGACTATTCCGGATCAACATTCGCTGACTCGGGAAAACGAGAGCGGCTGATATTGGAATCCCGCATTAGAGAGATTTCCTGCTGACAGCCGAGTGACAGGCCAAGACCACGCCTCATTTACTACCGACCTGTCGATTTCCAAACACCAGTATCGATTTCGGGAAAGCCATAGAAGGCTTCAACGAAAACCTCAGTGAAGACTTCCACCTTGGGCAGGGGCGCTCACAGAAGCGTGGACGTGCTCCACCTTGGGCAGGGGCACTTGTAGAAGTCGATAAACACAAATGAGCCATTAAATGCCCAGGCTATGGATTGACTGAAAATGGTGCAGGTTAACATTTCTGCATTCTCCTTCTGGACCTGCAGCTGGTGACCAAACCTTCGTGACCTGACAGGGTAGTCAGGGCCCCCAACACCACCACAGACCCCATGGTCAGGTGGGCAACCAGTGCAGATATACATATATGGAGGCAAAATCAAACGGCATACCAACCAGAGCGGATGCTGCCAAGAGCTGGATCTAACCATGCACGCCAAGCAGTAGCCAGAACCATCTGGAAATGACAAGCACGAGCAAGGTGCCTAGGGGGACCAGTGGACAGCACCGGGCTATTAGTGGGGGTCCATCTCCCCAGGCAGATGTTGAAAATCCCAACAGCTTGACTGCATTCAACCAGGACCTCGGCATCGTTTTGGAACAACTGGTGTCTCGGCCGTTCCAGAAAATTACTCATTTAGGAGCTCAGCTTCGCTGACACTAAACACATAGGGACACGGTGTGGGAGTGAAGCAAGCAATCCCTTCATCTGGGCCAGGCCATTTGCCCCAGCTTACTGTCCAAGGGCTTTTACCCATAATGCCCTAGTTTTTTTAAAATCAGCGATCGGGTGTATTTTAGAACAACCTGCACTTTGTTTAAAATGTTTCACAAAACCGCATCACATCTGCTGCAATAAAAAAAAAGATGAATCATTTACGTCTTTCATTCCCCGGTAGAAATCCATTTAAGTCGAACTACCTGGAGGAAAAGGGAATAAAAGTTAGCAGGAAGCAAATCCGGCGGCCATAAGAAAAGGGAGTTAGGCCCAAATCAAAAGCAGGCGACGGTTCAGGGATATGTGAGTCCACAGCACGTCCCATGCCACTGCGCCAACATTCATTTAGGAAGTTCTACTGGTCGTTGAGGGTTGATCTCTCTTTGCCCAGCTGTTCTGCAGGGGGGCTGCAGCTGGATCTGATGTTTTTTTTGGTGGGTCCTGCTGAACACACCCATCTTATGCTCCATACGGGATCTCCTTTTTGATTTTCCTCGCAATGCTTTGTTTGCAGGGGCTTTCATTTTGGGTCACCCACTGCGGTTGCTTGCTCTGGGCCTCCCCACCCACTTTGAAACACAGGATCGTTACACGGACCAAACCCCCGCCAATTGCTTTGGGTTCATCCTCTTCTCTTGAAAACTGTCCCTGCCCACCCAATTTACCAAAATTCAACCTCACGGTCGATCTGAGGCTAGAAGCGGAGGTCTAGCGAACAGGGGTACGTTTCTACGTTTTCAGAGGCGGGGCATAGCAATCGGAAGCACTCAGCTGTTTTTAAAGGGGTGGGAGCATGGCCTTCACTCCGGCTCATGGGGGTCATGATCTGGCAGGACAGCTGACCAGTTAGCGACCAAGTAGGAGAGGAACGGAGGGCCTGGATTTTAATGCTGGAAAAATCCTTCTGCTGTCAATCTGGATCTTTAATAAAAACACGAAGTCGAGGGCTGCGGTCGCCCTCATTCCCATCAGCCCCCGAGAACAGAGCGCTGGTGTCTGCACAACTGTGAAAATCCCCGCTTTTATTGCACTCAGCCAGCGCTGGAAATTTGGGATCGCTCCGGATCCCATCTGGAGATCATTAGTCCGCCACCTGGAGGGGCTCCCAATCATGAAATTAAACTTGGGGATTACTGATTCCTTAGGAAAATAAATAATTAAAAATCAAGCACACACACACACACACACACACACACACACACACACACACACACACACACACACACACACACACACAGAGTAGACGTGCACCACTTTCAGGCCGTTCAGGCCACTCCCCCAAGGGTGAGGGCAGGGAAGTCATCTCATGGTACAGGAGACCACCATCCCATTGCATCAGGCCCCCCCTTTGTTTGATTTGATATGGAAATGCCAACGGTCAACAACAGGAGACAATGCACGTCTTAAATGGGATTCACACCCCTCCTAAAGCCACACACACACAGAAAAGAGAAACAAAAAAAAAACCAAAATAATCCACCAGTGAAAGTCAAGTAGTGCACCCAGCTGAGTGAAGCCTCCTGCTTCTGGACAGCCGACAGGAGATGCTGGACAGCCAGCCCTGCCGAGGGTTTCCAACCGGGAGCGTCACACCGCAGCCTCGCCTCACTTTCCCAAAAACAGCGCTATCAGGAAGGACGCAGCGCATGCCCCACATCCCAGAAGCCCCTGCCCCCGGTACTCTCTTCCGCTTCTACTTGACTTAAATTACAGCACGTCTCATGTTTCACACCTTCACGCACTTCCGACCCATTTACTCAGCAGCGTAGGGTTTCCAGAAGATTCATTCATTTAATCACTTTTGTTTTTGTCTTTTTTCAAAACTCATACCATCAATCAGCCTTGGAGGTTAAACGCACTACAGTACTAAGAGGACAAGCAAGCTGGCTGGGGTGGGGATCGGTCACCGAAAGTGACTGTGTGTGTGTATTCGTGCACGTGCGCCTGCGTGATCTGGGAAAGTCATACACACTGCGCTGTGTGATTCGGAGTGGTCCAAGCCGACTCTCAAAGCCCACAGGGTCATCTGGGGGTTCCTGGGTTTGAGGATGGAGATCTCAGACAGCATCCGCCTTTCCACACCACCAACATAAGGCCATACTGAGCGATATGAAACCCGCAATGCGGGCTAAAACGCCAATGGTCAAGGGAGGGGAAGAAAAAAAAAAAAAAAACAGGAAACTGACCAAAAAACCAGCCCACAGATCACCGTGTAAACAAAGTAAACCCTACTCACGTTTAGTTTAACCTGTTTTACACTGATAAACAGAAATTGCCCTCTATAGGCAGTTGTGATATTGCACATGGCAAAATAATTGGGGGGGGGGGGGGGGGGGGGGCATTTCTTTCCTCTGTGGCCTTTTATCCCGCCTCTGTAGTGACAGGCTGAATGGGTCGCGTTCAGTTCATCTGGCAGCGCACCGTAACACGTTGGCATTCTTCTGTCCTTTTCAACCTATTCACTCTCGGATATAGTGGATATCAGCGCAGCGCCGTCTTAGAAGCATATTAATATGTGAGGAGAATAATTAAATAATCATGCTTAAATGTGCAAAGGAAACGAGGGAAGTCAAAAAGTGAGGCTAGATTGTCAGGAAGGCTGGTGCAGTTCCGTTTTGTTCCGTGTGTACCTCCAGAGTCCTTATCTTGGATTGCTGACAGTCCACCCTACACGCACGCACACACAAACAGCACCCCTTGAGAGAAAACACTAGCTAAGCTCAAAAATAGCACCTTATTGACAACAACTAAAATTGGACGTCTAAACCTGTATGCTAACCAGTCCTTCACATCTCCCAGATCGCATAAAAATAAATTGCTTTTTTGCAGATGAGTCATTACAACTGTTGAACAAACGGGCACCGATGAGATTGTCATGGCTCTCGGCCTCCCCCTCGTTCTCCCCTCTCCGTCCGCTCGTTCGAGAGTGCGCTCCTCGCCTTCCGAGCCCCGAATCACCGGAGGCGGGGCCCTCGAGCAACAGGACGCAGAATTCAAGAGTCTGCAGCTGACGTGACGTACGTCAGCCCGGAGACCCAGATAAAGACCCGCTCCTCCGAGCGTCGATCGAAGACGGGAGGGGGGAGGAAGAGAAGAGGCGAGCACTGAATGGGGGAACCGGGTATGGTGAGGCACAGTCAGCTGCAGAGTGCAGGGGAAAAAAGGAGGCATGGCTCACGGTGTCGTGAGGAGGCTGAAGATTAGGGAGCGGTGGAGGTTCGGCCCGCTGCTGCCATGTCCTCGCCAAGCCCAGGCTCAAACTTCACCCTTCCGCGTCCCCAAACAAAAATACATCACGTCAAAGGGGTGAGGGCCTAGCAGATGGCACTCGATGCAGAGCGGGGAAGCGCTGACTTCCCCGAGACCCGACTTTCCTTCAGCGTCCGCAATGGAGATCACGCGGCAGTGACATCACCCACCGCGACTTGGCAGCGCGCGCCGCACTGGCAATGGACCCCGGAGGGTGGGGTCGCGCTCAGGAGCCTAGGTGGGGTGGGGTGGGGGCACGGCAACGCGGAGCCAAGCTGGGATAAGAAGAGCTCCACCCGCTGACATCGCAGGCCGGCTGAAGCCACTTGGGCCATCTGGTAACGGTCAAGCACGCACACACACACGCACACACATGCAGGAATGGTGCCTGGTCCCTGCTTCGGAGAAGGTCAGACGCGTATAGATAGACACACATCTCATCTATACCGAACATTTAATCTGTGCAGAGCAGCAGAGTCTGGTCTCTTTAATATAAAGGAGCTTCACTTTATTGCCTGTTTTTGAGTCGAACTCTGAGGAAAACTGCCAAGCAAAGTGTCTTCCTAATCGAAGTGTTTTTACATCCAATATTCAATGATGGAATTATTCAAAATACATTTAGTGTCAAAAAAAGACTTCATAGATATACACACACACACACACACACACACACACACACACACACACACACACACAGGGACATTTTCTGGAATTTTCTAAAGTGTCCTGCACCAAAACGTTGAGTGGAATAATCTTTATTACGTTACGTCATATTGCTCTCGGGTTGACTCGGATATTTATCAGCAGACACATAGATTTAAGACCTGTAATCATTTTAAGAGACAGGAAATGATTTCATAAGGGGGACAACGGAAAGACGCCGTTTATATGTATGTACAACAATAATCGAAACCACTGATCACCTTTACGTCATTCTGCTCGTCCCTCAAACACCTTTTTTTCTGGATAGAAGACACGGTTGCTATGTGCTGGGTTAATTAAATTTCGTCTGGTTCATGCGAATGCGTAAAACACGCCTGTCACAATTGAACATACTAGCTATTACAACAAGCTCCTTAATGACCCTCAGATGTGTCACATTAAAATATTTCCCACAATGCCATGCTGCATGGCTGGCCTCAGGCCGGGGCCCTGGCCTGGTGACTTATGACTGACAGGTGGAATTATCTGTGCGACGACCCTCCTTCAGCCTCTTCCTCACCCCTGCCTTGTTGCCTCCAAATGTGTTATTGACTCCTTGTGGAGTTTTAATAAAGAGCTCAGAGCTCATCCGGGCTCGCGTCATCATGTTTGGCACTTGGGGAAGTGGGTGGACCTGGCAGGGGAGGGTGGCGGTCAACAAACCAGGGAAGGAGCTGCTTTTCAGGGCCCCGTGTCCACCCGGCCGATCGGGAATCCTTTGGCTGGGTGAGGAAGGCGGGGGCAGTATTTGCGCAGGTGGGTTTGACGAGGGGGGGTGGGAGAGAAGGGAGGGCAGCTGTCACCAGGCAGTGACTCAGCAGTGCTGATTACCCACTCCTCGCTCTGAAGTGGAGAGGATAATGTCACCCGACCCAGTGTGAGCCTCCGTGGTCATTAAGGGGGCTATTGGAATCCAAAGCTCTTTCAAAATAGCCCCCCCCACCATGTCTGTATCACCTCACGGGTAAAAGTGTAAAAATTATCAAGGGGCAATCATTCCTACACATCCACACAGTCTGCTCCAACATCATTAATATAACCAAGAAACACGGTCAAGTTTTCCTGGTCTAGAAGTAATCAGGATCATGAGTATGGGGTATACAGCTTGGGTCAGTGTGTAAGCTGCTCTGTTTCTGGTCCAGTCTGGTGGACATGCTCAGTGAAGTCACGTGACCATCATACATTTATTGTTTTTTTTTCCCCGCTTTTTGCCAGATATGTTCCTCTCTCTCATATGCTGAGCTCACTTGGCCTCGTCAAGACATACGGTCATCACTTACACTCCTCCTAGAGCCGATTCACACATCGTTCTTCTTTTCGTAACAGTGGTGGGTAAAAATGTCACTAATAGGCTATTTAAAAATGCCTCTCTGTTCATAACCATTGTCTGCATTCAGCGGGTGCTGATACTGTGCGATGAGGAACACTCACGTGATGTTCCCTGATGCAGCGATGCACAACACGGATATTATTAGCCCTGCTTCTGGAGGCCAGCATTGAGAAAGTTAATTGCTGTCGCAGGAGAGGTAGCCTCACTTCCTCAGTGGCTTACTCTCCTACTCGTCTGCGCTCTCTTTGTCCATTGCCAACTGCTGGCTCCTTCCCTCCCTCGTCTCCTCCCCTCTCCCCCTCTTTCCAGTTCCCCCGCAAACTTCCCAGTCCAAAGGAGATTAAGCCTCTTAGATGCCGGGGCCACATCTCAGTGGTTCTCGAAGTCCGCGTCTGTCTTTCCGATAAACGCTACGCTGACGACTCTGGGCCGATGCCTCCTCAAACTGCTGTAAGTCTGCACCATCTGTGCATATCAACACGCTGGAAGCCACCACTTTAAGAGCAGCCCAATTGGAGCGGCTCTGGGCTGGCGAGGCCAACGCTCGGAGGTGGCCGGAGGCAGAGGGTGCATCAGCGATTTGTGTCCTTCATCATCAAAAGATTAATGAATGCAAAGGCATTTACAATATATAAAGCTGTAAAAATAATACCATGTAATAAAAGTCATTATTCACATTATTTACGTGTTTTGCGGATACGTTTACAGGACTCAACACGGACAGATGGCTGGTTTACAGCCTCATCCGCTTTTGAACAGTCAAAAGATCATGGAAGAAACATGAGTGGATCTTAATGTACAACAGCTAATCTCCTCTGGATTCTAATCTCAGATCCTATGATTTGTTTCCTTGCAACCACAATCCATCCATCCATCCATCCATCCTCTAATCTGTTACCGTGGTCAGGGGGGCCTGGAGCCCATCCCAGGGGATTCTGCTCCATCGCAGGGCACACCTGTTGTTCTTCCTCGTGTTCTTCTTCATATTGTAGCGATTCGTACCACATAGTGAACGCTAATAAGTTTTATAAGGGCAAATACCACGCCAAGTATCTCAGTCTAACTCTCCGGAACGAAACACGCCTGACTCCTGTCAAACTCCACCTCGCTCACGCAGCCCCTCTCAGAAATAGAACTCATGTACGTCCCTGGGGGAGGAAAGGGGGTTTGTGGTGCCCACTCCACTGCCTACCAATACCCACAGTCCACAACCCCAACTATGGAATGCTACATTATCATTATTGTTGTCCCTTCAAAATCATCATAGCAGTTTGATGGCCACCAGGCTGATAACTATGTTTAGTGCTCTACCGAAACAATGGCTGACTGCCCTCTTAGAGGGTTGATCATAGTCCCCCGCCTACCCATGGGACACTGGCCTCCTCCATTTCTGCCAGGACCAGTGAGACATCAAATCTGCACTTTATGGAGGCACAGTCAGCGTCGTTCCCCTAACCTTCGCTGCAGTTACATTTTATCGCTGCACTTCAGTATTAACGATGCAAATAAAAAAAGGGCGGAACCAGTGCCACGGTGGTTAAGGAACCGCGCTTGTGACCAAAAGGTGATGCGTGCTCTGCTCTGGACCCAAACCTCCTCAGCAAATGCAGCCAGCTTGATGAATAGGTCAGTCGCAAGCTCTCTGACAGAAATGGTGAGTAAAACTGCCAGCACAGGAATACAGTTAAATAAATTAAACACGCCAAGGACCTTCGGCCCGCAGTTGACTCAACTCCCCAAGCAGGTGCTCCCTAGTGCAGAGTGGAAGAATGACTGAAGATAGCTTTAATCCCATCAGCAGGGGTCACCGGGAATCTCAACGGCGGTCTGCTTGTTGAAATAACACAGGTCCTTTCATCCCGTGCACGATGTACGACACCGCGACCCGTGTGCATCCGGACCACCGCCCGACCAAGTAGAATTGGACTCCTGCCAGCCTGATACGGAGAGATCACACTCAGCCCCCACGCCCCCTGCACCCCCATTGCGGTGTCGAAAACTAAAGAAACACCAGGAGGTGGGACCGTTGCCAGGGGGCACCTGGTGAGCTAGCTGTCTGCTTGTTGTTTCTGAGGAGGCGAGTGGTGCAGACGCCTTTCTGTCACATGGCCACACGCCTGTAGATGCTTGTCTTTGATTGGTATTCTGGCTGATAGACTGCAGACTCTCCCACGGGATGGATTTCTTCCCTGCGGCTCTTAGACACAGAGCCACCGCCTGTGTCTGCAAAGCCACGATAAACAGCCAGAGAGATGTGGCCTGGTGACCACTACTCACCCACGCTCAACATCCCTCTTTCGCACCGTGCCTGGGTCACATGATGCAGTCCCCAGGCCACGACAGAGGATCAGACCGCGGCTGCTGGGGGCCGAGTGACTCGGCGCTCTGCCCATCTAATCCCTCTCAGCAGTGCCCCCACGCCTCTGCCAGACATTTCCAGGTCTGCTTTAATCCCTCACAACTTTGTCAAAACTTTTTTTTTTTTTAAGTATCATACAAAAAAAACCCCATTTTCCATCTCCCACTCAGCGCGAGCAGAGCCTCGGGCCCGACACGGAAGGCTGCACAGAACGTTTCGCTGACGGACTTAAGTCGGTGGAGGTGCTGTAATTGAATATCGCACAGGCGGGATAATTTGTCTCGTGGTTACTTCTCCCGGTCTGAGAATCTCACCCTTGCTGCATTCCCGAAGACTGCAGCTTTTCATCCTAGAAGCCCAGAGATGATTCTTGGTACTTTCGGTTGATTTGCTCACCTAAACTGCTTACTTTCAGCCCGCTCCCGCATTAATGCGGGCGCATATTTACAGCTAAATTTTGTACTGACAGCTCTGCGGAGGCAGTGCTTAGATTCAAACCGATCTGCATGTACTTTTTTTTCCCCTTGGTTACCGGTCTGGTTCTTTAACAACAAAAGACTACCTGCTGTCCTCACATGCTGGGATATTTTATTCTCACGTAGACCCACAGAGGGCGCTGTCAAAATTGCTCCCACTTTTGCCACGTTCTCTTCTCGAGCTTCAAATTTAAACTGTTGTTATCAAATTGCATAACTAATAAAAGTTCCCTAATTAATCCCCCATTTGTACGAAACAGAGAACAGCTTGAGAACATATTGGATTTGATATAATCTGACAAGCCATCTTCTTACCATGGGAACATCTGTGGAGTGGAAAACAAGGAGGCAATATTTCAATAGATTTGTCTAGATTCAAGGAGGAAAGACACTGCAAGCGAGGAGTTTGTGGATTTTGAAAACATACTTCTATATGTTGGAAAGACCAAAGCTTAATAAGCTCAAACACATGGCATCTCCAACAGTAACTGTTTTGCATCTGATTAATCATGTTGGGGAGGGTGTCCAGCACCATGCAAGAAACAACACTGAACAAACGGGGAGATGTTTTTTTTTCCTCCTCCAAATAAATTGCACACCTTTTTTGGATGCAGAAAATGAACATGTGAAGCACTATATACACAGGATTCGACAATCCTCATCTGTATTTGACAAAGACGATAGGAAAAGATAAGTTACAGACTTTGGGACCAGACATCACGCTCATTAAACACGGTGGACATTTTTGGCCAGAGTCTCTGCCTTCCGTGGCTCTTTAAAAGACGTAGAGCATCTCAGTATCCCTGCTCACAACAGGAATGAACCTGCATGTGGGGGGACACAGATGCAACGTCATCGGGAGCATAATGCAGGATAAGTCCTGCACGGGCCCTGCAGATCTTCCCAGCCGTAACCGAATAAGCAGTTAATGAAAGCAGATGAAGGGACGAACAGCTATATATAGCCGTTTCCGGAAAATGATGGCAATAATTCCACTGTAATTTCAAAACAGATTTGACATTACGAAGGGTTCTGGATGGATGGTACCTGGCAAGACTCTTTGTTAAAACTCTGTTGGGTACGCGAGGATCAGCATCCTCTCATTGCAAGAGTTTAGTTTATGCATGTTTAGGTTAAGTAGCTAGCCAGTTACATGATGTACAGTAAAGGAGAGGCGGGGGGGGGGCAGGTCACTACCATTATCTGTATCGAGTTGCTCCATAGGTCCCTTGTTTCCTCGTGCTTAGAGTGCTAATGAGCTTACTGTTGTTCTCCCTTAGTAATTTGACCAGAGATTTCCCGGATCCCTTGGTGAAAAAGCTAGAAAATCTGTACCCATGTTTGGACTCCAAAAATAGATACCTTATTTTGGCTTTTCCCAAAAGTCTTAGCTGACCCCTCCCCCCCGAAGCCCACTCCCAACTCCCCCAAGAAATGGGCAGAGTGAAAATAACAGGCCGTGTGTTTTAACTCCCCGTGTCACGCGTGCGCCAAACCAGCGGCTTACTCGCAGGGAGACTGGAAGCTTGCTCTGTTTACATGCCACAGGGCACATTATTTTTGGGGTGATGGGTATGCGTCTACAAACCAAAAACTGGATTAACTCTGTTATACTGTTCAGACATGATCTGGGAGTGGAAAAGATTAATTATAACAGCAGAAGAACAATCAGAAAACCTGATCTGATCCAATAATATATGTATATATTACATCCTCCATCAATATAAAAGCATGATTATTAATTGTTAATATCAGTAATATTTTTTGGCCTGTCCTCTGAAATAGTAAACAGATTAATATTAGATATTCTTTAAAAGAATAGCAATCACCAGTTACTCACACATTTTGATGTAAATCACCCTTTAACGGTTATAAACTAATTAATATTAATATCCAACAGAGAACCCTTAACTCTGACAGCTGGAGTAACCAGTTTTGTCATCATTACTCCTAAACTGTAAACATACTACACCTGAATTATTCCTTAGATGCCCCGTTTTTTGATTATATTCAAATACAAAAGTAGAATTACAAATGAAAATATATTCAACTGATATTTATTTTGCATATTTTCGTGCCCCAGTTATTTCACCTTCCCTGCTATTTACCACAACGTTTCAGTTCACGTCTTTTCGAGAAAGGTATCTCGGTGACTGCAGTTCTGCGTACGGGCATTTGACGGGATAACAGGACTGGCCCGATCTGTGAGATGGGCGTACCCACGGAAGAGCCGCAAGAAATATCCAAAGGCAGCGGACATACCGAATTCATGTAAAACGTCTCAGCCGGCCTCCGACGGCTCCCCTCGGGACATTTTCAGGGCCATAAGTTGCAGCATATTTTGCTGGGAAGCAAAAACGGCCCACAGGTTAGCCCTCGCTTTTAGCCTGGTGTCATCGACACATGGCCATACCCGAGACTGCAGAAAGGGACCGGCGTCAGCAGAATTGGTCGACCCGCCCCGGCAGGCGGGCTTCTCACGTGCGCTTGGAAGCGGAGGAAGCCAGATTTTGCATTTAGCACCCTTCCTGGATTTCTGTGCGCTTCCCGGGATGGTTTTCACGGTCTCTGCAAGTCTCCCTGAAGCTCGGTGGACGTTTAATTAATTCTCCTTGATAAGAGACGAAATGTGACTGGGGAGGGGTCACATTTGGAAAACATAAAACACATAATCCCTCACTGTCACTGGACACAAATTTTGATCTCAGATACAGAGAGCAAAGGGGGGAAAAAAAAAAATGCAGGGAATCATTGGACAGTGACCAAGATGTCTGAATTATGAAAACATGACATTCATCACTCGTGGCATTGTCGGGCAAATAGCAGCTTTTCCGTGGTGTTAAATCCCTTATTGATTGCCTCGGCTGTGCTGCCCTCTGAGGCTTGCTGGCCACACACATTTAGATTCACCACCGGACTTCAGACCCTGGAATAAGACTGGCCTTCTCTGAGGAACCTCACAGTGCAACGGGGGGAATGGAGGCAAATGTCAACACCTACTGACTGACAGGCGATGTGTGTTGGTGTAGATGCACAAGTTTCTGCAGACCCACAAGGGATAGTGGGGCTTCTGGAACATTCCAAGACGGCCCTTTCAAAAAAAAAAAAAATACTGCTATCCCAATGTTAATGGATGAGTCAATTCAAGGATTACCTTAAAGCAATATGATACAAATCTAAAGGACAAACAAGCTTATAAAACGAGCAGCACTGTTGCTGCCATTCATCGGCATATGTCCCCTGTAAAGCATTCCTTAAAGTCATTATGGAAGCCTCAGAGATTCAAAGCTTTCTCTAACAAAGTGAAAACCGAGAACTCCAAAAATTCCAGGCCATCCTATCTTTTGGATCTCAAAAAATGTTTTGCTTTCTTGTTGCCAAAATTCTGACTGAGAGCTCAACCATCAGAGAAGTCACAGATGAAAATCTGAGCTTGAAACGCAGAAGAGGTCAATACCTCCTCCCACTATCTGCCCGGGCAGCTCATTCATTGCTGACACAACACTGAGGGTGACTGACTGAAATCACAGCTCAGTTCTTGACATCATTCATCGCCTTAATCTCCCCTCTCTCCACCTGCCGCTGCATAATAGAACACACTATTTACGGCCTTTGAAAAGTGACACAGACTAGTCCTCCCTTCTGCTCATACACTGAGCCCCCAGCATCATCTCTGGCCTAAGACGCCTCCTAAGCCCAGGGTACAATCTACCCTACGGACCTCGACCAAGTCACAGCCTTTGAGAAATCACCTGTTCCACTTCTCCCCGTCTTTTGTATGACTAAACAAAGGGACAAGAGACACATAAATACACACAAACCTTATTCCAGCTCCCACACAAATAGAATGTGGGTGACCAGAGAGCCACAATATCTCCCGGTAACCTTTAAATAGATTAGTGCTAGTAGCACAGTGCTATTGTGCCTGCCATCGTTTTTCACGGGTCCTCAAAGCGGTCTTTATGAGCTGTCTTCGACAATGCCAACACAAACACTCACACATTCTATCAGTATACAAAAAAGAGCTGCAAAAGAATTCACCAGGCTCTCTTATCTTCATAGCTCAACCTGGAGTCAGGTCCGGGCCTCACGAGTTTACACCAAAAGCCCAAGACATGTAGTTGATGTAAACTGCTGTGATACGCCAGTACCGTGTGACTGATTGTTGAATCTTGCCTACAGCGTGTATAATGATTCAGAACACTGTAGGATCCAATAGCAGAATCAGATAGTTTAATCGGAGTCAAAACAGGCAGGGTCAAAACCAGAACAGGCAGGATTTCCAAAAACCAGGGGAGCATAGAAAACATAGTCGCGGTCACAGGCAGTAGATCAATTCCAAGGCAGCAACAGACACAGCAAACAGGAAGGGGAATACACTGGCAGACTACTAGAGATTCAGGAATGCTTAGCAATGGTCTTAGAAACACAACACCTCACAAGGAGGCAACTAAACGGCAGGGCTTATATGAGGGATGAACAAGGCACAGCTGGAAGCTACTAGATGATAATTAACAAGGCACAGCTGGTTAGTATTCGGTGGATGATGAACAGGAGTAAGTTGGTCTTGGCAGGTCAGATGTAGGCTGGCCTGGTGCGGGCGTGACGTGTACTGTGCTTCCTCAAAGAACTGTCAGGTTCCAGTCACCATAACCGGTTAACACGCATTGAAAACATACTCTGGCCCTGTCCACGAAGCATTAAGGAAGCAGCTTATGTTATTCTAAATTAAGACTCGTGCAAAATGAGTCTATTCTTTTTACGTCACACTCACAGCTGGCTATTTTTTCTCTAATTGTTAGACAAGCTTTGTTTTAGCCTTGTCAACACAGGACCCAGCAGACTATTAAACATCTATGAACATCTATAAATAGAAATGCTAATTCTTAGCTGTATTTGTCCTGAAGCATCTAATAACTTGACCATATTGTGTGTGTGTTTTTTTTTCCCCCCACATCATCAAGGGTGAACATGTTGACTTTTATTGATTTCCAGCGTTTTAAAGGTGCTCTCTGAGGCTCCATGCTTATTTGCTGACAGACTCAGTCTGTATACCCCCAGGAATGGGGCAGATGTAACAGATGTTTGCAGTTTGGTCTACGGAATAACCCCACGGGACCTGCTTTAGCCCGGGTGAGCCTAGCCACACAGCACCTGGTCACCATAAATGATACGTAAAGCCCCTAGCTGAACGAATGAAGAGAAATACCAAGGCCTGATACGACGACAGGGACACACATGCTCACACACACAGACACACACCTAGAGGAGTCAAATCCCCTTCCATAGGTCCTTATATGCACAGATCACCATACTTCACCACACCATACTAAGGCTTTACAAGCAGCTCCTAGTCACTTCGCTCAGGCTAAGAGGCAATAACGCTTTCACACAAGTGACGTTTAACACAGGCTTCGGAAAACATCTGGATGCTAAAGAGGAGGCGGCAGACAAAGGAAGTGCAGTCAAAACGTTAATTACGGCAGCGTCGGCGCCGATAACGCCACGCGCTATTTCTGAACGACGGAGGAGACCGTCACGGGCCCGGCGGTACCGATGGCATTCTCGCCTGCGCATATGGCGCGCGACGGCTCCCACGTGCGCAGAAACGGCCTCTAATTTAAGAACGCGGACTCCGCCTCGCGGTGCCCGGAGCCCGGCACGCGTCAATTTTCGCAGCCGCGGATCCTCATCCGTTTGTTCGCCTCGATTTTTAATTTTATTTATTTATTTTTATCACTGCGAGATAACAGATGGTGACGACGGCAATGGCATTTAGAGAGACGGGATGTTTGAAAACCTGACGTTTGATTTAGTATTCCTTGTGGAAGACGCAGGAATAGTGGTGGCGAGCCCTCCGGCTCGTGCGTCGGGCGCGAATGCGCAGACGTTTTTAATTTACGCTCCCCATTACGTTTCTGTGCTGTGGCAATAAACTAATTCTCCAACCTTTATTATGAGTAAAAAAATAGTACTTGGAAATCATGGTATACTCTTTTCCTGTTGTTTCTCAGTCATTACCACATCACTCCACCGCCAGATCACATGAATTATTCATTTTCCTTAGACAGGTCACTGCCAGTGTATGGAAGCAGGTGAGAGACATCACAAGCATACAATGTGGACCGTAGGCTCAAAAAAAAAAAAAACAGCAAAGAAAAATATATTAAACTTATGTACTTTCAGGTATAGCTATTTGTGCCCTCTCTGTTATGCACTTAAGGCCTATAATTGAAATAAGAAGCTATTTTAGTAAATGTGAAGAAGACTTTTGATCGCTCATGAAAATCACACAGAAAATGAGTGCAGGGACAGTGGGCTGATGGCAAATTACCTTAAACAATCAGATTTACTAGTGGATAAAGAACATCTCCAGATTTCCTGTAAAAATGTTACTACTCTGTGTCAGTGTAATATTATTTGGCTGGGTGAAATTCAGTTCCTTTCCTCTGGACTGGGGCACATTTAATCACAAAAATAGTGTACTCTGCTCCCCAGGGAGAGAAATGGAAGGGAATTGCACTGTGTCTGATTTCCTTAAGGGACTATGTGACGGAGTGCGGGGCAGAAGTTTTAATTCCTGTCAGATTAGCACAAGGCGCCGCTGTCAGGCATTCTTAATTTGCTCGTTCCAAGGGGATGTCGAGCGAAAAACACCGAGGCCAGATGAGCCCAGAGGCTGTACCCATTCGAGACGTTTGCCCCCACGGTGCATTATGGGGGGAGGAGCACAGTGAAATGGATATGGGGGGGAGGAGCCGGTGCAGAGTAACATGCTAATCTTTAGCGCCCATTGTGACGTTAATCCGGATGCGGTTTTAGAATAGCAAGTCGCCCCCTCCCCACCCATACACCCCACCCCGCTGCTGATGGAGGCTTAGCGGGCGTACATGTCTCGACATGTCACGACAACGCATCGAGAGAATGACAGAAGCCAACTCAGGTCCACCCACCGGCATCGCCCAAGCAGGCCTCCGTTTCCAGCCCTAACAGCTAGAACAAATGATGCACGAACTGACGGACAGAGGTACAAATCTGCTTTGTGATGAAGGCAGACAGCGTGCGTGTGTGTACGCATGTGTGTACCATGTTTATATTATGTTATGGGAACAAAATGTCATGTATTAACAACCTGACATTTTTACATGTCCCCATATCAAGGGAAATGCAGCTGTTTAACCTTAAATTAAACAAAATATAAAGTTAGGATTGGGTTAGGTTGTCACAGTTAAGATTAGAGTTAGGCCCACAGGAATGAATGGAAGGTGCCCACAAAGTTAGAAGTGCAAACGTGTGTGTGAAGGTGTGTGCGCGCGCGTCTGTGTATGAGAGTTTACGAGACCGTGGCTCTCTGTGTTCATGGAGCATAACAAAAATGAAGGGTCCTAATGCCCAGCGTAGGCATTCACTATATGGCCTAAGATATAATTTAGACATTCTTAAAGGTTAAAGCAGCTCACCCTATTCGGTAACGAACATGCAGTTAGCCCCATATGGTGAATCAGAGCCCAGAGTAGTAACATCTGCCATTCAGGTACAGACTCATATTCACCAAAACACCGAGGAGGGGACGGGGGCTCCGGAGGCGTCGCCTGACGGCCGTGCATCCATTCACTCAGGAACGGACCATTATGAGCATTTCCGTGGACGCAGATGAACAGGCGGCACGTGGACACCTTAGACCTCGTTTTTTTAAGATGGAAAAGTGAGACACACTAGCTCCAGCAGATCCTCTGCCAGATGTGAGAACACCCCGGCAGGCAGACCGCCGGGACGGCACGTGAAAGCGTGGTGGGATATTTCAAAGACCGAGAAAACGGCTGCATCGGTACCGCAAACGCGAGCGAGCGGGCGCCACGCCAGAACTCCGCAAAAGCAGAGCCGGGGCTATGCCGTCTCCGGCTCGACATTATGCGACAGAAGACGGATCTAAGCGTCCACCTACCGCCGCAAGAACGTCGACGCCCCGAATGATGAGGCGTCACGTCGGATATGAACATCTGCACGCTTCGGCCCATGGGGCAGAAAGAAAGGTTCGGATGCTAACCCTTTCTCCTCTGCTTGACATTTTTAAGTAGGGGAGTACAAAAGTTCTGGCTCCCTGGATTTGAAAGCCCTTAGCTTCAATCATTTTAACGGGGTTTGGTGTCACATGTATGAGTAGGCACCATCACAAAGGAATTATTCTTTTCTGATGGGTTTTTTCTTCCCCCTGACCTTTTCTCCCCTGAATTTTTTTGCCATCATAGAGACAAATTACCCGACTGGCCTATACATCAACATCATTCAAGGAATTTGAGATTCCACTGACAGTGGGGATTTTTTGCCCATGTTCTCCCAGCCTACCATCTCTCTCTCTTTCTCACTAGCTCATGCCCTACAGGCCTTTCAAAAAACCCTTTATGTTATGAAGAAAAATGAGCTTTCCGTGTTTTTTCGTACATGCCGTTACCACGCCACTACCCGTCGATGAAGAGCATTTAAATTCAGCGCCATGGGAGGAACAAAGGTCATATGACCTACAGGGGAACCGGGTTAGCGTAAAGCAGTTCTGGGCGCGTGCAAGGAGAATGACGGAGGTCAGCAAAGTCAAATGCTACAATGGGGGGAGGCACGTCGGCAACCAGCTAAGGGCTGGAGCGCCGTGAGCATACATCTCAAGGACCCAACAGAGCCCTAAAGAATACGGAATGATCGTCGGAGGTCCTCTGGCTGACATGGAAAAGGTCATGAAATAATAGAGGTGGGCTTTTCACGTTGGCCATTAACAGAAAATCAATACTGTCGGACAGAATCAGACGGCTCGTTATTAGTTGCCACCAAGATGATCCCGACTCCTGTGCTGCACTATAGACAATATTCCAACAGAAGCTTCCGTTGTAAGGCTTCACATCGGTAATCAAAGATGTAGGACACCCAAAACTGATGCTCAGATCCAAAGTGTAATTTCCGTTTTAGATAGCTGATTTGAATATGGGTTATCTTGGTAATGCCACTTAATGGTTTGCTGTGTTTCAGTTGTTACTACTAACGCAAATGTCTGTATCATCCATCCATCCATCCATCCATTTTGCGCAGGGTAATTGTGGAGGAACGGTCTATCACAGGGTACATATTCACATACGTCATCACACACACTACGAGAAATTTAGAGATGCCCCTTTGCCGAACAGCATGAATATCTCTAGACACACCCCCCAAAAAAGACATTAACATTAATCAACCAAACTTCCCCTAAAGAGCATCAAAGGCTTTAATCACATCATGAAAGGGTAGGACTTGTTCAGATGGAATCTACATGATGTTTTAATGTGTGACTGGGTAGGTTTCCAGGTCTGTAGCCACACTCTTTGCCACGGGGCCTGGTGGCAAAATGTACTCTGATACTCGGGCACCATCAATGGCCTTGTTGCTAACGCAAATAATGTTCCTCACTTCCCCAACTGCAAAGGAAATAAGAGTCTGGTAACAGATCAACCGGACGACTCCAAAAGGACCTCCGACTTAACGTAGCTCACAGCGCAAGCCGCTTGACATTTTGATGTGAAATCAATTTCAGCATTTAGTATTTTTGTCATTTGTTTCCTAGAAAATGCCTCTTCTCCTCATTAAGCCCTTCAACGGACCATGGACTCAGTCATGCTAGACGTAGTGAGTGATCTTAAACCTAAACTTATTTTCAGACATTACAGAACATGCATCAACAAGTTTATGTGTATTAAGCGGCGTGTGAATGAGGGATTCTCAGTGAAGGGGTGTTTCACCCTCCACGTCTATACTTTGCGTGTCCATTCTTCATTCTCACCACAGGCCGGGAAAACACATTAAGTATGTTTATGCAGTACTCTCAATACGGTAAGGCGGGTAGGGCATTGGGAGATGTTGCCTCTATGATAGGGGGGGCATCATCATCAAAACCAGCAGATCCAGCCACCACCCTGCTGTTGCTCTTCAACCCCAATGAAGCCACGGTCCCATTCAGACACGAGTCACTCCATCACACGGACTCCCGGTCTCGTCCTCCGCACATCCCATGCCTGTTTAGCTCCTCCTTTTTATGATTTCGCCCCAGTGTTCAGTCGTCTGAAACACGGATGACCAAAAACACTCAGGAGATGATTATTATTTAGGTCCTGAGACAGAGTTACGAACCACACAGAAAATGGAATCATGCCCTTATTGCTTGGCTAATGCAGACACTACTACGGGATGCGGTTCACCACTCGCCCGGCTGGTTTGGCGACGAAAAACTAAGCGATGAACGAACAGCACCCAATTCCACACAGCGCGGTATACAAAGCAGGAATGGATACGTGGTCTCTTTTCAGCTCCGTAGGAGGGAAATGACTTAGGATAATCAGCATTGCCTTTCATACTTACAAAGTCACGTAAGTGCAGTACAAATATTGATGACCTGTTCCTGAGGATAATTTCAGATAATGCACAGACACACAATTTGCAATCCGGTGCCTCTAAAATGTGTTATGACTGATTTCGCTGAATTTGTGTTTTACTAAACAGACTATTAGTGCGGGAATTACCTTTGTGGTATGTATTAAACCTGCACACCTCCTGTCTCTGCTCAAGCTGAGAATGACTTCCCCAAAAAACAACACCATGCTCACCTTTATTAAAACCTTCACTCTGTTTATTGTGCAGGTTTTTCTCAATTCTGCCAATCAGGTTGACTCGTGTAACTCTCACTGTAGGTATGAGCTAAAATGCAGCGATGTGTCATTTTAAAAGGTCACGCAGAACATAATTATTTCATATCCATGTCCATCAAAGTCAGACCAAAAGAAAATCTCATTTTGGGCAAAGCGAGCGATCAGCATCAAATCCATCACATTTTAAGATTTTCGAGTTCTGATGTGAGCAGAGATTTATGGACAAAGATCACTTGCATTCCTGTTGCCAAACAAAACACCAGCAGCTTCAAAACAAAGAAAATCAGAATTGTGAATATCCAGTAACCACAGAGTTGACCCATGTAATGGTGAAAGGATGCAAAAGCTGGAGTGCAGTTGCCTTGTACCTCCTTCCAAGTGCTAAACAGTAAATGAGACACACCTGAAACACACGGGGACCCCCGTGGAGTTTTATCTCTTGGTACGCACAAACCAATTGACCCCCCGAGAAGCCCCCAGCTACTGGAGATTCAATCTCATTCGAAGGGTTTACTGCTGTTGCTGGGGCTTAATCTGCTCTGCCGCCATCATCATTGGCCACCGCTGTCTTCCTCCTCACCATCCCAAAAGTTACAAATACATTTCACTATCTAGGTTTTTCCCAGTTAAATTCTACATCCGTTTATTATACAGTTCTACTGTTTTTAGTAGTATGGAGCAATTCCGTTGTAGAGAGCTAAAAGCACACACTAACATAAATAAAAACCGATCCATGGACAGCTTTTGCCATTTGGAGGTTGTAATACTATTGGTGTTTTCTGGTACAGATACTCAATAATAAACATATTTAAATAATCAAAAACGTATCTGATATAAAGTCCAGAGGGACCTGTAGTCGGAAATGGCTGCCAGTTCATCTCCGTATTACAATTCCAAGCACAGCCCAAAGGAACAGCGGGAAACAGGTGTACGTGTAAACTCACTCTTTTGTAAATGCAACAACGCTTGAATAACAATACAGATGTCATTCAAATGACAGGCAAAGGAGGAAGAGAGGAATCTTTGGAAGCTTCCGCAGTCTTCGGTTTAATCCTCCCTACGGTGTGGAAGAGCTGCTGTATTACTT
>JAACJT020000038.1:7756997-7772448 GCA_009936485.2 Gymnarchus niloticus | reverse complement strand
GCGGCGTCTACCCCGTCCCCACCGACTGTGTTCTTACCGGCGGCGTCTACCCCGTCCCCACCGACTGTGTTCTTACCGACTGTGTTCTTACCGGCGGCGTCTACCCCGTCCCCACCGACTGTGTTCTTACCGGCGGCGTCTACCCCGTCCCCACCGACTGTGTTCTTACCAGTCCCCATCGCAGATGTATTGCAGCAGGTAATCAGCATAGTGAACTATACTAAGCCACATCCACTGTGTGCACATCTGTTTACAAAACTATGCAGCGATGTGAGCTTGGAACACATCAGTTTGCTCTTTCACACAGAAGCACTGTGGTTGTCTAAAGGCAAGGGTGCTGGAGAGATTTTTCAAGCTGAGAAATGAACTGTTGGCATTTCCCATGAATGTGAAAAAAAAAAAAAGTTTGTCGACTTGACCAAAAAAAAAAAAGTGCCTTCCCACCAACATCTTTGAGAAACATAACGATCTTAACATAAGCATGCAGGGGAAAAATAAGAACATAATGCAGATGAGTAACCACTTTAATGGATTCAGAAGGAAACTTGCATTCTGGAGAGAAAGCCATTCAAAGGCAAACTTCACCCCTTTCCCTCAGCTGTGCAACTTTCTGACAGAAAACAGCATCAATGAGTGTCCCACACAGACCATGAGTGCCACCTGAAATGCCTTGAGGAGCACTTTGCCACTTACTTTCCAGATATGGCTGTGTCAAAGTTTGACTGGGTGAGGGACCCATTCCACTGTGATGCAGGCTCTGTGCGACTGCCTGCCACCGTGGTTGAACAGCTGATCGAACCATCATGTGATAGAACACATCAGCGATTGCATTCGCAAGTGGCTGTGGAGGAATTCTGGTTTGGAGTAAGAGAGGAGTACCCAGAGATCACAATGTGTGCGTTAAGAGTCTTTGTTCATTTTGGAAGCATGTATTTGTGTGCAGCTGGATTTACTGTATTTGTGTGCAGCTGGATTTACTGTATTTGTGTGAAGCTGGATTTACTGTACTTGTGTGAAGCTGGATTTACTGTACTTGTGTGCAGCTGGATTTACTGTACTTGTGTGCATGAAGTCGGAGTACCGTTCCCGAGTGGATTCTCTCCTACACTACAGATCTTTGACAGGTTGCAGCACAATGTACAGCCCCAACCGTCTCATTAACCAGGGTAAGATAAATAAAAGACTTAAAGTGAACATTAACTCATAACATAATATTTCAATGTAGTCCATACAAATCAAAACATGTCTATGTTGTGTATGATTGGGGTCCCTAGAGTTTTTTGACATCAAAGTGGGGTCACCAGCCAAAAAAAGTTGGGAACCCCTGCATTAGATACAAAGTGGGTATCCATTGCAGAGCGCACACACACACTCTACAGGAAATTTAGAAATGCCAATTAGCTACATGTCACTGGACTGTGGGAGGAGACCAGAGTACCTAGAGGAAACCCACCCAATACGAAAAGAACATACATAGAGCCAAGGTGGGATTCAAACCTCCAGCCTTGGAGAGGTAAATTGATAGTGCTGCCCACAGAGTAATCATGTGCAGACACCCTTGTTATTACACTGGTTCATCCAGAATATTCTCATTTGCCCTTGAAGACAATTATTCAGGCACTTCTTATGTTCTATGAGAAAAATAAAAGGATGTTAAGTCTGGTGTTTGTCTTCTTATTTTAACAGCCATTAATATGCCCACTTTTAAAGAACACAAGATATTTTACAAAACTAACACTTGTGGTGATCTGGGGAAGCCACACCCCCTGATTACCTGGTCCTCCATGCAATATGCTGCACTCACGTCATACAAGTTACCATAATTACCAGTTCCCCCACTTGTAAGCAGCATTCACATCAAAGTCGTAATTACAACTGGGAAAGTTGGATTTTTCTGAAAATACCGATATATCCAACGTCATTAAAAAGCATAGAAGTGAGGGCAAAAGCAAGCAATCGTGGACATCTCTCACCGGTCAAAGCCCGTTGTTAAAAATAATAATGTTGAAATTGAACAGATATAATGCCATATTAAACAAGCACTGGACTTTTAATTCTCACACATCCAACCCAGCAATAAAACAAATTACTGTCACGCAATGTTATTGTACTGTTCAAACTACACTCCCATATAGTAGTTGCTAGGTTTGTCTTTTACCGTACAATTTGCTTTCTAGGTAGTATGACGTTCTTTGAAGAAGTTTAGCTAATGTTTGTGCCGTTTCATTTTGTTAGTCTTTATTGATGTCGATACGACTTTCTTTTGGGACCAAAACAAATCCTCCAAGTGCCTCTTAATAAGGCGGCAAGACTCACCAGAAACAAGGCTAGTTAAAAGTAGTAGAACAAAAAGACTGGCCACTGCCATCTTGAATTGACGTGAGCGCTTGGAAGTCATAAACATGGGAATCTTTCCTCATCTCCCTCATCCGTACGCTGCAATAGCCTTCAGCTCCCCTTAATTGGGGCCCGCATTCAACACAGGCTGCAGCTGGACCCCGATTAGCCACTTGGTGGCATAAAGGAGAAGAGGTCAATCTGGAGGGGGAGAGCAGGCAACTTTGGGCCCACGCAGGGATCCCACAGGGGCAGGCTGGATGTTCAGTACCAGTGTGTGTGCTCGCCACCCACCACAGAGAATGATCGTCTTGAGGGACCGTGCAGCGCTGCCTCATCCTGCCCCATGTCTACCTGCCTCATATGTGATGTTTGTCCTGCCCTGATACTAAATTTACTACATAAATGCAACTCCCTGTAGGGTGCAACTCTGATCCATGTCCATCTGATCACACACCAAATATATCATTCATACTTCTAAATGTACTTTCACTAAATCTAACACCTGTAATGCTCATAACTGTGATGGTACAGGGAGCTAAACATTGCAAAATTTTATTTTACTTTTGTTTGAATGTTTACTGTCAGTACTTTAATGAATTAATGAAGTGGCTTGCAAGTGAGTTCAATACACTACACACTAAAAACTATTTAAATACCCAGAAACTGCTGTCTTTAACTTCAAATTTTCATAACATGACAAAACACAGTCAAAAATATAAATATACCACTAGACTACTTCACTCAATCCTGTTTAAGAAAGGTGAGGACTATACATGTAATGTTTTAGACAGTCCCACAGATTCTTCTATAAATATGTTTATACTCTTTTCCCACAACAAAACATTAAAAAATTCAAGTGCTTATATTATTAAGAACAACCCTTATTTTGACAGAATGTTCCTATATTTACCTGGTGTTTGCCCTTGCCCTCTTCGCTAGGGGGCTTTTTGAATGATGAATCAAGACCCGTGACCTCTGCATTTTCATCTTCATCAATTAAGTCCTCATCAGAGTTCTCCTCCTCCACATCACCGTTGTCGTCAGCATCATCCCCACCATCATCATCATCATCGTCGTCATCATCATCGCTGTCACTCCCAGAATCCTCCAACCCCGAAAACACACTCTCTTCACTGTCAGTCAGGTCATCTCCATCATCATCTTCCTCTCCCTCCAACTTTTCAGGGAGTCCACCCTTATCGGTTTTGAAGAGAGACAGCTGGAAAACACAAAAGTGCATATATAACTTAAAAAAAAACAGTCCAAACTTAAATTTACCCGCCCAGGGTTACGACTACCAGAGAATAAAACAGCAATTATATCCTGTTATAGATAAACAAAACAGGTCAGTAGCAGACGTAAAAGCATAGCTAGTCGATTGTAGTGCATCTTGTTCGTTTCGTTATTTCAAGTTTATACTTTAACTGGCAGTTTAGAAAGGTACCTATGCAGAGACGTGCGTTAACTAGGTAGCTAACTATCCATAACTGAAATAAAACCCACTCAGACGAGCAGTCTCGACAAACAATCAGCAGAGTGTTTACGATCACGTCGTACCTGATCGTCATTCTCTTCGGCGGCTCTTTTTTGGCCACTTTTCTCTGTCTTCTTACTCATGGCGCTCTGTAGAGATGGAGCACTCGGAGCAGGCATGCCGTACTGAGCACTCACCATGTGGCTCCAGGGCACACGGGTCAAAGTTCACCGGAGAAAGGCGCCTTCCTCATCTCTAAAGCTATATATTAGTAGCACAAAATACGGTACTCGGCGGCACTGTACTGTCGTTAAATATTAATTCAATATTATGTTGTTTAAACGCCAGCTTTAATTTGATTGTCGAATGTTGGTATGGGTCAAAGTTCAAAAGAGAAACGGCTTATTTTATTGTTTAATAGAACTCTTGAAAAAGACTTTTTTGACATAAGGGTGTTTTAAATGTACCTCCTGCTTATGAGTTTTATTTAAATTTTTGTCGGTTTCTGTGAATAATAATGAAATACACGTCGTTTCTCCAGCAGTGATGTCACAAAATGGCGACCGCCATGGGGCTGTGTGGTGTCCCGCTTCTACGCAGTTCCTAACACTGTCTTTGGATGGAAATTTCCACCGTTTGCCGTGTAGCGGTTGGAAGTAGTTGAATCAGTTGACCCGGGGAATTTGTGTAAAAGTGGAGAGTGTGTACATTTCAGGACAGTATTGTGCGCGTCCTAGGCTACGGTGGTTGGTTAATTGCCTCGGTGTGTAGTAGCGGGCTTGCGAATGTTCCGCTGAATTTGTGTCTTGTCCACTTCTGCTTTACTCTGTTGTCATCGAACATTAATCGGTGTCGTCCGTGCATGGAGTACCACGGAGGCGGTTCGGGTGCGGTCCTGGTCAGCGGTAGCAATGTGCCAGCCTTTCTCACCAAACTTTGGACTTTGGTGGAGGATTCTAACACCGACCACCTCATCTGCTGGAGTCCGGTAAGCGACAGCGAGGAACGTGGACTCGGCAGCCTGCTCATTTTATTTTATATCATCTGCCGAGAAAGGTACCGACTTAGAGAACAGGAGGCGACATGTAATGGCGCTGTGCCACTAACATGGCAATGACTGTCGAAAGGTTTTGCTAATCGTCTTTATCTCATAGGTTCGTGTTTTAAGCGTGCTAACTGTTACATAATATTAAAAAAAAAAAAAAAAAAAGCAATTTAAATTCGGCTGGCGGCAGTTTAAAGGAGCACTTGTTGGCGTCGGGACCAAAAGGAGGTGTGACTTAGCTAGTTTATCCAGGGGCACACGCTGACTGGACATTTCTTTATATTCTGGGAAAAAAAAATTCGTTATCGTTTATTTTTTAGTTTAAGAGATGTCACTGTTTATTGTCTTTGTTTTAATTGCCTAATGAAATCATAAAAGTGTATTATCCAGTTGTTCAAAGCCAGTGCGTCAATGTCTAATTAAACGTCGACTGAAAATAATTTTCCCTAAAGTTACGGATTATTTAGTTACAAACTATTTAAAGTTACACATTATTTGAACTAGCTGTTTCACTTTTTTTAATGGAAGAATGTGAGATTGGCAGCAGCCTCACAAACTGCCTAAATCCACTAGGGATGTGTCGGTCGCGAACGAGCCGTTCAATATAGCCGGTTCTTTTCAGTGAACGATGGGAGCCGTCTCCTAACCGAGCGCCATTATTTTTTTTTTAAATTTATTTATTCTAAAACAAAATGTCTCCACAGCACGCCCAGGAACTCCAAGCACGCACTGACTGTGATTGAATGTTGTGTTAATGGCGTGCATGCCACCAGTCACGTGATGAGTCAGACAAGGTTCATACCATCAGGTTAAAAGTAGGGAGGGGCGGGGGTGCGTGGCGTGCCACCAATCACGTGATGAGTCAGACAAGGTTCATACCATCAGGTTAAAAGTAGGGATACCACTAAAACAGTTGGATGCTGCTGTTTTGCACGTTGTAATATATTTGACTGTTATTGATAGATCAAAGACACAGATTTTCCACTTATAAAAAAATGTTCAATGCACATGTAATAGTATTTGTTTTTACATTTAATCTTTTTATACCAACCATAATGTAAAATAATGTAAAATTATGGTATTAAGGAAATTATAAGGTTTAGTACGCATATCAATCATGGGTTAAAACCGTTAAATTTGGCTGAGGCAGAAGTGGTAAAATGCAGAGCCGTTTGCTAGCCGAATGAGCCGGCTCTTCTTGGTGAGCTGAGCCAAATGATCCAGCTCACTAAAAAGAGCTGAAATTCCCATCACTGAAATCCAGTGTCTCCCCTTAGATGAGGTTTTTGATACCAAGGGATGTATCCTGACCAACTGTCAGGGAAGCTGAAAAGATCTCTTTCAACTTTTATACATGTATAGGGCTAATTGAAGCAATTCTTCTGGTCCCCCTCCCACATTTCAGGACAAGCCTAGGCCTCTGGTTTGGTTCCTTGCCTAATACAACAGTGCCATGTTAGAATGTCCACGGCATCTCCTGGTACTTAATTACAAATGGATGAATTGTCTTCAGGCAGTGGCAGCCATCAGGCAGATGGTATCCATAAATGTGGCTTCATAGATTCCCATTATTTTTAATAACATTTTTTCCATTTAATTGTAATCGGGATCAAAACCTACATAGCAGCAAAACAAAGTCTCAAAAAATGTGCGAAGCATTTAACTTGCGTTACGTTTTTGGACTTAGTGATAGATTTTGTAGAAAAAAAACTAGGTTTTTGTTCTTGCATGAAGTTTTAAAACCATCTACACTACCAGTCAAAAGTTTTTGCACGCACTAAGATTTTCTACATTTTCAATGTTAACATAATTTTCACAAAAAATTCCAGGCACTCAGTAGTGTAAGCCTGTATGTAAATGTTGTAATTTGTCTTTGCAAACTATGACGTTCAACTCCAGCTCAAACGAGATTTATGAAAACTATAACATAATAAACCATAATAACTATAAACCATGTCCCAAGAGTGTTGGAATGAACTTAGAGCAATATTTAATGTCCCTTGAAAGAATGCCTCAAGTTTGCTCTGCTGTTGTAGCTACTTTGATGAACCAATGATATGACACATTTTCTTGCTAATAAAGCTATTTGATGGACAATGAATGTGAATGTATTATTTTTTTTTTAGCAATGAAGATTAAGTGTCTGGAATTTTTTGTGAAATTTATGTGAGTAACATTGAAAGTAGAAAATCTTAGTGTGTGCAAAAACTTTTGACTGGTAGTGTATGTTTCAGTTGTTTAACCTGAACAGGGAACCTATCCTCATAAACACAGGAAAAAGGCAGGGTTCTACCACTGAATTTCAGTCTTGGAATTGCCAGACACGCACAGTTATACACTATGGACAAGTTAGAGTCATTTGTCAGTCTAACTGCCTTTTATTGGATTGCTTGAGTTATTCTGCATGACAAGGGTAGCACAGGTAACCTCCATACACACACAGAGTCAGGATCAAAACCCCAACTCTGGAGGTGTGAGGCGAATACGATACCTACTGAGCCGCCCTTGAAAGTTTTAAGTTTAATCCCGATGTTTTTGCATTTTACCATATTTAGTTTTAAACTGGTCTCTCACTACACTGTAACTCAATAACAGGTTAAAAGTGTACTGAAATATTTTGTTTTCCTGCACACTAGCCATTTTATATTAGTGAATCGAATTTGTGGGGCTGTGGCACTTTTGGTGTTTATATGACCATTCAGGACTTCCAGGAAGATGGATTGGTGTTCATTAACACAATTAGTTATTGCAGGCTTGCTGGCTGTATGCCATGTGAATATTCCATGGATTACTGTCAATGCATACTGTTATAAAAGGGAGATCTACTCATCCACTTGTATAACATTCAGAAATTAACGTGGAAGTACAGTATGTAAGATAATGAAATACAGCAGTGCTTTTCCTCATAAGCTGACTGTCCTATAAACCTTTAGCGGTTTGAAGAACCAGAAACCATGTGGTATGTGCTGAAAAGTATCTTTTATTTAGGAATAGGTTTTGTAATTTTACAGTGGGTATTACTGTTTAAACAAAGAACGTTTTGCGTATAAAACTCAATGCAAGGACTAAATGTGCTGTATCATGCCCACTATCATAAGTCTATTAGATACGATTACTGTTTGCCGTCTGCAAGCAGGCTTTGGTGATATTATAAAAAATTTTAGAATATTTGTCAGTCTTTGTGGTAAACTGCTATACAGTAACACTTTCTATTTTCTATATATCTTCTGCAAAATGTTCCCTATATTATGTGCATGTTATGGGAACCAGTTTTATTTAAAAGCACAATTAATGCCCCCGCAATTTTGTGTTGATGAGTCGTCTATGCTGTGTAATCTCAAGGCAGTCATGTAGTTTTTGAGTCATGCTTAAGCAGTCACGGAATCTGTGTCACCTTGAGAATTGTGTTAGCTTTTCATGCTTTCTGATTGTATCCCTGAGTAAATCATACTTTTCCCCTCCTTTGTAGAACGGTAACAGCTTCCATGTATTTGACCAAGGCAGATTCTCCAAGGAAGTCCTACCCAAGTACTTCAAACATAATAACATGGCCAGCTTTGTGCGGCAGCTGAATATGTGTAAGTATCTGTTGCTCGTCTGGGTCTGCGCCCCCTCATCCTCTCATTTTATTATTCAGCCGTTTAAACATTTTGTTTGAAGTCTACATTTGTTCAGTGGAAACATGAACTTGGATCCATTTTCATGAGTTAAATGTCGTTATCGTAGCTCGAGAGGTGACGAGCGCGTTAAAAACTAATTGACTTTCCCCCGGTGTCCCCGCCCGCCTTTCTCTACAGACGGCTTCCGCAAAGTGGTTCACATTGAGCAGGGTGGTCTGGTGAAGCCTGAGAAGGATGACACAGAATTCCAGCATCCCTATTTCATCAGGGGCCAGGAGCATCTGCTGGAGAACATTAAAAGGAAGGTCACCAACGTGAGTGCTGATCCAGTAAGCCGCCTGACATTGAAAACTGAGGAAGAAGCAGCGGTAAAATATTTGGTGTGCAGCAGCAAAAAAAAAATTGCGGAGTTCATCGTGGTGACCACCACGTCTTGTGCTGGCAGGCAGTCATCTCTGGTGTTCAGTTTCTTTGGTTGGGAACACCCACTGTACAATTGGTCAAAAATGTTACGTAGTCGCAGTTTTGCAACCAGAATGAATGAATGAATGCAAGAGGAAGCTGGCCGAGCTCGTTCGTGGGTATCCACAGCTATACGACAGATCACGGCAAGACTTTAAAGAATACAAATGACGAGCAATTTGTTTGAAATGTTTTATTGTTTGTTTTAGTGTCTGAAACATTCTACTGCTGCATAGTTTGACCAGATCTTGATTGTAAGAGATATTAAATGTCAATGGCACTAATCTGGTTAAATGAAGCTGGGCTTTTAATCGAATAAATAAAGGTTTCATAATAATCACTCGCCAACTTGGAGTAAAAGACCGAAAATTAAGCATAATCACTGTTCACCCTGTTGTGTTGGTAGGGTGAACCACACAATGTCTTTTTACATCTTTTCAAGTATGTTGTTGTTTGTCTCAAACAACATGTTCGGCGGTGTTTTGACACTGGCTAGTTTACATGTCTGTATATAACCCAGCACTCCCGGCCATTTTCCTTCAGGTGTCTAACATTAAACACGAGGACCTCAAGATGAACCAGGAGGACGTCTCCAAACTGTTGAGTGATGTGCAGCTTATGAGGGAAAAGCAGGAGACCATGGATTCCAAAATCATCACCATGAAGCAGTAAGTCCAGAGGACTGGCATCCCTGTCGGCACAAGAAATTAATGCAGAACCCTTTCTTCTCTCCAGTAACTATGTAATGATTTAATTCCTCTCTGTACATTGTTTTTTATTGGAGAGTAACAGAAGCACAGCCATAGTATTGCGTGCTTGCATCCAGAACCCTTCACTGACAGTTGAGCAGGGTTTTAGTGCGGCCTGTGTCTGGGACCCAGTTTTGTTCGGCAGGCATGCAAGTGCTTCCCCCAGGGGAACTTGCATCTGCCGCGTTAAGGCTGTGTGAGCAGATTTATTTAAAGCTAGTGGTTAAGCCCCGAATTCCTGAGGCGGGGCCTGCAGCTGTGATGAGGAGACCAGTATTGTGGTCTGGTGCTCCAAGCTGTCAATTTTAATAAGTTATGCGCAGCATTGTGCCAGTTGCTTAGACAATGTTTGGGTCAGCATTTTGATGGATGGTTTGTTTGGCTGGTTAGTGTTTTTGTTCGAGTGCCCTGAACTAGCTACAGCTTTCTCACAACTGGCCCCGACTTTTGTTCATTAACTAGAAGTCCTTGCAGAGCTGCTGCCTCATTTTTAAAGCAGTGCTGTCTTTCGTGCAGAAGAGCATTAACTGGGAATTTTGGGAACTGCATGTGTTTAGATCTGTGTCATTATTCTGCTTCCACTACTGAACCGAGTAGTGGTGCATGTCTCCTTAAACCAAGCCAGGTCCGTACGGAGATTATTTTACTCACACGAAGACTTAAAGAAGTTTATTCAGACTGTAAAAATCTTCTGTTGTAGAACATCCAATAGGTTGGAAATATTAATGTACCAGGTACAGAAAAACTGATGTGAACAATACAGGTCATCAAACGACTTGACAGTTAACCAAAAGAGGAGCTACTGCAGTTAACTCTAAGGGAGGAGCTATTGGAACTCAGGGGAGCGTGCCAAACTACAGTGCAGGGAAAGGAACAAACTTCCAAACATGATACATTGAATTGCTAAATATTATAAATGCAGTTACGGACACACAATAGTCATGTTCACTCTAAAACCATCCAGTAGTGTTCTGCTTTTCCAAGAGGTTAGTCACTGTTCTAAATTGGAGAGGCGCTTTAATGCTTCCGCTGCCGTCCAGCTGCTCTCATTTGTCATTAGCGCCACCCCTGAGACCCAAGCTGGAACACTTGATGGCAGTGTTTAACAGACGTGCGGGACACCCCCTGTGTTGGATTGTGATGTCACAGATAGGGAAGACCTAGCCTTCAGCATTTGGATGAAATCATCCCCATCACTGTGACAAGATTTCTGTTTTGTTTTTGTTAGTTTTGTTCTGCGTGTAGGGCATGGTGGCTCAGCGGGTAGTGCTGTCACCTCACCTCCTTGGTTGGGGGTTCAAATCCTGCCTACGGTTCTGTGTGCTTGGAGTTTGCATAGTCTCCCCGTTCTTCACGGGTTCACTCCAGCAGTCCAGAGTAATGCGTTCTAGGCTAATTGGTGTGGCTAAATTGTCCTGTGTGTGACTATGCCCTATGATGGGTTGGCATCAGGCCCAGGGTGTCCCCCGCCTTGTGCCCTAAGGCTGCTTGACCCCCGACCCTGAAAAAGGTTAAGCAGTTAGGAAAATGAATGAATGTTGTACTTTTTTTTTTTTTTTTGTCCTGATTGTATGGCTGAATGATGTGGTCAGTTACAGTGAAGAGCTATCCTGTAAGTGAACGGCCGAGTGTCTGAGGGCCATCCCTGTGACAAATATCAGATTCCCTTTGCTTTGCTATGGACCTGTCTGCCTGTCCCATGCAATTCAGTCACAAGAGCTTTCTTCTGATTAGTCAGAAGAAATTTAGATTAGTCATATGCCAAATGAGGCTTTTATCACCCATTTCCTGATCTACCAGTCAGTGTTGGCAAGGGGTTTTGATTGGTTAATTCTGAATACTCCCACTGACCACAGTTTTTGAAACCTCATTTGTCCCATCAGTAGTCATTGGTATTTGGATGATCCAAATATCAACATCTGATTTCTCTTAAGCCCCGTTTCCACTGCATGAAACTGGCTCCACTCGACTCTACTTGCTTTTTTTGCATTTCCATTTGGCAAAACTGAGGATGGTACCTGGTCCCATTTTTTAGTACCATCTCTGCCACGGTTCCAATCGAGTCAAGTAGGTATAATGATGGTCACGTGAAAATGCTGCAGGCTACTGATTGGTCAGAGAGAATCAAAGGGCAGCATCATCAACACACGACGGGGTATACTGAGCAAAGCATTTTAGCAAGCCATTTTGGATTCGTCTGACCGTGTATTGTTCTTAACTTTAACCGATATGGATGCCTGCATAACCACGCCATGGTCAACTACTATTACATATTAAAATGGGCATGCTGTGTATGCGTGTTTCAGGTCTTTCACTATTTGCAAAATCACTGCCGCGGACCATTTGTTTGGGCGTTCGACTGAGTAAACCACCATTTTTTTGCGGTGTTTTGATTTGCTGCACTCAGACTCTTCTGAAATAAAAGTTTTCTCCTTGCTGTGGCAAATAGCCACATACCGAGAATCAAATACAGAATCCCTTCCATATCATCCAGTGTCGCATTGAAGATGATGTTCCGGGAATTGCGTGCAGCGTCATGAGAACCAGATTTCTGCAATGGAAATGGAACGTCAAGCGAGTAGAGTCGATTCGAGCCCAGTCAAGTCGAGCAGGTACCATGCAGTGGAAACGCGCCATTGTCATCTACAAGCAGTTGATATATTCAGTTAATGTGCGATGCAGTAGTGTCGTTCAACTATAAGAGCTACAGTAATTTTTATTTTATTATTTTGTTTGTTATGAAACGATTAAGGGCTATAGTATCTGTGATCTGTATGTCAGGAAGCAAGGAACTGAGGATTAAGAAGATTAGACTTTAAAAATATTTTTAAGCCTGAACGCAATAATCCACTTTTCAGTTTAGTTGCATCTAAATTGCAGTTCCACCTCTGTCTTTATGCACCATTTATTTATTAACACGGACTCATCAGACATCACCTTCTTAATGATCATGCCTTTGGCTTTAGGGTTAACCCTCTTTTCTCAGTCATTACCATACGCTTGTAACACAGGCGAATTGTTACCGTGCCCCACCCCCCTCCACGTGTATCTCATAGCCAGTAGGGGCATGATCTCTAAGGACCGGGGCACTCAGGTGATGATGCCTTGGAATCTGCAGCTGTCCCCGTAAACACCCTGATGCTCGTCCCTGCTCCCAAACGAGGTGCGCAAGTCAACGATCTGAGGAGCCATTGGTGGTGGGTTTTACAAGGCTGCGCCTTCAGTACGACAGAGGCTGCCTGTTAGGGCCTGTAAAGGAGGGCGAGGGATCGCCGGTGTGACACAGCTGGAGCTTGAGGAGATATATTGATCCATCTGGTCATTTTTCACCAAACAGTGACTTCCTTTTATTGGGTTTTTTTAAAAGGAGGTTTTTAAAATGTGGTTCTTTTGTTGACTCATTCATGTAGCTTCTAAAGCATGAGTGTGTTTTTATTTCACGACACGTATCTCAAAGAACAATACCGAAAAATCATTTTAACATTTTTTAAAATCATTTTTAATCATTTTTTAAAAATGCAAACCTGACCTCTAAGCTCCGCTGAATTTTTCCTTCTATCATGATGTCAAGAGCATAACAAAACAAGTAAAAATGTGAATAATTGAGTCGGTTTGAAAATGGCAGTGGGCTAACAGCGTGCACTCTGTAAATAAATTTGCGTAATTTTTCATTAGACGGTCCTGATTTTAGCATGGTTTGTTTTTTAATATTAAGTCAGAGGTCTGTCCATCCTCTGCTTTCTCACCGAATACCGTTTTGCATGCCGAATGCACTCTGACCTGTAGATTTGTGTCTCTGCATTTAAGAACTTGTGCGCTCGGTGGAGTATTAGGGTACGATTTGGAGGCTGCCCTATTTAAAGGGTTTGGCCCACATATTTGAAAGACCTGTATTATTGTAAACCAATTATTTTTTTTCCATAATAGTTGGTACACATGGTATCAATTTGAATTTAGTTTTATTCCCAGTTCACACATGCAACTCATTGGGTGGTTTGATTGACGGCAGAACTGTAAATCAAAAATTAAGACGAAAGAAACCGTAAGCTACTGAGAGGTTGTCATGGGAAGGTCAAAGATTTTTTTTTGAAGGCAGCTATCGCTGTGTGGGGAAGAGGGGTGTTTCCTTCACCCAGTGCATCCAGGCACTCCTTTAATGTGGGCCGTGTGTGTCTGAGGGAGGGATGGCCTATGAGCACACACGGCAGGCAGCTTTAAAAGGGCCTAGGGACCGCCTTTAAGAGGGCCAGGTGGAAGGCACCGCTTTATTGGCCTCACTAAAAACCTGAATAAATAAAGGCTGCTAAGATCTTTCAATGACCATTAACTTAGCAAAATAAACGTTTTGAAGTTTTCCTCAAATCTTTTGTGCGCTGTTTTACTGTGCCATAAAAGCCAGGGACCTTTTATCAGCCTTGTTAGAATTCCTCCAAGTGCACAGGGATCCGTCGTGATGCAATTCTGCTCGGCAGCTCCCCAAGAGGGCTGTGTAGGAAGTGTGCTTTTCTGATGAGCAAATGCAGTTAAATTGATTGTTTTTATTGCTTTAGATGTGGACCTTTTCATTAAACACTTGCAGATATTCAGTGTGAGGTTATAGCAACCAAAAAGGGTGGTGATTCAGAAGGCTAGATTGGTATGCAGGACCTTCTCTTTCCTGATGACACGTTGGAGGTCTTTTCAGCGATGGTAAAGAGTTTTTCTGCTGCTTAAAAGTTCTGAAGGCCTCTGTAGTAATCAGTGGTTAAATCCCAGGACCTTTGTCACACAGCTGAAAGATGCTGCCACCTGTAGCCAGTGGTGGCTGGTCGTCATGGTGCCCAACATTCATATGTCAGGTTGTTGCCATGTTCAGTCACTGTAACAGTTGTGTGTAGCTCTGAATTTATGTCTTTGGAGTTTCTCCGTAGCGTGCGTCGTCACCGATGATGTTACTGTTTACTGCTGACTATCATGTAAGTTTCCAGGGATTTCAGCCATCTAATGTCCACCCTGTTTTTGCCTAGTGAAAATGAAGCATTGTGGAGGGAGGTGGCCAGCCTTAGGCAGAAGCACTCTCAGCAGCAGAAGGTCGTCAACAAGGTAAACGCACACCTGAGATGACCAGTGCCGTTATAGTGGGTTTAAATGAAGATGGAGCATGTTCCATAGATCATTAATGTTCTCCTGTTTATGGTGCTCGTGTTCAGCTCATTCAGTTCCTGATGACACTGGTACAGTCCAACAGAGTCCTGGGTGTTAAGAGGAAAATGTAAGTCCCCGTCTGTTGGGGGGAGGGGGGGTTGGCAGGAGTGGGGTCCTGGCCGCCATTGACCTAACGTGCCCTTGCTCTCTCGCTCATGACAGTCCTCTGATGTTGAATGACAGCAGCTCTGCACACTCCATGCCCAAGTTCAGCCGGCAGTACTCCCTGGAGCACCCACAGGGCGCCTCCACGTTCTCGGTAGGCCACTACTTGTTTGAGTGTGTCTGTCTGTTTCTGCTTCTTCTTCTTCTTCTTCCTCTTCCTGTGATTATATTATCATTATTTTGCAGGCATCCGCTGCATTCACAGGGGCAAACATTTACTCCCCCGAAGACCCCATGAAATCAGGCCCCATCATCTCTGACGTTACTGACCTGTCACAGTCCAGCCCGAGTGAGATCACTGATGAGTGGACGGAAGAGAGGTCAGTGCTGCACGTGCCCCCCCCCCCCCCCCCCCCCCCCCCCCCCCCCCCTCCCCCCCCCCCCCCCCCCCCCCTCCCCCCCGCATCCCTCC
>JAACJT020000038.1:7719585-7756897 GCA_009936485.2 Gymnarchus niloticus | reverse complement strand
CCGATTGCAGAGCTACCGAAGATGATCAAAGCATGTTTTTCTTCTGGGGGGGGGGGGGGGGCGCCCCCGCCCCCCCCCCCCCCCCCCCAGCTGTCTGTCCCTTGAGCCCTGCGGTTGGAGAGTCTCTGAGAGTGAAGCTGACGTCAGCCCCTCCTTTTCCCTCCAGGACAAGTCCGCTGGTGCACATTAAGGAGGAGCCTGGTAGCCCAGCCTGCAGCCCTGAGGTGGAGCAGGTGGCCGAGGTGGCGGCCTGTGTCCCAGTGGACACCCCACTGTCTCCGACCACCTTCATCAACTCCATCCTGCAGGACAGTGAGCCCACATCCACCCCGCCTTCAAGCCTAGCTCCACCCCAGGAGCAGAAGTGTCTGAGCGTTGCCTGCCTGGACAAGTGAGTGACAGCCTCCCCACCATCATCCACCGAAACCACCTGCCCAGCTTCTCTCCCCAACTACCCCAGCCCCCCCTCACCATGCCCAATTCCCCAGTAGTTTCCTGAAAGATCCCCCTGTCAACTACGATTTGACCATTTCCAGGAAAACCACGGCAGGCGAGACTGCCGTTCACGAGCCAGCTGTCCTTTACCAGTCAGTCGCTTTGCTGAATGCCCTCAAAGTTATGATATTACAGTGTGGGGTTCTTCTGTCTGACGAAGCTGCTGGGGGCAGGGGGAGGCTCCGTCTCCAGCCTACTCTTACATCTCTGTGAGCCTGGGGGCCATCCCAAGCAGCACTGTGCACCCGGGATGGGCCTCCAGGCCGTCGGTCTCTAACACATGGCTAACACAGGCAGAGCATGTGCACCTGTGGGACTCAGCACACTGAGGAAATATGGTGCTTCCGCCGTACCCAGCTGACAGTCAGATATATCACCATTTCAGGATGTGCATTTTTCTTTCCCACAGTAGACGCTTGAGGGTTCTGGGTACTGTCTCACTCCATACATTAGGACATTTTTGCAGCTAGAGGCATGTCTTAAGATGTCTTGATCATTCTTGCCAAATTGATCACCTTTTCTCTTTGTTTCGGAAGCTCCTAGCCCTCTAATGCTCAAAAAGTAATTGTAACAAACAAGATAAATTGGCTCTGTGTGAAGTGCAGCTTTGTGAAACGTTCCCAGCGGTGCCACGACTGAGTGTGTTTCCCAGCTGTGGCAATGCCTTCATATCTGGCTAATGATTTGTGCCCTCTACTGTTCACATGGCAGTACTGCGTAGCAGTGATTTTAGTATTAACAGACAACACTGCTAACGCCTGCAGGATCTAATGTGTGCTGTAAATGCAATTGATGCAAGTTTTTTTTAAAGCAGTCCTTGTAAGTAATAAATATTTAAAGCTCTGAGGCCCATGCAATAATAAATGCTAATGTTTTTAGGCAGCCATGAGATGCTCATTGTGATATGTGTCCTGGGGTATTGCATTGTTATTTGCTGTTAGTTAAAGCAGTGCAACGGTTAGTAAGTGCCGTGGCTTTAAGATGGCTTGAGTGGGCTGCTGACTGGTTTGCCTGTTTGTTGCTGTCTGTCAGATGTAGGCCTGTTGTGTGTTATAGAGAGATGGGCAGCTTCAGTCCTGAAGGTCCGGGGTGCATGTTTGATGCATAGACAGAACGTGTGACCGTTTGTTATCAAAGCAGAGGCTAGCCAGAGCGTGACATTGGGTGACAAGCCAGGGGCCCCGTCCATCTTTCGGACTGGAGATGCCCATCCCTGGGTGTCCTGAAGCAGCCCAACTCGTGGCTTAGCCATTTGTCTGAATGTGCTGGCTTAGCCTCGGCTGTCCTGCTCTCCTGTGGGACCCCTTTGGATTTGTCAATGCTGCTCTGTTCTGTCTTTCAGATCCCCACAGATGTTGGGAATCTCTTGCGTTTTCCCCAGTCCTTCCGCAGCTTCCCCTCATCCCAGACCGCCTCCACGGTCAGCATTTTGTGTGGCCGCCCTTGTCCCTCAACACATCTAGAATGCCCAACAGCGCCCGGCCCTGTCCCGGCAAAGCTGCCTCTAGCTAATATGACAGATGAACCTGATCCGACCTGACCTCTCTGCCTGTTTTAAGACACACTAGGCTTGTACAGGTGCCATGATTGCGCGTCCGAAGAATCTGCGTTCGAGCCGGCCCCAAAAGCGCTGGAGATTTTGATCACATTTTGCTGGGCAATTTGGAGACGCCTGACTGCAACATAACTGCCACATTTTTGCCCACTGCCTGCATGCGCTGGGGGAAGTCGGACAGCCGCACCTGTCACTGGCTTTGGCAACTGACTGTGCCGTGAGCTGAGGGGCATGTACACAGCCCGGGTACACGTTGTCTGTGGTGAGGGCGTGTTGCCGCGGACTATCGAGACCAGGGTGCCAATTTTGATTTGAACGGGGGGGTTGTAAATTTGGATGTACTGCGGTGTTACCAGGGTGAAAGTGTCTTTTGTTTTGAAGGAAACTTTGCTGCTGGAGGCCAGTTGTTTTAAATAATGATTGGACAAATGAAGCTTCAAATTCATGGTGGGCAGGAGTATCCTGAGCTAACACAATGATGCTATTGCCAGCACTGATTGGTAGTTCAGGATACTCCCGCCCACCACAAGGTTTGAAGCCTTAAGTTTTTTCAAGCAGAAGGCTAGTCTGTAACTGTCACTCATGCTCGTACACACTTGGGTTCATAAAAGCAGCAGCTTTTATGTAGCATTTACAGAGCACGTTGTTATGCACCAAAGTGCTGCAGGCTTGCCTGGAATGCCGTTTTCTCAATACTGCTGGCTCCCTCCCTCGAGAAGGTCTTTCAGAGACTGGCCCAGTCTGTCAGGTCCACCTGAGTCACTGTGCAAAAGTATCAGGGCAGGCAAGAAATTATATTTATATTATCTTTATGTTGGTGTGAAGCTGTGGCTTTATGTCGGTCGAATTGTGCCAGTTAACATATTTTGAAACATCTCAGGTCACCTCAGTGCAGTTATTAACCGATATACCCATGTATTTTTTTTTTTTTTTTTAGCTCAACTGAGAGTACAAATTACTTGGCTAATCAATTCTTCATAAAATTGATTAATTACTGAGTAGTGAAATTTAACAAATATGTGGAATGGCTGGGCTGCTCTTTGTGAACCAAAGCTGTTCTAGCCATCCAACCAATATCAGTACCATTTTGGAGAGCAGTAGAAATTGTTTTTTGTGTGTTACTGTTTATTTGAATACATTCTAGTGTTAAATTCTTTTTTCTGAGTAAATATCCTCTTACTAACCAGGTTAATGCCTTTAAACATTTTGTACAGTACTGTATGTCACAGGATATGTAGTGTCAGCTCAAACTAAATTTGCTCCTGGTTGTATAAATACTCCTCTAAATAAAAATTATTTGATGGATAAATTTTCCTATTTCTTAACAGCTGATTTAAAAAAAAAAAAAACTGGTTATGCTCCCCTATAAAACTTTTACTTTTTTACACTTTAGGAATGAATTTTCTGACCATTTGGAAACCATTGACAGCGGTTTGGAGAACCTTCAGACAATCTTGAATGGACAGCCCCTCAATTTTGACCCATCACCCCTTTTTGACGTAAGTGCCTTTTGACCCTTTTGGGCAACCGTAGTGTATTAGCTTCTCACCACCGATATGACTGGGAATGAATCCGCTTTCTGGCAACCCTCGTTTCTTCCAGTCATCATTTCGCATTGTGGTTTTTGCAGATCTTTAACACTTCGTTATCTAACACGGAATTCAGCCTGCCAGATCTGGATACAAGTCTTGCAAGTGTGAGTGTGTTTGAATAATGAACAATATGAACCTAATGACATTTCCGTTAAAAAACATAAGTGTGACACCGTGTTATGTGACTGTTACTGTGATGAGCCTACACTTTTCTGGGCGCATGTGATCCTTCTCTCTCCCGCCCCTACCCCAAAGATTCAAGACCTGCTTGTACAAGATCAAAAGGCAGCCGAAACCAATACAAGTCCCACTGATGCCGGTAAGGCTAAAGTCCCAAGCTGATAAATTGCAATAACGGATATCCTCCAATGCCATTGCCCGTAACCGCCCTCTGGTGGTCTGCAGATCTTTATTCAGGGGAGGCCATAGTGATAAGCAGGCCTAGTGGCTGGAAAGGCTGAGAACCTCTACTTTTAATGTGTTCCCTTGTAGAGATATTGGCTCCTTGCCTCTTTAAGAATGGCACTGTCTGGCTTTAGATATACACTATTGTGCAAAAGTTTTGAGCCACCCCTCATTTCTTTATATTTTGCTCGGAAAATGGGACAATAGGTACAGTGATTAATTGCAACGTCATCTGATCATCTGTAATCATCTGCACCTGTTTCTTCACTGGTTCATGTCTTAAGTTAGATGGCTTTGTTATGCTTGAATGATTCATACGTAGGTCACTGTCTGGCTTAACAAACAAAGAACATTCCTCTGAAATTGGTCAGGTACAGAGACTGGACTGAAAATGAGAGCTAAAAACTTTGAAAGTCCTGCAGGAAGCCTGGAGAAGTATTCCTCAAGACTACATTAAAAAAAATACAAGTCTGGCTCTTTGGAAGCAAAATATGAGGGGTGGCTCAAGACTTTTGCACAGTACTGTATTTGTTGTTTGTTATTCAGGGTGCCACATGGCATAGGTACAGCTAGTTTTTACAGGCAATTTGCAATACCCCAATTGCCTCTCATGCAACATGGCTGATAGTTAGCTGCAGCCTTAGTGACCTACAGCCACATACATTAAGGAATGCTCATCTGCCCTGGACGGTGCAGGGAAGCAGCTGGTCCAGTATACTGCCCAGCCTGTGCTGCTGGCAGACCCAGTGAGCGCTGACAACGCTGGGGAGGACCTTCCCATCCTGCTGGAGCTGGAGGGTGACACTTACTTCGACAACAACACTGAAGACCCCACCAGCTCACTCCTTGCTGGCGACTACCAGGCCAGCACCGAGGGAGACATTCAGCTGTCCTAGGGAGCACAGTGTTGGTGTAGTCTGTGTGCGGACGAACTCAGTTTGAATCATCAGTGCTGTGCGGGGTAATGGGGGACGAGATGTTGGTCGGACACAGATGTTCCGAAATTACCCGAGGGGCCGCCAACCCATTTCCGCGGTGACTGCTCCGAGAAACACCCTGAAAACTATTCTAGCTTATTTAATGCACACTCTCGTATCCAAGTCCTCGTGCTATGCGAAGCCCTCTTGGCAGCAGATGTAGTTTCAAAACACCTTCTGGTTCCGATCATTTTCAGACATCTCAACACAGTGGCTGTCTCTCTTCTCCTTGGTAACAGTTTATGGGATGTAGTGGAGTATTCCATTATAAAGCAATAGTTCTTTGACCCAATTTTTATTTTTTTGCAAGAATGCTTTTTTTCCTTTCTTGCTTTTTTTGTTTAATACCAAAACTGGTGTTCTGTTTGGGATTTAGAATACACTGAACTCTCACGGTACTGCGAGAATTCCACCCTTCATACTCCCGTTTTAATGCTCGTACCTAAATGCACAGAGGTATTTGAACACCTTTCTAGAGGCTGCATGATTAGCCTAATAAATGTATTTATTTTAGATATTATGTCACAGATGGAGTGTCTAAAGAATACTATTTTTGTAAGCTAAACCGTACCGGAGTTGATGGACTATAAAGAGTCTAAAGAAAGTGATTTGTTTTTTTTTTTTTTTAAGCTTGGGTTTTCCAGCTTTACCTGACAGAAGAAATTTATGAATGCAGAGGTTTGTATATATTTGTTATACCATACATTTATACATGACTTTTTTAATGCGACTAAAGGTCACCCTTCATTAGCCTCATTTCTTTGCCACCAGCTCATTGTGTTCGGCATCCCACTTTAACACAGGAAAGGTGCACAGATTCTAACACGCGTGTCACTGCTCTTCAGCCGCATTCGTTTGTCGTCTTCCTCAGGATATGCGTAATCGCTTTTGATAAAAAGGCTGATGCGGATGCTGAGAATTTCAATTTTAAACCTGCAGTTTGTGGGTACCCCTCTTGCGGGTATCGCTGCTTGTGCGTGCGTGTGCAAACACGCTGGTGTGAGTGTACCGGCACAGCTGATCAATCACAGATATATACATTTAACTTTCCAATAACAAAATTAGCCATTCAATGAATGTCATTGTGTGGAAACACTGCCTTGAAAATCTTTTATTATGCATGCAGGCGACACTTGATTTATAGTAAGTTTCAAGTAAACATGGTTGTATTAAAATAGATTCACTATAACCCTTAGCAGATATATAAATATATATATTAAAACAACTGGTTCTTTGTGGTTCATGCTTTTCCAGTGCTGCTTGTATATTTACCATGTGTTAATAATATTAATGTATTTTTGATTTTTACATAAATATTATTTAATATAATTAAGTACTTTTGAGCGTTTTATTCTTTTTTGGGATTCGGCTCATTTCAAGTTGGTTTTTCAGCGGTGCTTGGGAAGTCTTTTGAGCGAACAAATTTCCCATATCGAAGTTTTGAGAATGACCTTTGGCAGAAAGTTACTGCTGTAACGGGCGGCTTGATTGCAGAAATTCTTACGCTACCATCGCTCTACATTTTAAGATGAACAGCTGAAATATTTGCACTGGCAGATAACTGAGATGGAATGAAACGGAATGATGCCTGTGATTAAATGGGCAGAATGGTAAAGTGATTCCTGCATAGACATTGATTCCATAAAGCGGCAGTGTAAATCTTGAGCAGAAATGAATATGCCCCGGTTTTCCCTGGAAACTCAAACGTGAAAGCTTTGGACTTTTAAATATTATGGTCAGAATCTTTCTAAAATAAGCATTGGAATTGGCTCAGTTCTGAGTGAGGAATTGGGTTAATTTAGCATTTGTTTGGTATGACATGAAATAAATTGAAAACGTGTGGACAGACTGACTGATAAAATATATAAACAAAAGCAGCTGGCTCAGTTTTTATTTTTGCCGGTCATTTCTAGCTGTGTAATTTCACCCGTTTTCTTGTTATCATTGGCAATAAATGAAAATACAAGTATGTAGATGGGGGTGCCGTATCAGGCTCTCACTATTCTAGGTTCCTCAGCCACTGGTAATGGCTCTATTTTTACTTTGAAAATGCTTTCAATACAAAGTATTTAGCAGATATTGCCCCCCACAGACTTTCTCTTTTCAAGGGAAGCCTCCATACATGGACAGAAATATAACCATTGTATACAAATAAAATGATTCTTTAAAATTGTTAGAACAAATCAGCATTTTACATAGCACGCCTTCAGTGCTTTCAGAGATGCCTTTTTGCTCACCACTGATGTTCCAAGCTGCCGTTTTGGCCTTCCTGATTGGCTGTTTCTTTTAAGCAGCTGTACCTAATTAAGTAGGCACTGTGTATGTATGTAGTTAATTTTGTATTTACTGTAATTTATTAGTTCATTTTTTTTTAAACACGGTTTGTTCCTCCAGCTAACTGCTTATTTGAGCATCAGTACCTTTGTGTTTAAATGCCTGTGTGCAGCTCTTGGCGACACTTGTTGACAACACTTAACAGCGAATCCCCTGAGAAGTTTCGAAATGTTCTTCAGAAATGCTTCCTTTCTGTTGTGTTCTGTAAGCGAAGAGGCAGCTATAAACCTGGAACACAGAATGGTCATTTTGCTCATGTTACATGCAGCCTGTACATGGGTCAACTTCAGAATGATGTTGGTCATTATTGGTTAATAAATTGCTCTATATAATGACAATGTTGTCTTCTATTTAGAAAGCAGCCTCAGGGTCGTAAGAAACGATCTGTGCAACTAAAGAAACTTGGGGGGGTGGTTTCAGTTAAGCACTCAAGCATTCTTACTTGAGTTTTTGAGTAAATTAGCATACAACTGAGGCCATTTTTATAGACATCTTAGTCAAGGGCTTGTTAGTTTCTTACCGCTGGTGTCAACGTGAACTTGTATTACCCAAAGCATACGTAAAATTTTGAAAATACTTTCCCATCTTCTGAGATCTGTGTTCATTGGTGCCGTGAATAATTACTGCTTTCATCATTATTAATCTGTCAATTCCATTCTCCGAATATGGTGTGCTTCACACTTGAAGCACTGGTAGGACCAATAGGTCCATGTGTGCCATAGGCTAACACTAAGCACTATATTCTCCACATTGAGAGCCACAGCTTGTCTTGGGTATTATTAAGTCATCACTTTTGGCAGCCGTGTTGCCTGGTAAGATTTCTGATGGTACTGCTGGAGAAAGCATTTCTCATTTGCTGTGAAATTGCCTGGTGGGGCTCTTCTGATAGTGACAACCCTGATTGCAAACACCATGTATTCCAGCTGCCTCCATTATGAAATATCACTTACTTTCCTCACTGAAGATCTGCTGTGTTCTGCAGCTCCGTCTCCATTTGTCAGCAGACGCGCTGCCACACTTTTATTCCATGGCCTGACGCTGAGCCGGTTTACATCCGTGATGACTTCTGGCATGTTGCTAATACTTGCTATGATGGCAAGCCTAATAGTGAAGGTCAAAAGTATTGCTGATGTAAACAAAGTTTGTCAGTGTGCCTGTGAAAGGATAAAGAATTCTCAGTACATGTGGGTAGGGATGTGGTGAAAGATTCGCAACCCCTGGTGGGTGGGAGCATCCCAAAGAACGAGTCAATGCTGGCACTAGCTGGCTTCAGAACCTGTACTGTGTGGGAGTATCCGCAACTAACCAATCAATGTTGTGCCAAGTGAGGCTTCAAAACCTGTGTTGGGTAGGACTATCCAGAACAACCAATCAATGCTGGCACTAAATGAAGCTTTAAAAACCATGGATGCATACTCCCATCCACCACAGGTTTTGAAGCCTCGTTTGCCCCATCACTACATGTGGCTGTAAGACACCTGCCTAGATCTAGGTTCATAGATCTTTCGTTTTACTGCAATCCAGAAGTTCCCCTGAAATTACTGAAGGCCGGTTCTGTATGGTATGTTTATTTTGTGAAAATTACATGCAGACATGTTAGAACAGAACGTATGCAGCTGTAGTGGTAAACAACATTTAAAATGTAGCATTACAGTATAAATATGGCAAATATGCAAGTGGGAAGCACCTAAAAAGGGGGTCATCTTGGCCCCTTACAGTAGATTGTTTTAACTGTCGTAGTTCCAGAGGCAATGTGTCAAGTCTAATTTTACATCCCAAACTCCCATGCAAACAGTTACATAACTGATATTTGACGTTGTTTCTGTGGCATATAGGTCAAATAGACCCTAGAAGTAATTCTCGTGTTGTCATGAATTGAGGCCCCATCAAAGGGCGTGTTATTCATTAAAGCCCCTTTTATATAGCCAACCTGTTGCCATAGCTTCACAAGCCTTTAGTAATGATAACCTGTAATTTCAACTCATGTGGTCTTTAATCTCCTGGAAGAACAGCCCCTTTAGCCAAGGTGACTTTGGCGCCTCGCCCAGGAGTCACAAAGTCACAGTTTCACACACCATTTTATCAGCATGTCGGTGTGCTATGGGAGAATGTGCGATCTTCACACAGTGGGCTGGTCTTGGGGGTATGAGGGCACAATGCTGATACACAAATATGACAGTCCAATTTCTTTGCTAAGATCTTCCATTATAAGAAACCTGTTTTTGGGAGGCAATAGTGTGCTCTCTCTGTTACTGTATTATTTAACTGACTTCCACTTGTGTAAAATGGGTCAGACCTGGCCTGAAAAACTGTATTGAACTAAACAAAATCCTGACTTGACTTCGCTGAGTTGTCGCTCGCAATGTGGAGAACAGGGTAGGTGTGGAGGTTTGAGGCTGATAATAAAGGATAACTTTAATTAAACTGTACTTTAAATCGATGCATTTGGCAATTTACACTGTCACACTGGTAAGGAAACTTTTTCAAATATTTCTAAGCAAAGAAATAGTATCTGCAGGCACCATGAAAATAAAAGCTCCAGGTGGTATAAAATAATCTGGAAGGATGACAGTACCTCTCATACTGTACTCATAAAAAGAAAAGCTTTTTTTGGATCTCCAATCTTCTTTTAAAGACGTGAAATTAAACTGCAGGGTATGCATTGACAGATGTATTAGTGAACTTGCAGGGTTTATCTTAGTGTTTCAATAGTAAAAGGGACACATGATCGCCTATTGCTATTGGACGGGGTCTCTGTTCATCCACTCTTCCTTGCACTGAAATCTGTAGCGCACAATCTTGACACGAGGCTTGATGTGCAAGTCAGCAGGTATCCTCCAGTTCCACATTTTGTGCACCTTGGGGGTGGGTCATAAAAACAGTCATTGTCACACCTCGATTCACATGCCGTCCCCTGGCGTCTATGGATGACCAGCAGCGAACGCCGGTGCTTACCACCGTGCGCTTAGCCAAACCATACCTCAGCTCGCACATCACTCAGCTTTCACCTGATATGCAAAATATCTTCTACATCTCACAACGCAAAGCTCAAATTGAACTGGAACATAATGTCAGCAAGGTTTATTCCATAAACAATAGCATTTTGATAAATTTGTGTATATATTAAGTCTCATTTACGGATTTGACTGCCATATTCAGTTTCATTTAAAGGCTACTAGTGTTTTTTTATTTCTTTTTTTTTTTAAACAACTAAGCAGAAATTGCCAGAGAGCTCACCTTGAGAACCCTGACCAGAAGTGCTGTACTGTTCACCTGCGGGAACTGAAAAAAGCAAGCAAAACAGAGAAAAGCCAAAAGCTATTGACCATCTGTCCAAGCCAGGGCCTCTCGAAGAGACCTGAACATTAAAGTGCTGGCTGGGGGACCACAGGGGCCTCTCAGTGAGAACTGAACATTAAAGTGATGGCCGGAGGACCGCAGGGGCCTCTTGGAAAGACCTGAATGTTAAAGTGCTGGTTGGAGGGCCGCAGGGGTCTCTCGGAGAGACTTGAATGTTAAAGTGCTGGTCAGAGGACTGCAGGGGCCTCTCGAAGAGACCCAAATGCTAAAGTGCTGGCTGGAGGACCACAGGGGCCTCTCAGAGAGAACTGAACATTAAAGTGATGGCCGGAGGACCGCAGGGGCTTCTTGGAAAGACCTGAATGTTAAAGTGCTGGTTGGAGGGCCGCAGGGGTCTCTCAGAGAGACTTGAATGTTAAAGTGCTGGTCAGAGGATTGCAGGGGCCTTTTGGACAGACCCAAATGCTAAAGTGCTAGTCTGAAGACCACTGACTTAATAACACACAAAACTCCCATAAAACTTACCAGCTGAATGTGCCGGCATCGTAGTGCTTGGATGACCTACTGGAACAGAGACACTCCATGAAAAAAATAAATCTCTGTGACAAAAACTTGCATGCCACGCATCAACACAAGAAATATTACCTGGGTGCCCATGTTTGTGTTTTAGACTGACTCCTCTTACCTGTTGCACCTTTTATAATCTGTCTAGTTCTAGTACTTGTTGGAAGTCAAAGAGCCTCGGCAGACTTACTGAAACCCTCGTTAAGTCCTCTGGGATCAGCAGTAACTATAACAGAACACGAAGAAGCAAGTTAGGAATTCTGAGCACCTGGAGTCAGCAGAACATTGGGTTGACACCCAAGTAGCACAGCAACCAAACCCTTCTAGGTGAACATACACAAGACAAATAGAGGCCGGCATCCTGGTGATGGGACTCACCCACGTCAGCGGTGTCCGTGTGGGCTGCGCGTTCGAACGGGTTCCCTGTAACTAAAGCAGCACACTCAGAACAGTGAACCCCCCCGCGCATTAACCGACCCACTAGCCTGAACCTAGATGTGAGTGCCGTGAAGGCAACTTCAGTTAAGTAGGTGAGGAGTAAGCTCATGCGGCAGACCCACCTGGAGATTCATTCTGAATGAGTGCACTGTGAGGCTCCACCCACCCTGAGTCAGGAAGATGACAACATGGACTTCACACAGGGAGTACAATTTTCTCAGTACGCTAACCGTTTTCAATTAGCGTGACTTGCGCTAAACCAGGGTAAACATGGGACTCGATGCACGGACAAATTAATGTATGCTGTTTGTGAAGCCAGAATAAAACATATTTTTAGAATGACGTTTACAGTTTGCCTAAAACCTTGTAGAGTGTGAACAGTATATGTGTATGACGGTAACTTCCCCTAAGGCTAATTTCATTCATTTTTACTTTGAAACTCTATGTCTGTTGACCATCTATATCCATCCATATAACCTTCTAACCCATGTTCTGGGCTTGTGGCTGCACATAATTCTTTAAAACTAATTCACTTTGAAAGGCCCATGTGATGGCACTGAGACCTGACGCCTACACAATGGGGGATTTGGATCCCTGCTCTGCGTGTGGATTTTGCGTATTCTTCCCGTGTCACATGGGTTTTTTCACAGAGCCCAAGTACATGTAGATAATTGTCTCTAAATTGCCTGTTGTGTGTGTGAGTGTGCCCTGAAATAGACCGAAATCCCGTCCAGGGTGTAGCCCAACCTTGTGCCATATACAGTATAGTGATGGAGACAGCCACCCTCGTGACCCTGACCAGCGTAGCAATTTAGAAGATGAAGGGATGTATGGATAAATGAATAAAAGCCCTGCTGACCTGTGGAATCGATGTGGTTGCTAGTCATGGCGTCTCCACCTAGGCCTGTAGATCAGAAGCATAATGTTTTCATACTGTGCCTGGTCTTTAAACTAAATTAAAAATTGGTCAAAATAAAAAGATTGGGGTTAGTTAAAAATTTCAAGCTATAGTCATTGCTTAGGACACATTTGTGGAGTGGAAAGTGTTTCTAATACACTCGACCAGAAACGTGCTCAGATTAAAAAAAAATCCAGCTGGCTTTTCCAGAAACCTGCTTTTCCTTTATCTCCTCGGAACTTTGTCCAAACATCATAAACAGCACACTGGAAAATCACCTCTGAGGGCAAGGAGATTTATGGCTGCAAAATACATACCCATATCTGGTGGGCTGGAACTGTACGCAGACCCTGGAGCTAAAGTGTAAAAAGCCAAACATTTATTTGGCTGTAGAGAGTTAGACATTTAAGAGGAACGTGCACAACAGATCGAGATTGCTCAACCATCTCTGGGTAGAACCAGGCGCAAAATGAACTAGTAAAAATATATGAGTATACTATTATAAACATTTGCAAAACGTATTACTGTGAATGCACTGAGTTTTTAAGTCTTATTGCCGCACAAGAAATAAAAATTGTGCTAATTGCATAGGAATTAACCATTTCTTGCCACTAACCGTGCCAGTAAGTTACCCTGAATTAGCTATATGCTTTCAGATGTTTAGGTAGATATGTCTCTTACCAGTTATGTCCAGCTGTAAGTTTGAACTGGTCACAGGTTCTCCACCCATACCTGTAGGAACAAGACCACTCTTCTAGTTTTGACAGAAATGACAGTACTGTTGGGATTTACGGTTATGAGAACAAAATGCAACCCTTCTGCTGAATATGAAGGGATGAGCAACAAGAATAGCATCAATATAGGAGCTTTACATCAATTTTTTTTTTTCAAAATAGTCCACTAAATTAAAATGTATACAAAATGAGAACTTCCCACTTGGGAAATTTCATGATGAAGCCTGCATGTTGCATGCAAATGCATGGTGTTATTTCTGCTCGACACGCAGTAAACATGCAGAGAGCGTGAGAGAAGTTACCCTACCTGTAAGGTCCATGTGAGAAAATGCACTGAGAGCACCTGAAACCGAGGTCACTAGCAAACACAGGAATTAGTAATATGCTTGTTACCATGACACCCATGTTCATGTTGTAAACATGCATTTAATGCAAAGTAAGGGATCTTTAATGTTTACTAGGTTATCTGTAATTATTGCCTACTCCCAGCCCTGCTTTGGTACACGTGAAAGACTCACCCTCGGTGCCCGTTTGAGGACTGACGTGGTGAATGCCTCCACCTGTGTGTGGTGAACAGACGGCTTCCCGTGTTATAGAGCACTACACCCTCCGCAGAGCACCGTAAACGTCGTTACCAACATGAACCCAAAAGGACGCTTCCCTGCTGCGAGCCTCTGTGGCAGTACTGTAAAGTACGACCGCTTCTCCCGCCTAGCATGTCAGGAGCCGCATCAGAGGATTTCACAGCTGTTCGTCGACTCACCTGCCGAGCCAAGCTGTGAAGCACCGTGTGGGTCGCCTGGGGGAGGACAGTGATGGATTGTCTATCGGAACATTTAAGGATTTTTCCGCATTTTGAAGCCTTTACAGTGATGAACGCCCACAGGTTTTTCCATCGCTCACGGCAATATTTAACACAGCCAAAAGTGGCCCAGCTGAATCTTCTGTGGTAACTTTTTCCACATTACAACCAGGGATAAATTTCACAATACGATGACAATTTTAATTTCAGACTGACTTTGTACCGAATTAATCCTAAATTTATGCCAGATTCAAAGACCATCGTGTGGAAATAGTGCAGTACTTCACAGAAAAGATAATGATTGAAAATATTCTTTAATTTATGAACTGTTGTTTTCAACAGTTATCGAATTAAATGGAATGGGAACAATAGTATAACAATGAAAAAGGAAAAATACAATCTTTAAAAGAAACTGAACTGTACTTTTAGATTCTATTCATTTTGAATTATTAAAAAAAAGATTTTACTCAATAATAATCACTTTTATAAACAGAAGTCACCTTACTTCATATTATATAATAATGTTTTGATTCTTGCTATTTAATGCAAATCCTAATAAATTTTTCTTACCTATTCTGTCATGGTGGATGTCACTGAAAGGTTGATCCCCTGTAAATGGTAAAACATTGTAAATTAGTTGATATAAAATGAATAAGCCACTTCATGTAACTTTTTTTGGTAAAAAAAAAAAAAAACAGCAAAGTACCTCTACTGTGTGTCTCAGCTATTGGTCTTTGTCGACCATTTCCTAATGAAAAAAACGAATCAATATTTTTTTCAGGACAACCGTGGCCATTTTTGAATGATTGAATGTCTGTTAATAATATGAAGTCCAGTTGTAATCAAACCCTGGTGAATAGGTTTCTTAAATAAAATGTTTCACTGTTCCTCAGCTATTTTAAAAGCAAATTTAAATTCTGATTTTCAGTCATTACTTACCATTGGAGTTTGTTCCATCTGGAGGAGGGAAGTCAGCCCCGTTCACTATAATGCAAACACAGTTTTTTATCACATGGAATTATTTTAAATAGTCCATTGTTTGTGCCTTGTTTTTCCATGATTTAATACAGTGAATGTGAAGGATGTGTTTTTAGTTGATATTTTTGTTTACAGCTTTTTAACCTCACTTGCCAAGAACTTACCTGGATGATCAATATTCAAGTATTCAGTTTGTGATGTCACCGCCATTTGTACAATTGCATCTGGAAAGCAATAATAATAATATTAACTGTGAATAGGAAAAGCAGTTTGGAAAATGGATGGATGGATGGATGGATGGATAACAATAATGTAGTTCCGTTTTCCATTTCTGTTTAGGTCATTAAAGCTTTTATCACTTGAACATCTAAGAGTCAACACCTTAATTAATAAACCTAAGTTTCCAAGAATTTCAGAAGACACCGTTAATATCTAAAAACAACATTAATGATCACTGTAAATTACGTGAGGTGACATGTTTTTTTTTATCTTTGCATATCATTTGTAACAATAATTTCTGAAAATTCTGGTAACCTCAAAATTATAGGGTTGGGAGTTTCAATCCCACCCCTGCTGTGCGTGTGTGTGTGTGCGTGCGTGTGTGTGTCTGTGTGTGTTCTACCTATGTTCCAATGGTTTCCTCAGTGTAGGTTTGCATGGGAGCATGTGTGTGCCTTGCGATGTAATGACATCCTTTTCAGACTGATGGGCCCCATGCTGCCTGGTATAGGCTCCAGGGCCTTCCTGAACTGGATAAGGGACTGGATGGATGGATGGATGGATGGATGGATTGACATATACTACTCTTCCCATCCATTTTCAGACCATTCTTCCTAGAGAGGGTTGCGGTACACATACCACTCAAAATTATTAGATTGATTGTTGCTTACTTACCCGTTGTAGTACCAGAAAAATCAGACACAGCCAGATGATCCCAACCACCTAAATTGACAAAAAACAAATATAAACAAGAATAACAGACATCCTTCCGTAAACAGTGCTACATCATTCAAAGCCATGGATCTGCTGTCTCCCCATACCAGTACCCTAATGGACCCTAGTGAAAGAGGAGTGAAAGAGAGCAATGACTGGCCAGTTGTGTCAGCACAATGTGTTTTGTTTTTTTTTTGCAGCGATCATTTCTGAACAGAGATGCCAATATATGAAAACACGAGTCCAAAAAAGAAAAGTACATACTACAATAATAAAACAGTCCCACTTAATGATATTCATGTATCAGATTTGAATGAAACAGACACTGATATCTATTAAATGATGTATTTTTCTTTACATGCATATAAGAACATTTGTCAGTGAAAATGTAACTGCAAAACAAAATGAGTAGAAGTAAGAAAATGTGCATTTCAGAGACTTGCAGAGTCCACAGAGGTTTGATCACCTCCTGATCAATGTGCTGTAGCTGTATGTGAATGTAAAGGTCAACTTAAGCATCTTAATGTCAATGTTCAAGAAATGTAGTCAACCTGTAGAACTGTTTTGTGTGATGTCCATGTCTCCAGCAAGTCCTGTTATTGACAAAAAAGAGAGAGATTCATAAAATAAAATGTCACATATTTCCATGAAATTCTCTCCAAGGTTAAGCAGTTCAGCAGTAAATTAGAAATGTAACTGGTTTTTATTTCATGGAAAAAAATGTGATAAAATGTGCAAAATGGCTTTTGGAATCTTTTAAGAGCAAAATATGAATTTTGTTTATAGAGTGATTTTTTTTCTCCTAAATTTCTTTACTAGCCTATTTGCAGTCTTAAGATGACTACATTGTGGCTGACGAAGTAGGTAAAGTCCAAGTAATTAAATTGGCATCTCTTTTGTAATAAATCTCACATGTATAATAAATACATCCCAGCTTAACTTCATCTCTCCGACTTCATAAATGTCTCATAAAGCATATTTGGAGGCTAGACACATCGCAAAAATCTTTTCCATTAAAGGTGTGCATCAAAGGTGGTCATGCGTTCTTGAGGTCATAAGAGAACTCTTGTATTGTGCTGTGATCCTACGTAGGTGAACCTAACGAAAGCTGGGAACTTGACAACTGACCCAGGCCTTCAGGGGGGACATCATTCCCAGTGGAAGCCCCTGAAAAGTGTGAAGGTAAAGAGTGGCTTTCAGAAGGCCACACTCATCACATCGACTATATACGCATAGCCATGCAAACAGATATGCCAGTTTCATGGCTTCACGGAACACATGGATGTGATGATATCTTGGAGCAAAAAGAGGCTGTAAATTTTGCCCGCTGCTCTGAAATCTCTGTCATGATTACAAGCCTGAAAACGACCTCACAGGTGTGGTAGAGCGAGTCGAGCCTGTGAGGGGAGACACATGGAAGAGAGGCAGGGAGATTTACGACCCCTAGTGGACAGCACTGTGCCAGCAAGTACCTGGAGCGTCTGGCTGAACACTGCTACCAGTGGGCCATCCTGGAATAAGGCCAAAGGCTGGAATTAAACACCAATGAGAAACAACAACCTGATTAGAACCAAATTTCCTTACTCAGGGACAATAGCCTTGAAAAAGCGGCTTACTGATTTTGTCTTGTAGACCAGAGATAATTACCACCTTATGGAAAAATGTTATGTCATGTTGTACAGGTGTATGAGAAGTTCAGTCACCAGAATTCATTCATGTTTTTAAAGTAAGAATTACCATATGTTAAAAAATTAATGATTTAGGTCATCTAATTTCACAATTAATTTAATTCTGTAAAATTATTATTATTATTCTTTTGATGCAAGTTCAAATTTGAGAAAGATAATGGCAGTTGGAAACGTTTCCTAATTTAAGCCGGACTTACCAGACAAGTCCATATTCGGGTCAGAAATGTAATGGTCGGTTCTATCTGCAACATTTTTGGACGTTGTTTTAAGTTAGAGCCTATTACTTTTCTAGGATGTTTCATAACAGATGCCTTTTCTAAGTTAGCTGGATGCTCCGAAGAAGTGATAGTTTGAAGAAAAATATCAGCCGTGCAAAAATAGAAACGGCACCTACTCCCAAGATCCAACACAAGATGTTGAGGAGTTGAATTACCTTAACCACCATTTTAATGATGTGCTGGTTAAGCTACACAAGTATATTAGCATTATTTAAATGATTAACTTCAGTGGTTAGCATAAGCTAACACCCACAGCTCTATCATGCAGTTAGGGAAGTCGGTATACTGCTAGCCGATAAAGTGCATAATTCTCGTCTTTTTTTAAAGAAGCGATTATCTGTCATTTGTCAAAGGGCCTCCGATGTAAATGACAGCCAGATGTTTTTATCTCACAGAAGCACACGCATATGGAAGACATTTTATCCTCTGGGGGAGGCGGGCTTCTAAAAGCCGAGCGTGCGCTCGGTTCCCGGGCCGGACGTCTATGCTATACCTGGAGAGCCGCCATAGAAGGTGTCACCCGGGGGAAGATCAGAGACTACACAGACACAGGAGAAGCAATCAGCCAGTCACTTCACATTGTCCAAACCCAAATGTGCCTACCAGTCTAATCAGGTTGTTTGCTCGGCACTTCTTGATATTCTTTGTTTTTGTGCATTGTACTTAGCCTTAGTTTCTTACCCAATTCTCTCTAGTGTCTTCTTGTGTGTGTAGCATTTCTGATTTGAGCCTCCCAGCAGTGTTAATATGTCTTTTTTCCCCACATGTATCATGCACTTGTTCTCTGGTCTATCATTGGAAGGCTAGCCAAGTAGCATTTCAGCCTTAGTTGGCTCCTTGAATGCTGTATTCTTGTGATGTACTATATGAATCACTGCACCTAACTCTCCACAAAAGCATCTGCTAAATAAATAAATCTAAATGGCAAACACAAGAAAGCCCCCCCCACCTTACCTGTATGTAGAGCCAATGAACCCCCTGCCAACAGCTTATAGCTGTTCCCTGTGAAATAGAAAAGGAATTCTGCAGGCTGCACAGTGCTTGTGTGACAGGGTTAAACTTTCAAGCATGAACTTGACAAGTTCACCTCCTGAGGCCTTACCGTTGGACTCGGTTTCCGGGGCGTCAGGACCATTTCCCTCTGAGCCTGCATGGAAGTGGGATGCCGATGAGATGAAATGAGATGAGGTAGGATAGGATAGGATAGGATAGGAATGTGATGTGATGGGGTAGGATAAGATGGGATGGGATGTGATGGGATGGGATGGGATGGGATAAGATTAGACAAGATAAGATGGCATGAGATTGGAATAGGATAGGATAGGATAGGATAGGATAGGAATGTGGTGGCATAGGAGAGGATGGGATGGGATGGGTTAGGATAGATTTTGGATAGGATGGGAGAAATTGGGATGAGATGGGATATGATAGGATGGGTTAGGATAGAATTTGGATAGAATGGAATAGGATGGGATGGGTTAGGATAGAATTTAGATAGGATAGGATAGGATAGGATAAGTCGGGATGGAATAAGATGGGATGGAATGAGATGAGATAAGACAACAAGACATTGTAACCCACACACTTAACAGCCTTCCCTTTTAAGAGGCTCATTACCATGACACAACTAACAGTGATTCATTTTCCCACCTGTAAGACCCCCGTGAGAGTTGGCGTCCAGGAGAGGTCCACCCCCTAAAAGATGAGGCAAGCTCTTTGAACAGAAGACTTTTTACTGTGATTTCTCATATGAGGTCATCATAGTGCATCATTTATTTGACTTGAGTTCAATCATGCCATTTATTCAATATGTGTATATGAAAGGTGACCATACTTGTATGTGCATCACTGTTATAATGCAACTTCATATAAACACTGGGAGTGTCAGAGTCTACCTATAGAGTGTATCCCAGCTTGATGTGGCCCTGGAATTCAATAGAAAGCAAGACACTGTTTTTAACCGTAGAGTGCACCTACAACACACTGTGCAAGCTTGCCCAAAAAATGGTGCTGCTATCATCAAACACAGTATATTTCTATAAGATCAGAATGGCACCTTTTCCATAATGATCTTGATTACCTTCAGCCTGTGCCTGGCCTTCAGACATTATGCTGGAGACATGGACTGGCTCACCTCCTGAGTGGACAGAAATCAAGCTTAAAGGACTGACAAAAACATTAACTTTGGAAAATGGTATTATGATGTTGTCGTCTTAAGTTCTGTGCAGTTATGAGGCTAAGACTGAACTGTGGATGGCATTAATGTAAATGTGTGATTGTCTGCTCATTGTGTGTGTAGGTCTGTCAACTAGGACCACCTGAGGACTCCATCTGTCTGCTAGGCTGTTATGTGTTCATGTGTGGGATATCTACAGACTCCATCTGTCTGCTGGGCTGTTATGAGTTCATGTGTGGGTTACCTGGGGACTCCATCTGTCTGCTGGGCTGTTATGTGTTCATGTGTGGGATACCTGGGGACTCCATCTGTCTGCTAGGTTGTTATGTGTTCATGTGTGGGTTACCTGAGGACTCCATCTGTCTGCTGGGCTGTTACGTATGTGTTCATGTGTGGGATACCTGAGGACTCCATCTGCCTGCTGGGCTATTATGAGTTCTTGTGTGGGTTACCTGGGGACAACATCTGTCTGCTGGGCTGTTACGTATGTGTTCATGTGTGGGATACCTGGGGACTCCATCTGTCTGCTAGGTTGTTATGTGTTCATGTGTGGGATACCTACAGACTCCATCTGTCTGCTGGGCTGTTATGTGTTCATGTGTGTGGTTACTTGAGCACTCCATCTGTCTGCTGGACTGTTATGTGTTCAGGTGTGGTTTACCTGGGAACTCCAGCTGTGTGGCTAAACTCCCTTGCTCCGCTGCACCTGGTGGCAAGAACATTAGCATGTGACAACAAGGGAACAGGGGACACAGGGCACATAGTGGTGTCAAAGGGACAGGCTTCCTCACCATGATAGCCAGTGGCAGCCTCCACACCATGCATGTCTGCCCCATTTACACCTGCATCACAGACACAGATCAGGTTTGGGTGTGAGGATGTGGTTAAAATGCTCCGTGACTAGGAATAATCAGCGTTGGTAGCGTTTAAAGTATGTAAGTGTGTTTGATTTTTGAGTAGGATATGGTGCAGGTGTGTCAGGATCAAAATTATTTTAAATGTACATTCATCTGATCCAGTGTGTACAGCAGCCTATGCTATGTGGGAGAGGCTGTGAAGTCCCCTGCAACCCTCACCAGGTTAAATGGTTAAAAGACTGATGGATGGATGGATGGATGGATGGATGGATGGATGGATGGATGGATGGATGGATGGAATGAATTTAAAATATTTAAATTAAAATTTAAATATACCAGTTCCTTCTTCCACAGCTGAGTCGCTGCTGGACACTATTGGAAAATAATGATGACGATGATGGTGATGATGATTATGATGATGATGATGATGATGATTATTATTATTATTATTGCAAAAAAGTAAAATAGAGGGGTCACTTCATGCTTCTCTAGGTTTACATTTTGAAGTGTGTCCCTTGGCACTAACCGTCATGGCTGCTCCCATGTGATGGTCTAGCTCCATTCATTTTCTGTCCTGGAAAAAGAAGCCAGGCAGCTTCCTGAAGCAAATCCTCACAAGAACAAGAAGCTGCTTCATTGGCAAGAATTCGTGTCAATATGTTTGTCTGAGTGTAAAATTTCAACAAAAAGGCATCCATTTACCATTATAAGGATCGCTCTCAAATGAAGCTTCATGTGTGCCAGTTTGACCTTGAAAAAAAGGTGTTTTTCAGTAATGATGACTCTTTATGACCATAAAGTAACCTAGTAACATATAGGAATTTTTCCTTTACAACAAGATTACATGAAACAAAAAGCTGGTCACTCATACTGGACCTTTTTGCAAGTCCAAGTGTTTATATATATATATTTGTTCAGTTCAGTCTTTTTAGCAGAGAAAACTCAGACTTAATCTTATCACCTTGGATTGCAAGTGCTTCAGTCACACACTGTGAACCATTCAATACCTTGACCCCTGTGTATATGCGATCTCTTCATGTTAAAAGTAGACCAGCTTTGACTTACCCTGATCTTTAGCTGGGGGAGTAGCTTGCTGACCTCCAATTCCTGAGGGAAAGGGAACAATCACTTCTTTATTTAATTGTTTGTTTGTTTATCTTTTGAACTCCAGATATACCAAATTGCTAATTTGGACAATTTCAATTTGGGAAAAAAACATCCCTTTGTACAAACATTGGTAATTTACGTGCTTTTATTTGTTTTCTTCTATTGTGAATATGTAAAAACACAAAGAAAAATTATTGCTTTTCGACAACAAAAAACTAATGTGCATGATGTATTGTTGTTGTTTGTTTAGTCACGCAGTCATGTTCGACTCTTCGCGACTCCATGGACCACAGCACGCCAGGCCACCTTGTCCTCCACGCATGATGTATACTTCTGTGGTATTTTGTTACTGTGTTTTTTGCCAAATGGTTTTGTCAATAAGGCTTATCTTTATTTAATTTAACATACGGTATGTTGTTTACCAGTAATTCTGCATTGTCAACATTAACATAAACATTACTCTTCATGCGTACCATGGTTTTTGGCCTGTATTAAATAGGATTGTTGCTGATTACTCCTTTACATGACACATTCATGACATCTGCAAGAAATGCAGCTTAGACAGTTTGAGAAAATTATAACAACTTAGTTTTGTTAAGGACAGTATATAAATAAAACTGAGCTGAATTGGATTGAATTGAATTGAATTGAATTGAATTGAATTGAATTTTATAAGGCTTTTATTGGAATATTTTGAAAACCTTTTTTTCATATCCAGGCATAGGGAACTTTTTTGCAGTAAACTACAGTAAAATTTGCTCCAAAATCTGAATTAATATGGTAATGTGGCATCTTCTTGTCACAACTTTAACTATTGCTCCAATAACATACAGTATATTTTACTCCAGTTTTATTAAGCAAGCAGGTTTCTCCACTGTCCTAAAACACATGTATTTATGTCTATGGTTTAACATAATTTTTTAGCTCCTAACATAAATTTAATTTAAAGACTCATTTATTTATAAATTAAATAACAGTAAATCATTTAAAGTTAAAGTGATGTAAAACCACAAACTGTGAAAGCATTTTAGATTCTTTTTTTAGAAAAAAGTATTTATTTGTCATTGCGTTGCAGAAGATATGCATTCTGCCTCTGTCATATGTAGCTGAAATGGGATCGTTGCTTGCTAATCTTTACATGTAGTAAATTCTGTCTGCACTAAAATTGAAAATTCCTAGAACATTATGCAATAATAGGTCAATCAATTGATTTTTCCAATCAATAGAACATGATCTCCATTGTGAATAATAAAAAAATAAGAACAGTGCAGATCTTTCAGTCAGGGTTATTTTTCTGACTACTAAATGAGACTTGGCATTGTCAGTAGGCATAACAAACTTAACCTAATTATTTCATTTTTCTAATAACTAAAACAAGGAGAGGATCTATATGCTGGTGGCAAGTTATTAACTTCTCACCCATATTCATATCCTGAAATTTGGAGTCATCATCATCTGAAAAGAAAAGGAAATTGGTACAGTTCATAAACTGTTCACATCTTCCCTATTGTGTCGCAGAAGCCTTTAGACGACTGTTGGTCTGCTTTCGTTTGAGTTTTTGTTTGGTTTAATACCTTAAAAAAACAAATTGATTCGTTGTTTACTTTTTTGGCTGTTATTTTATTTTTCTCACTCTAAAAATAAAAAATACTTATTGCGACACAAAATTTAGCATTAATAGCAATTAATGCAAAATTACTTTGAGAAATGATCGGATCATGACCTGAAAGTGTTTTGTTATTTTAGATGACATTTTATGAATTTGTTTAAAATATGTTGTTAATAGGGAAGTTGCATTTAACTCATTATGCAAGCCATACCTAAGATAAAAGTCATTGTGAAAGAATGAATCAGGCCAATCCGAGATCTTATCAGTTAAAAATTTATAAATTACAAATGTTTACATTTTTTATATTCATTTTATAGTTTGTTTTGGGTCATATTTATTTTATTAAATTTTACAGACTAATATTTATATTTGCATTGATGTGTACAAGCAGTGCAGCTATAATGTTTGTTATCCATATTTCAGTCGACACATGTAGGTCCTGATAAATGTTTAATTTGCTGTGAAATTCCCCAGAGAGCAGAATGAGGTTCGAGGCTTTTGTCCAGCTGTTGGTCAACACACAGCACACTGGTTGGACCTGCTCCGCCCTCAGCAGGTCAGGGTGGGAAGCCAAACTCCCTCTGCCTACCTTCCTCTTCTTCAGATAGCTCCTCTTCACCTTCCTCTCGTTCAATGTCAGGTTCCTCTACTTCTTTGTCTAAAAACAAAATACAAGGCTAAAAAACTGATATTATAGGGTGGGAAATTATAATTTTCGTTACGGCTTGATGTGTGACAATATGATGTGTACAGTTTCTGAGAAATAGGCTTAGATGTTTAGCCTGTATTTTGGTTTGATTGATTTCAGTTCATCTATTTTACGAGAAACATGTAAGAGAGATCACATGACCTTCTTGTGGACTCAGACTCCGCCTTCATCTTCATCTGTCCAGTGTGTGCCACACCCAAACTATTTCTCTAAATGTGTTATTAATCCTGGCTCAGGGAGCCATTCACATTAGTTTATACATGTAGACTCAAGTCATTTGCAAAGCACCCATTAACAAAATTTTAAAGACAGTCAAACTGAAAATTGACATAAATATATGTCAAATATAGTATTTAGATTGGCCATTCTTGAAACTAATAAGTAACCTACTTAACCAAAACAAATATCAATTCTCTTTTGATTATTTAATTGGCGTATATTAAATCACAGTCAGAAATTAGTCAGAATCCTAGTCAATTAATCAAGGGTTCTGAAACTATCACAATCTTAAACATTTGAGAGGTCCCTAAGGATCCCTGAAATGTCAATCTTATCTTTAACTTAATAAATGGTCAAATTCCACAAATGTACAATGCATGAGAACTTTAGCTACAGTCCTCATATAAGCAACAAAACTGAACTGCAGGTTCAGTTGAGAGCATAACCAGGTATGACCAATTACTTTTTTACCTTCAACAGGAGCACCTGTGACAACAATTGCCAGACACACCACTGCTGAAAATATCAAAGCATTCCTGGAAAAAAAGATAACGCACACTAGCTAAAATAGTTAGGTCAATATACTTTTAAAACACAGTTTTGGCAAATGAACAAGTGATTTAATGAGGCACTCAATGCTTATAATTTATACCTGCTTTTTGCATTAAAAATATTACCAGGCCCTTAAAAATTATAGCAATAGCATGAATATATTTTAAAAATCAAACAACAGAAGAACAGAGATATTGTGAATTAAACCACATTTAGCTTTTTGTTTTTAAAATTCTCTTCTCTAAAATTGTTCTTTTCACCTAAATGGAATGAAAGGTCCCAAAACTAAGCTCATCACATTTTCAAATGAATTCTTATTAATAGTTAAGTTTGACTGATTTTTATTAAACATTACTCTGCAACGCTTATCTGAAAAGGTATAACAGAAAATGAATACATGGATACTATAAATGCATTATGTTTTTGCATATATATGCAAATAACAATAACAGCAGAAATAGAATATGAATAATCATAATTATAATGCAAACTAAAGTCAATCGAAAAAAGCCAAGTTAAATAAATGCATTAAATTATATTCATTAACCTACAACATATACAAATCTTATATTAAACTCCCACATTTACTTATATTAGCCAATGTTATGCATAATCAGTTTCATCATAATTAATCAATTTTGACTTAAATCATGAAAAAATTTGTTGATGAGCTGCACAAATCTTTGGCATATTTTAATGCAAAAACATAAAAAAATTGCTTAAATAAATTCTTAAAAATGATTTTTAAGTTTTTAAAACAATATATGTTCACCTGCCTCTTAATACTTTCATAAATTTGACTTCTTTTTAAACCAAAAACAAATTTTGGAGGACAAAATCAAAACATTTTTGTTGTCAATAGCTTTATTTAGATACTTAAATATAAGTGCCCAAAAAATGACCTTTCAGTACTCCTCTGTCTTGGTCAAGGATATCTGTGAGGACAACAAAATACTATCCTGCACTTGATTTAATTTCCTGTTTTATAAAGCCCACGGTCTGCCCATCAATCTGGTAACAGATAACATGCCATTCAGCGGCTCGTTATTGTTCACTTACCGAGACAGCATCTTTTTGTTATGTAGGCAACACTGCTGCAGACATAGAGTAAGGAGCATTCAAACTTTTGACTTCCTTATGCTTGACTCAGCAGCCCAATATGTTTTATACCCTTCCAGCCGCCCATCTTGAGAAAGGGCGGGGTCCGGGTGCAGGTGCCGGCCCCTGGGACTACAAGCCTCTCTTGATCCCTGAAAGGGATCAACAGTTGAGGCCAGCTGCCGGTGGAGGGCATTGGAGCTCCTCTTTTAGCTTTTAGCACCTGGGGAGGCGGGAAGTGAGCCACATGCCCTCATTTCCTCCTTAATGACAGTCTCACACTTCTGTGAAACAAAGACCGGCCTTAGGTTCAACCCGTGCTCGATGTAAAGGCTGTCAAGAAGGCCAGTGGACAAGCACACAGTAAACCAGATACAGCGTTTGCTGTAGCCATGAGCATTTTATATTGAAATGTTAGTCAGATGTTTGCTTAGGAAAAATTTGGAAGGCAGTTCATAATAGTGTGTTAAATAATTTGACAAAATTAAAAGCACAAAATCAAAATGAGAGGTATTCTTTCGTTTAGACTCTAATGCTCTCCAATGAGACCACCCAGCTGTCCCTAGGTACCCCCCCCCAAAAAAATAGCCTGATCAGGATGTGCTTGTAAGGTGGATGAATGGAGCAAGAGTGAATGACACATTTACAAAGACACCATCATTAAAATTCATTTTTCATTCATGTTGTTTTGTTGATGTGGGTGAAATCATTTTTATAGCCCAAGTTCTGTCAAATGTCAGGCTTGTATGTTGAAAATAAGGCCTTAAAGACATTTTCCCCTCCATTATGTTTCGTGTGGCTTGGAGTTAATAAATTTCCCCTAATAAATCGCTTCAAAGTCACCATGTCATTCTATAGGCTTTTTAATCAGGCATCCATTGCTTTGCTGGGAAATTCATTTTCTTTCTAATAAAACAACTCCTGCTTGCCAAAGCTAGAAATATTGAATGATTTTATTTCATAAAGTACATAAACTTACTGTACAGCTAGAAGTGAATGTTGCATTTTCTATACCTTCAGAATAGTTGCCATTATTTAATCATGTCATTGAATTATGATTAGATGCCATCAATTCAATGTCAATTTCTGACAACTAAGTAGGTAGATTTTCTGGAATGTTCTGCCTTTCTTCTGTCCTTGAGCTTCTGGATGTCATGTTCTTGCTGTGATAGGTATAATTAAATTCGAAAACACAATTCATCTGGTGAAAAAGAAATGTAGAACCCCCAGCTTTGCATGCTTGACTTGGCAGTATGTTATTTAGCACCTGTAAACAGCACCGTTAATTAGCCCACCATCTGTCTACATTTAACTTCCTCTGTTTTCACATGGAACATGCAATGCTGCAACAGCATCTCTTGACAGATCACAGTGACTGCTCTCCACTAACCCTAAAAAATGACACATCAACTACCTCACGGGTTTTTCTCCCAACGGGCCAGTGGCCGCCACTGTTTTCCCATAGATCGTAAATCTGTTGTAGTTGTGGGCTTGACGGCATCCGTGCAGCCTTGGCTCTCAGTTTTGCATGTCAATCTCTTGCTCATGGTAACAGTAGTTAACATGACTTGAGTAATTGCTCGCATGTGAGTTCGCAGGACCAGATGAAGCTGTCCAAAGCTATGGGATCCTTCCTCGTTTTATATCAAAATAGCAAAGTTGAGGAAGAGGACATATAGAAAAGCCGCATTATCGTGTTATTGACCTTTTAGGCACTTGCCAAGATTCCTCTTAGTTCAATCCCTGTCACATCCTTTAGGTTCCAGTGTTTCTGGACTAAGACAATGAGTTCTTGTTATGGAGTGAAACCATAGCGGCAGACTCAGTGTTGTGTGACGAGATTAGAAGCCCTTATGATAGACTTTATCCAGCTGACTCGTGCAGAATTTCTAGGGCAACATATTTCAGGATTATGTCTAATGAAAACCGTCCTCATAGATTTGCCATATATACTGAGTAGGTAGAGGAAGACAGGCTCTTGGCTAAGAGTCAAGTTTGGATTTGAAGATCTTGGTAGACATGAATCTGGACTTCACTTAATATCCCCGATTCACTTCTGCTGGCAACATTAACCACTACAGTAGTCAAACTGAACTAGAAGCTTACCGCCCAGAAATTTTGTCTGACAGCTCTTTTATCCAGCGGTTAAAAAAGAAGGGGCTATAAATAAAATACCTGCTGACTTAATTCATTCTAGAACCAACCATTACTATAAAGGATATTGGTGAACTTCCCAGGAAAAGTACTCCTACTCTGTGACATAGTGTTGTGTATTCACCAACTTTACTATCTACCAAGCTTGACGCAAATCACGAAGTTTGCTGCACTAGTCAACACTATTTATAAGATACGTCACGCTAAACTACAGCATATGATGTATTATCTACAGATTCAGGCTTATCTCTGCATGAAGAGAACTGGAAATGAACACACACGATTCGAAGCTTGAAAAAAGTTAGACAAGTACTTCACCCTCCTCTTCAAAATTTCATCATCCCGCTGCTTAACCAGGGATTTCTTAATTCAAATTCCAGTTCTATTCTCACGTTGCGACTGATCCTGAGGTCTGCAAGGGTCACCTGCCACTTATGATCTTAAACGGCTCGTTTCATTGAGAAACATAATCTATGAAATTGCAGGCAGATTCATTTCAAAGCTCATCTATAATTACTTACTCAGAGAGAAAATGCAACAGAGCAGAGCAACGAGTGAGATACAGTTAGAGTATCTATATAAAGAAAGGTGTGTAGTCATCAATTAAAAAGGAGCTCTGCTAATTGTCTTACATGCTAGTAGAACTGTTTGTACTTCAACATAATTGCTCAGTCAAGCTCTGTGTATGAACCTCCCTTAGTAATTGCTTTGATAAAGCTTATGTGGTGACTTCCACTTTATATATCAAATCAAGTCAAGTCAGGTAGCTCTTTATTGTCATTTCAACCACATACTGTTAGTACAGTACATAGTGAAACGAAACAACGTTCCTCCAGGACCACGGTGCTACACAGAGCACAGGACTACACATAATGTAAATGTGTACAAACAGTGGTACAGATGATGATAGTGCAGTGCTAACCAGTACGTATACACACACAGAATGCATCTTCTAAACTGCTTATTTGTTAGAAAGCCGGAGCTGATCCCAGCTGACTTTGAGTGAAAGGCAGGGTACATGCTGGGCAGGTTGCCAATTCACTGCAGGGCTAACACAGACACAAACACCCCATACATACTCACAACCATACCTATGGGCAATTTAGAGTAGCCAATTGAGCAACCCTGCATGTCTTTGGAATGTAGGAGGAAACCCACACAGGCATGGGGAGAACATGCAAACTCCACACAGGAAGGTCTCCATTGGTGGCGAGGAGTGAACCTGGAACCTTCTTGCTATGAGATAGATGTGCTAACCACTCAGCCACCATATATATATACACACAAGGATTCTCAGTTCAGTGCCATTCCACATATCCACAAGTTCATTGCTATTTTTCCCATAAAATGCTGAGAATAATCTCTTGTCCTGAGAGAAAGCATCTCGTGCACGTCATAGTTCCTGTACAGGTTAATATTCGTTCATGTTCACTAACATGCATTTTCATTAGCATTAGCCATAACGTAGGTTTGAGAGACTATGAATATCACTAGTTTTGAGGCATAAGGGATGCTTCTCAACATTGGAACTATTGCATCACAGTATTTCAAGTATTTCTTGAAGACTGCACAGAGGAAGTTTGATTTTAAAGAATGCTAAGTGCTAATAATATGTGTTAATTAAATGCTATACTTGCATAATGAAAATACATTTTAGGACACGCAGCCATAAAGTTGCGTCTGCACGTGGTCCTTGCTTAAAAAACTTTTCTAATTCAATGGAAGTTTGGCTATTTTGTTTTCTAAAACAAGTTCTGCACTTGAAGTTTCATTGTTCTCATGTAAGGTCACTGAAATGAACATGCTTAAATGACTCATAAATAAATAACTGTGAAGTTATGACAATGTAGCCCCTCATTTTTGCAGGTCTATATTTTACAAAGATCAGGAATCAAGTAGAAATTTGAGCAATTTTTGTTTTTTTTTTTTTTTGTTAAAGCTAGTGCTTGTTTTCTCACAGATATCACACTTTCAAATGAAGCTAGCGTGAAACCCATGCATCCTGGATTAAAGTATAATATTTCGGTGGCTACGCACCGGCCGTCCTGTTCCTCTGAGAAAATGGACCAAGCTGGCTAATGCACCAGCAGGTCAAGCATCAGTGACCTCGCATTTGGAGGCTGAGCACACCACTCTGTCGGTTTCTCCCCGGCCTGCTCAGAGATGACCAGCTTTTCACATACGGCCATAAATATGACCTTTCTCTTGGCAGGAGCTAGGCCTTTGTTGAGAGATGTTTGGGGTTTTTGTTCAGTGCGCCTCCCCTTCTTCCTCACGCTGGGTCCGGACCACCAGGCTCAATTTATTTGTAATATGAGCAGAAGTTGAGCCATGGGCCTTTTGAGGTGCATACAGAAATTTAAGCACCCATAACAGCTTCTGGGGGTCAAGCGATCTAGTCTATTAGTCAGCTTCAAAAACCAGAAACTGAGAAACACTGTTGTCCGGCTTCCATTTGACATCCAATTCTTTGTTATTATTTTACTATGGAATTATGGATGATCAACAGTTAAAAATGCAAAAATGTGACCAAAAAAGTATTTTGTTAACTCACTGTTAAGGGTAAATACAAAGTAAGAAACAGCATGAATTATCCGTCTTTAAGCGTAAAAAATTATCAAATAAATTTTAAAAATTCAGACAAACTTGTGTGCTTTGCTCACACACATTTGACAAGTTTTCAAAAGAATGTTCAGTTTCTTGCCTTAAACTTTGATTACAATGGCAACAAACGGAATAAACTATGTGGTTTCATTGGCCAAATAATTGTAATATGAAGAAAATGTATGAACTTTGCTGTTGATGTAACTAAATACACTGAAAGCATCCTCGCAGATTTAAAGCTGAAAGTAAGTCCGGACTGCTGCTGCTTTCACTGAAAGGTGGACGTGTCCGCAGTCCAGCCAGGACCCGTTGGTTCTGGCCTCCCACTGGCCCCAAAAAGCCCTTGTGTGAGTGGAACCGGGCCAGTCCTTTCCAGTTGCCATTAGATATCCAACCGCATGGAAAACATCAAACGGGGGAGGGGGGAGATTTCAAAGTGAAACAAGTTCTCAGAAAGGCTGTTTGTGACCGATGCACAAATCAGCTTTGTACTCAAAGTGCCATACCTATGCACTCTACCCCTGAGGACCCTTCTCTTCCCCGCTTTCCATCCTTAATGGAAAAGTAGAAAAAGAAATGAATTGGCTGCCTTGCACTGGTCTTCTCCCGGTCCACTGAAAGCTCGAATGTGTGGTGAACGTACCATGGACACAGGCTGTCTGCAGCAGTGCGTAAATACACAAGACATTCTCCTCCCTCTGTTGGTCTAATGCCTTTGCATCACACTTTAAATCTAAAATGTAGTTCGAAATGTAAATTGTGTGTATATGTTTTATTAAATTTGTATAAAATAACACGTCAAATATGCAATAGTTGTTGTCCATGCCTAGCACTTAGCCAAGTTTCAAATATAGATTTACGGCTTTGTTTTCAGGAAATTGTGTTTCCATGACTGCTTACGGCAGTTCGTAATGTAGCTGTCTGGTGTTAATATCCTGGCATGTGCTTTAAGAAAGTGAACGTGTCTCATCGTATGAAATGCACCACCACCTCCAAGACAAATATCAGTTATCATCACTATGTGGGAAAGCAGTGAAGCCACGCAGTTTGCAGGAATTGCAGATATAACTTATTGCATGTTGAGGTGAGCTGCCTAGCTGATGCGATCTTTCAGGCAGACAGGTTGCAGTGGGGCTACTCTGAGTTTTCCTTTTTCTGTCACCATGATTCAGCATTCAGGATATTGTTTTTGGCTGCGTAAAGTGCATATTGTCCCAGTCAGAAACCTTGGGCTTGCACATGTATGCATAAACGATCGCATTGGGCACTAGGTCATGCCAGAACCACTACTGCATGTATGCATACTCATAAGCAACACCAAGTCGAATTCATGCCTGCCAATCGTAAATGTCAAGCGGACCATCTTCCTTGAAGTGATCTTACAACATTTTCCAGTCATCTTCTTCTGCCTAAAAATGTCATATTCTATGTATTAAAATATACATTAAAATATATTTAAGTATTTAATTGTCCACCTTGTTTTTTTTTAAAAAATAACATACATTTCTATGCTGCATATAGGTCGTGCAGTTGTAGCTCCACAGCAGAGTAATGACTTGACCTGGCCAATTCAATTTTAGCTTACAATTAAGTGAAATTGCATTTGTCTAGATTCTGGAGTAACCAGATAGCAAAAACCTTAATTTGGTAAGATTTCATTGAACCACAAATGCTACCTTGGAATGTTATATATGACTTTTGGAGGGGATTTCATTTATTTTGTGAGCAACCTGTCTGGAAGTTAATGACTGGCCATCAAAGTTAACTGTCTTAGCTGATACTTTTATCCAGTACAGTTTATAATTCTGATCAGTGCTTACCACCAAGTGGTCAAGTTTATTACCTTACTCAAGGTTAGTAGACCTAAACCAGAACCATCCTCTGACTTTGGGTAGTATGTTCATGGCCTTAATCACTATATTACAGTTCAAACCCTAATAATTTGTCTCAAGATTTTAGACAGTTATTCTCCAATGCCTAATTTTAGCACTGAAAGTCAGCACTCATCCAAACTTCTTTTTTTTAATCAGAAGCATTTCTGACAATTCAGCAGATATCTTTGAGACTATCAGCTACAAATCATGGGATTTATTTGTGTTTTTCCCATGGAATGGACCAGCAATAAAAACTTACTTCACGTTGCTGGACAACGTCTTCACGACTGAGCCTTATAAGGCATTATACCTGAATAGTGAGAGCAAAGCGGCACGTCTGTCCGACCGGTGCGAGCCATAAATGCATGCATCCCATCCACCATACATACTTCTTTTAAAACTCTATTGTGAAAATTTGGTGACATAAGGAGCGTATGTATGCGTTCGATGAACACGAGTCGATCACCAGCTTACCATTTGTCACTTCCAGACATGCTTACCGACATAATAAATCAGAGCTGTTTTTCCAATGTTAGAGAAGGTACGCGTTAGGATGGCAGGTGGCTCTGCAGATAGCGCAGCAGAATCTCACATATTTTGCATGTTCTGCCCTTCGTTTTACACGCATTCCCTGCGCTGCTTTCTAAAAACATGACAGAATTGTCCATAATGTGTCGTCCTGCCCTATACTTCGGATCAAGCTCCAGGTTTACCATGACCCTGCTCTGGACACGCAGTTATAGAAAACAGATGCACTGGAGAGATACATTTATGAGAGATCGATTCCTCTTCATTTTCGTAAATACCAAGTGTTTGGGTCTGCATTGCATTTTGCGTTTTGCTAATTTATGTATGTATATGTACGTATGTATATAAATTCTCCACCCACTCCTGTGCATTCGCAAACACACACAGTCTATGTTCTTACCTGCCCGCAAAAACAGTAGGACTGAAATTGTACAACGCTTCATTTTTTTTATTCAATTTGTTTACTATACACATTCGAGACAGGACTGTATGATCTATGTTATGGTCTCATTTATTTAATGGCTATTGAAAGATGCTAATTATGTAACACACCTGACAGTGATAAAAATTAGAATTTGAGACATTTTTCTGGTTTCAATTACAGAAAAAAAGGAATCTTTTAAGATGCATATCCTCAGCCCCCGTGCCTACAAGGTCCTGTGGATATAACCACCACAACCACAACCAGGATGCTTGAATTTTGCAGTCCCAACCACAGCCTTTCAGGTTCTGCTAACGAGTGAAACCACAGTGAGGAAGAGAAACAAAACAAGGCTTGAAGTAAACACCAGTCATGTGACAATTTGTAAGGAAATATTAGAAAAATCAAAAAATTCTGAATAGCCATCCTATTAAAATGCGCAATTTTATCACAGTTTTTTTTTTTTTTTTAATTTTTTGGGTTTTACTTATTTTTCAAGCAATTAGTTTAACACATAAAAATGTAGCCCAGATAAAGCTGTCATTTTTCCCAGTGAGTTAGCCAAAAGTCATGCAGATAAAAATGAACATTAAGAGTACAATAATGTAACGCTTCCCCATAGACCTAGAGACATGTCATTGTGTTTTTGAGGAAAGTTTTGAGGATTACAAAGGAGATCCTGTATTCTGCTACTTCTCACACCATGGAAGTCCAACTATATCAGGGTCTGATTCTTGTCTGAGTCTTTCAGCAATCATCTGTGGAGGAGACAGTTTTGATCCTACAATCATTAAACATGCTATTAAACATGCAATAATCATCTGTAGAGGAGACAGTTTTGATCCTACAGTCATTAAACATGCAGCAATCATCTGTGGAGGGGACAGTTTTTATCCTACAGTCATAAGACTGTTAAACATGCAGGTCCATTTCTTATTGCACTCCATGCTCTTGACATTTTTTAATGCCATGGTGCACATTCATTATTTTGTCTAGTACTGACTGTTTTGTCTAATCTGTTTTGATATTTATTATTAGGTCTACTTTTGATGAGTATTGTTATTCATCATCACATTTGCATTTCTGTTGTCATGAGTCTGCAGGGCACACACAAGTAAGAATTTCACTGTGCCAAGTACATGCAGTTAATGCTGCAGTTAATTAATTGCCATGGAAACATGGGCAATCAACAAGCTAATAGCGTGTTTTGACTCCTGCTCATTGTGTTTGAAACGCAGGTTACCTGTAGATCGATCTGGATCCCGTCAGCTCACCTGGTCGCTAAGACACCTGGCCTTGGCTGAGGCTGACTACACCAGATACTAATAAAGTGAAAATGAAAGGAGGTAGAGTCCCAGATGTTGCGCTTGCAAAGTAAAAGTTTTTATTTTTCAGATTTCTCTGTTAGGAAATTTTTCTCTTTATTAGTTTTTTTGTGTTTTGTACTTCTTTGTACTGTGGAGTATTGTGTGGTGACATAAAATGTTGTTTATGAGAGGATTTGTAAAAATAAATCAACTAATTTAGGGTAAAAACAGCTAATCGACCAGGCTGGACAGGCTGGTGTGCAAATCTAAATGAAAATAGCAGAGTGTACGGGAGGAATGTGAGACCAACTCAGTGCATAGCCTCACCTCGTATGGGGCTTTGTGTGGTCTGGTCTGCTTGGTCAGTCTGATCTTGCTCTTCCAATGTATCTAATGAAACAAACAACAAAATGCTTAACTGGCTGCCAGCTTTTTGTGCAAGTCAACATATCTCAGCCATTTTTTTTTACATTACATACATTTCTTGTGCTACTAATTAAATATTCTCTACACAATCCTCCTATTCAGGGTGCAAATCAGATCAAAAAATATGGCCAATCAATGTACAGCAGAAAAAGGTTATTTGTGATTGTGCAAGTAGAATACTCATTATTATTGCTGTGACTTTGGGTGATTGTCATCTAGTCCAGAGGAGTTTGTCAATGAGACCCAGAAATACGTCAGTTCAAATGAATCACATATAATGTCATGAAACGATTCCTGATACAGTACATACAGGCTGTCTGACCATACATTATGCATTTTCTTATTGGAAATCTGTGTCACACATACAAGAATCCCAGACATTGTGCCTACACTAAGAGAGTTCATTCTAGACTTTCAATTTTTCCTCCAGATGAAAGGATGCATGAAGCTTAGTGCACAAGTTGAGGTACACCCTGGATGGAGGGACCAACTCATCCCAGGGCACAAGGCTGGGGTACACCCTGGATGGAGGGACCAACCCATCCCAGGGCAGAAGGCTGGGGTACACTCTGGATGGAGGGGCCATCCTATCATAGGGCATGGGCACACACACTACTGGCAATTCAGAAACATCAATTAGCCTACACTGCATGTCTTTGGACTGTGGGAGGAAACCAGATTACCCAGAGGAAACCCTCAGAGAACATGCAGACTCCACAGACACACATAGCAGAGGCAGGACTTGGACCCTCAACCCTGGAGATGTGAGACAGCAGTGCTATCCACTGAGCCACCATACTCCTGAGGTAGTTATTATGTTCTTTATAATTTTAGGGCCAAAAGTTATTTTATGACTTTAAAGCCTGATTGTCTTCTGTTAATAAAATTCTATTTAGGCTCCCTTTATTTGTAATTTATTATATAAGAAAATGAATTTGTATTATTCAAGGAATCCTATGTTTATGGTAGGTAATTTGTTTTGGAGGTATGATCTTTAGAAATTTTTAAAAATCGAGTGATTCCAAATATAATGACTACATGTGTTGTCAAACTATGTGAAGCTGAATGAGGACATACCATCAGAATCTTTCTCGGTGTCGTTGTCATTGTCTGGTTTGCCTGTGTGCTCATTGCTGTCATTAGGTTCTGGTTGACTAGCACTACTGGATTCCTTACTGTCCTTATCTTCTTCGCTGTCATCGCTCTTGTCTTTCTTACTGCTCTTGTCCTGTTTGCTGTCACTGCTCTCATCACTGGTTTTGTCCTGTTTACTGTCGCTGTCACTGTCCCTGTCACTGCCCTCATCACTGGTTTTGTCCTGTTTACTGTCGCTGTCACTGTCACTGTCCCCCTTTCGGCTCTTGCCTTGTTTTCTGTTGCTGTCACTGTCGCCGTACTCCTCACTGGTTTCGTCCTGTTTACTGTCCCTGTCACTGTCCTCCTTTCTGCTCTTGCCATGTTTTGTGCTGCTGTCACTCTCCTCCTCACTGATCTTGTCCTGTTTACTGATGCTGTCACTGTCACTGCTCTCATCACTGGTTTTGTCTAGTTTACTGATGTTGTCACTGTCACTTTCACTGTCGCTGTCACTGTCATCCTTTCTGCTCTTGCCATGTTTTCCGTTGCTGTCACTCTCCTCCTCACTGATCTTGTCCTGTTTACTGATGCTGTCACTGTCACTGCTCTCATCACTGGTTTTG
>JAACJT020000038.1:7675503-7715445 GCA_009936485.2 Gymnarchus niloticus | reverse complement strand
TTAAAATAGCAACGCGCCGACAATGCGCCCAGCCACACCTCATTTAAAAAAGACCACTCCTACGAGCGGGAAGCGCGAGCAAAATCATTTGTTATTTTGAAAACGCGCGCGCTTGGCGTGAAAATGAGGAATGCGCCGGTACGAAACTAGCCAATCCACTTTGCGTTGCGCTTTCCGCCGGTGCAAAATAGGGCCCTATGTGTGGCCATGACAGTACAGTGTTACAGTAAGATCTCTCTGAATGTACTTAGATGTACTGTATATGTGCATTCACTGCCTCTGCTTTTCCATTAAATTTTCTTTAACTTAATGATTTTCTTCCCCTAAAGCTAATTTTTATGTGGCTGATGGAAACAGAGATAAAGTGTAGACATGGGGAGTGTTGCCATGAGGGATGTGCAGTAGCTCCACCAGTACAGACCCAATGAAGTTCTTGCGGTTGTGCTGCCATTGGGGAAATCTGCAGCAAAAATATCATACATATTATTAACACTGTGGGCCCTTTAGTAAGTGGATGACCATTTCAAAATTGTATACATTATACTTTGCTTTACTATCACATATTATTGTGTGACCCCTTTATAATGCCATACATCTCATTGGCTGACCCCTTTATGATGTCACACGCCATGACCCCTTTATAATGCCATACATCTCATTGGCTGACCCCTTTATAATGCCATACATCTCATTGGCTGACCCCTTTATAACGTCACACACCGTGACCCCTTTATAATGTGATACATCTCACAGGCTGACCCCTTTATGATGTCACGAGGTCCAGACTATAAAGCTATACCTCCGGCTGTTCAAGATGTTTTGTTAATACAGCTGATTTCTTCATCAGTGGATTACCCCTGATGTTTCTGGTGTCTAGTGATCCCCTTATAACTGAGTGACCACTGAAAGATGGTGTGAAAAGATGTTACTGTGTGACCCTGTACATTGTCATGCAACAGGTTGATCGTCTGTGGTCAATGTACATTACACTTATTCAGAATACAATAAGGAGGCGAAAGGCAAACCATAAAAGTTCAAATGAAAGATGTGCAATGAAATATTTGCCCACCATTTATGAAGTTCGGCGAGGTTGAAGCGCTGCCTGTAAAAAAGAAAACAGTTTATCACTCGACTGACTGCATTTTCATGGATAAGGACGTTTTATGATTTTTGCTGAAGGAAATAAATCACGTAAAGCTGTCATTTTAATCCGTTCCATTTGTTGAAAAGTTGATAGAATCAAAGGGGAATATGGCAACTGTAGCCTGTGTGAAATGGCCTCTCTTGCCTGTGAGACTTTGCTTACCTTGCCGGGAACAGGTCAAGAAAAACCTATTGAGTGCTAAGGATGGATGTTATTGGCTGATCTCAAAGGGGCAGAGTGGTGAAATTCGGTTAAGAGAGATGGCAAGCCAGTTTGAGCTCTTCAGATTTTCACAGGAGACTTTGCAGATTGTTGCTCGTGAAGCCGAAGTTTCAGGGAATTGAAACAACACAATGTATATTAAAATGGGACAGGAGTCGAACGGAGCAGAGTGAGCCGTGCGAAACGTTTTGACATAACTGTGTGAAGAAGAGAATGACTTACGACTCAGTGGTGCTGAGAAAACAGAAGTGACCAGAGCCAAACACTGGAGAGTAAGGAGCATTCTGAAAAAATCAAACACATTGACAGAGTGGATTGTTTCCCTCCAGGTAGCAGGAGAAATGAAAAGTGAAAAACATCATTCACCGCTTTAGAATGAAGTAATGATAGTGATGATGTTTCTTCTTTGAATTATTATTATTGTTGTTGTTAATAATAATAGCAATAATAACACTGATAGTAACGATACTGAAAACTGTAGGTCAAGTATGACTTGAGAAATCAGTTGCAGAATTGATTTATAGATGTCCTAGATACTGTAATTCAAAGACACAACAGCTCTGCATAATATATTTCAGGAAATGCGATTTTCTGTGAAAGAGTGGATGTACAGTACAGTTAGTTAAAACTACACAACTGCTGTAAAATCTTCAGTATTTCATCCTCTGCCAGGTCAAAGCAAGATTATTAATGGTATGATCCAAGACAACAAGATTAAACAACAGTACATCAATGCTAATCTTATGTGGGATTTATGCAATGATCTCACTTTTGGTGTTTACAATCTCAAAACAAAAAAAATCAAATTTCACAATAAGGCATTTCTTTCTCTCCTCTTCATTAAATCATTGGACACCACAGTGAGACATCAGAAAATGACTAAATTCCATGACTCAACACATGCAAAAAAATCTAAGGTTCAAGTAAACATTCAAGCTTCATGCAAACGTTCTAAGGTTCTGGTAAAAATTGTAAGGTTCAGGTGGGCTATTTGACATAAATGCTAAGCATCAGTGAAGCATTCTAAAATTCACACAAAAGTATTCTAGGGTTCAGCTGAACTTTCTAAGCATTTTAAGATTTAGGTGAACAGTTTAGGCACAGTTTAGGCACCAACCTGTCCAGTCAGGCATCAGGTTTGACACAAGCATTTAACTCCCTTCCTCTCAGAAAGTATCCTGCACAACCAGACGAGAAAAAGCCACAAGCCTTCGCACACTTACCGTGGTTGCATGGCGACTGGATTGGTGGTGTCCGAGTTATGGTCGAACACAGGCGTTTCTCAAGTCTCCTGACGCTTGAAAGCTTCACTGGACAAAGCCCAACAGGTTTTATACACATCCTGCTCCCCCTGCTCAAAGTGGGCAGAGCCAAATCAGCAGAGGCGTCGAGAAGAACCTTCTAAGATTACATTAATTAAAACAGAGTTAAGAATGGGGATTGCAGCCTTTGTTTGTGTTTTCAGACAGCCCTCGTCAGTCATGTCTAACCTCACTCCCACCTGAGCTGATTTGTGTTACTTAATAATTGTGCATCAGCTGTAGTTACACCTCGTTTTTTTTCGTCAAGGCTGCATTAATTCCTTCACTGGGAAAACGTAATTCTGCTTGACAGGAGAATTTTGTCATTTCATTATTGACAGCATCACAGAAAGGCTGCATTGAGCCTTTCTTGGCTCTCTGACAGTGATATGACATTGGCATATATATCCGCTATAAAGATAGCATACCCACAGGCAGTCCTGTAAGGGAATACTGATTTCACAATGTTGATTCAAAGACTACATTGAATATAACTAAGGGAAACTGTTGATAGACCGCCGCCCCCTCCAGTTCCTGCTGAGGTTACAAGGTAATTCACATGTAAACAAAAGTCGAGGCCACGCAATGCAGTAAAATGAACCTAGAATCACATGAAAAGTGTAATTTTCTCTGAATCCCTTAGCCCATTGTTTACAATAGAGGGGTTCCGCCAGAAACTTTTTTATCGCATGTTTGTAGACCTCAAGGTTTGTTCTTTGCAATCGTCTGTAAATTTATCTTTAGCCTTTGCAACCAATGGCGAAATTAAATCTTATCCAACCAACAATGTGTGGTGGAATTTTTATACTTAGACACAAAATATGTTTAACACACAATATGGATGTAAAGACTGACATTAAAAATATATGGAAAAAGTTACTTCAAATTATGTTTCAGCATAACATATATTGCTGCAGAAATATTCCTGTTAATTTTACTTGTATAGTTGTATTCTTGCTTTTCATATGTAACATAAGATTTGATTTTGGGTAAACTCTGTCACATGAATCACAATTTTAAACATGATAAATTTTAAGGATATGAATCTGCAAAGAAGTATCACAGTTGTATACCTTCAAAATTTCCGTAAAATGCATAAATTGTTCCTTTTTGTGTAATACAGAAAGACATACAGCACACAGTGCAATCTTTGTGCTTATTTGAATGTTATAAGAAGGTCTATGATCATGTAAGTATTCTAAATGGAATAGATTTTGGTTTCAATATTTCAGTATTGTTTTCAAAAAATGCCCACTGGTGCCCTGGGATGGGTTAGCCCTGGGTGTACCCATATAGTGGTGCCCTAATCTGCTTTGGCTAGGGTCTAGGCCTCCCCCATGACCCTGCATAGGATAATCAGTTTGGGAAATGGATGGATGGATGGATGGATGGATGGATGGATGGATGGATGGATGGATGGATGGATGGATGGATGGATAATGAGAGTGCTTTTCTGGCTGTTTTTTCAAACTTGGGGCTTGTTGACTTCATAGGAAATCATGCTAAGACTTTGCTGCAAGATACTAGATCCTAGGAAACAGTAAAAACATAAAAAAATTCTTAGAAAATAGAGCAGAGATCCTTCATAAGCCTGTCTATAAGCGTGTCCACTCGCCACAGTGTGCTTTTCTCCTTTACTCCATAAAACAGATGTTTGGGGCTCATCTAGCAAGCTGAAACTCTACAGGAATGAGTTCCATGACTCAAAGTCAGCAGGGCTGAGGCGATCTAGGAGACCACAGGTATCTCCAGGGTCTTGGGGGTGCACTTCCACTAAAGGAACTGAAAAGAAATCATTTATATTGTCTTCATGGATTGGTAAATTTGTTTATACCAATCCATCAGCATTGCTATTAAGCACTAGAGGATTGGATTTCAAAAGTAACAACCCTTGATCTGTTAAACAGACCTAAGCTCATGACTAACTTGGGAAGATGTGCTCATTGGTACTTGCATCAACAGACAATTGACTAAGTTAATTATTACCTTACCTGCTACAATATTCACTGTTGAGAAAGCATGACGTTAATTAGTTACTTAACCTGGTGCCAAGAAAGTCATTAATAATTTATATTAATAACAACTGTTAGCGGTTATAGAGGATAGACAAAATAGTGTGCTGATCTGTGTGACGTCATCCCAACAGGGCTGAGGGTTCCATTCCTATACCCCAGCTCTATGTACGTGGACATCTTCACATGCACATGTGAAGTTTGAGCAATCTGGTATTTCTATTTTAACACTCATGGCTGCTCTTGTGTGTAACAGTGCCATGTGATAGGCTAGGAGTCTGTGCAGGGTATACTCAGCCTTGTGCCCTGTCCTTGTTGTGAGATGTTTATACAGAATAAGGGCAATTTATTCTCTCTTATCCTACCCCAGCAATGGATCAGGTTACTACATCAGGTAGTGATTTTGTCCCTTAAAAATTGAGAAAGGAACAAATGGGACATGTGACAAATGAGGCTTCAAAACCCATGGTGGGTAGGAGCTTCCTGAACTAACCAATCAATGCCATCGATAACTAGCATTGATTGATAGTTTAGGATGCTCCCTCCCACCATGGGTTTTGAAGCCTCATTTAGCACCAACATTGATTGTTTAGTTTGGTATACTCCCCCCCACCATGGGATTTGAAGCCTCATTTGTCCCATCACCACAGATCAGTGTACAGAAGGGAAACAGTGTGTGAACTCAGGGACCCCGTACCAGCCATGGCGGCTCAGTCAAAGCAAACCTTACCCCTTTCAAAGTGCTTCTTTTTGACACTCTGTTTCACAGCACTGTTAGCTGATCACAGATCAGTGCTTCTTGCCACTGCCAATGCCCATATATGTGACACTCAGCCCAGCACTCGGCGTATGGCTGTTCCGTGAGCTTTAACTACATTACCTGTCTCTGAAGGAATGCAGAGCCAAACAAAGGAACAAAGCTGCAGTCATTCAGACAAAGACTTCCCTCATCTACCCATGCAGCCCCCCTTCATGCAGCCTACCTCACAGTGAGAGGTACCCAAGGCTTTGTATGATGGGGTGTGTCTTTGGTGTTCGGTGAGTGCACTTGTGGCAATATGTAAGACGAAGTGTGGAGAAGGATTTAAAAAGAGTACTTTACCCTGGCAATGATTCTACCGTTTTGCCCTTCCTCATTCTTGATCCTCATTCTTACTACTCACATGACTAGTTTCTCTTATTTTTCTGAACATAATTCCTGTCATTTTGTTAAGATTGTTAAGATTGCCTGTGTATGCAAGGGGAACATTTGTGATTTTTTTTTCCCCTCTTACTAATTGAGTCGCTGGCTTTGTTTTCTTCATTTACATGCATCTTATAAAGATTTTAAAATCTGACAATCATTTTAAAAGCTACACTTGAATGGTGGGAGAACCCCACTATTCCACTGTATATGGGCATCGATCCGAGTTCAAATGGAAGAAGAACGAATGATAGTCTCATTGTCATAGTACAAAGTTCTAACTTGGAGTCCTTCTTCAACAGGTGGAACACAGACAGAGACCACAGCATAATCGTTATACAGACAGACACCAAGGCATATTCACTAAATGGACAGAGACCACAGCAAATTGATTAAATGGAAACCTGAGCACATTAACTATACAGAGACCACAACGTTTGCTGCTGATGGATACCACAACACATTTGGTTTCAAATACAAGAGCAGTGTACTACAGAATAAAAACTTTACATCTAAACTGACCATGATATGTAAGGAATTCACCCAGGCACCCTTTGGAACAGCCAAACTGATAGAATTAAAACAGCATTGATTTGGCACACACCACTGAATCTTATAAAGCATAGCCTTCATACTGGCTGTGATTTATCTTGTTTTGGTAAGAATGATTTTAACCAAGCAAATGATGTAACGCATACTCTTGTCTCCGCAGTTTCACAGCAACAAGTGTTCCGCGTCACAGCGTTCTCGCCAAACTCAGCTTGCTGTTCCCTCGCCTGCTGACAAGGCCATTTGTAAGCTCAGCCAGGCTCCCACACAGTTTTGTCTTAAATGATGCCCATTCCCCCCCACCCAATGTTCCCCAGTAGCTTCACCCTGCCAGCGGGCTGTCCCTGCCAGTGGACTGGCAGGCTTTGACCCCCTTTTGTAAGAAGTCAATGACTACAGTGTTCGGTAAAGGGACAATGCTTCCTGACACAGTGAAAGACGTGTTCTTTGACAAATGTGTCCTTCCAAAGAAGGAATTGTACTTAAGCATTTGTGCTTAATGATGTTGAAGCCACATGGAGAAATATTTGTTCATTTTGAGGAAAACTCTGAGCACGTTTTCAGACCTGTGCATACCATACAAACAGGAACACCTCAACAACCTCTAGGAAGCCTGTATGGATCAATTTCTTCTAACTTGGATTTGTTATTTTCAAGTCTTAGGTAACTGTTCAACGTGAGATATCTCCCACTTTTCCATTTTAAAGTCTAATTGTAAAAATATGCATAAATACATGCTAAATATTACAGTGATATAATTTTACAGCACATATATCTGTAAGGAACACCTCTTTGCCTGAATCTGAAAAATGCAAATAGACAATTTTAAGAAGGAAATTGACTTCATCAAAATTAACACTCATTAAATTTGAACGAATAAGAAAACGGTTAGATGACACTGTGGAAAAGAGGCAAATTCATACTCCAGCCAAGATTTCGCTTTTTGTTTTGCTTTGGAAAAACGCACAGCGTGTGTCCGAGCCGTAGGTGTGATTTCGATGATGTCTGTTTGAAAAGGCTTTGCCGGTGACAGCGAGCCGCTGTTACCCTTCCGGTAAACAGTGGCCAGTCCTTGAATCACACATACACCGAGAAAGAACATTTTGGTTCGACGGCAGATCGCAATGCAGGAAGGCTGCACGTACTCTTGAAAAATTTGCGTGCATATATCCGAAAATCTATTACTTCATAATAATTAAAAGCACTAATAATATTAAAAATCATTAATAATTAAAATCAATAAAGTATCTATCTATCTATCTATATATATTGAAAAATACATTTAAAACAGCCATGAAGATACTGTGTTCTATACATCCTCCTCAAATCCAACAGTCCTAATCTGTATCACTCTAAGGATTCATTATTTTCTGTTATACACCACACTGTGTACGCAGTTTTTGGTACGTCTGAACGTCACACATTAAAATTGATTAACACCATTCTGGAGTGATAATTATTCCAATAAATCTTGAAATAATTAATTTTTAAACAGAACAGTGTCACGGGTGTTTCATAAAAATTATGTTTCATTGATTTGAACACCAAATTAATATGGAATAAACAAACTCAGACCTTATCAAATTTCTCAAGGGCTAAAATCAATTGGAAAACACCAGAAGTCCTTAAACAGGTGTTTGTTTTAAAAATATTCGAATTACAATAAACTGTCATATGAAGGCTCCATACAACACACTATGGTTTGCAATCACCGGCTCAACCTTCAGTCAAATAACTGAATTCAAGTGTTGTCTCTTAAACGCGCATTCCCAGTTTATAATTTTTGTTCATACGCTGTTATGGTTCACCTTTATGTTCACATTTATTCCTTTAGCAGATGTTTTTTTTTTTTTTTTTTCTGCACTGCAATGTACAGCGAAGCAAATTCAACACAAACATACAGCAGTTAAGGAGCTACTTAAGGTATAAAGGGTTAAAATGTGTACTGGCATTTAGTGAAAATCTTTTTTCGGATTTATTTCAGACTGACACTCGAGTGAGACCGAAACCTCGGAGATATGAAGCTGACAGGAGCGACCGTAATGCATTAAATGAGGTGTCGTCATTGACTGCCAGGTACATGCTGTAGGGAAGTTTCAGAACAGCCGAAGGAAAACAGTATAGTATTTCGTGTTTTTCTGTGTTGATGACAAATATCGATGACAAGAGAAGTGAAGTCTTCAGTGTCTGTTAAGAGACTTGTTGAATGAATAGATAAATCTTAAAAATGTTTAAAGACGAAAAGGAGGTGTAGAATGACCACTACTACTTACTGCAGCTGTTACAAGGGTGCAGTAAACGGATCCTCAAGTGTTTACGGAGAGAGCATTAGGAAATGCGGATGAAATTCTGTTGTGGCATATTTTGTCCCCTGCCCAGAATAGTTAAAATACCTCTACAAAAACAGCAGGGTGATCTTGTAAATCCCTTTGAGGTAATACTAGATTAGACGTCGATTAAAATTAAGCAGGCGCATATGGTTAAAAAGGAGTCTGCTGTGTTTCGGGTTAGAGCTGTACCCTTGAGCGAAAGGACTGGCTGTGCCCTAAATGTCTGCTTGTAATTCCGATCCTCCTGATCCCAATATGGTACCTGTTGAAACAGATATTGGTGGAAGCTCCGCCTGATTACCAGGAGCAACAGAGCTGCATTGTGTTCGGATACCCGTGCCTCCCGAAGAGCGCAGTAATTAGCACGGTCTGGGCTGAACTGCCTCTAAATGGTTATGCTCAGTGTCCTGCGTGCGTGGAGCCCCGGCGTAACTTTAGCTGCTGGCCTCTCACGAAGGCTGCTGTTAGCAATAAGATGAAATTGGGGAGGAGTAGATTTATAAAGAGATCGTTTCGTCAGCTAAGAGATCCTGAAGGGTTCCGCCGCTCTCGGGGAATGCGAGTTTCAGTAAGGTTCACAAAGCTAGCATATAATTTTACATAGTACGTATTATGCTATTGAAGCTTTTATTCTTCCTAGTTTCACTCCAAGGTTACAGTTTGTTCAGGTCAATGATTTGGTGAAAGAAATCTTACCAAAATGTCTGAAGATCTTTGACAAAAATTTGGCTGCCCGACAGTAAACAATCAGGGAACAAACTAGCAAAGTGACTCCCAGACACTGGTCTATTTTCGCATTTCTTCACTACAAGCAGTAGTACCACTATGGCACCTTTTTAGGTCTCCTCTCTGATGCCCAGCGTGATCTACTGTACAATACCACTTATAATGCCTTTTTGACAACCTCTTTAAAATCCCTCTATCCCTTTTTCGGTGAAGAGCTGGTTTTATAGAGAACCATCAGCTCCCAGTGTAAAACATTCATCCAAAATGCTGTATGACGATGTATGGGAGTAGATGTTCCAGGGAGTCTGAATCTTCAATTAAATAACAGGCCGATAAGAAATTTAATAAAATTTGATCAAAGATTACCTGTAATCCAGGAACCTCTACAGCTCAAACCAGGTGTTTTGTTATTTGACAAAAGCTAATTAAAACTCACAGCCTGAACCAATGAGACATTATTATACTTCATGTTGTATGCAGGGATATGTGATCACCAAACAACTGCAATGCATCCTGAAGTGCAATTTGTACATAGAAAAACCAGGAAGAGTGAAATCAAATCAGGTCTCAGTAAACTTAAAAGGGTCTGAAAGTGCAGGGTCTTATTTCGGCATGCCAGCATTAACACGGTAGACAAATGAACACCTATGGTTTCTAAGGTTAGAGCACATAAACAGATAATTGAGGCAAGGTTCGCTATGAACCCCTGAGTAATGCTGGGTTTTTGTGAAAATGAGGAGCAGACTTTTACCTTCCAGGACTGGATCTGACAGCTTAACCATCTGATATGAAATGAGAAGGAAGTTAAAAGTGTTTGATTGTGTTATAAAAGGTCAGTTGGGTATCCAATAGCAGGGGGGACTACGGATCACAAAACTGGCTAAGCTCTTCAATAATGGCACCATCATAAGGGGACTTAATTGTCAGGGTATGATGAATGAGGTATAGAGTTTTTCAAAATGCTGGTTTTCAAAATCACAAAACCACCTATTGGGGAGGTCATGTTGCATCCATGCTGATTGGATTACTGCCATAACAATAACTGATGTATGGGAGGGGGCGCAGTGAAGTTCACAAGGCAGGGGTGCACCCAGATAGGATGCCAGTCCATTGCAGGGATCACACACACTGTGGGCAATTTAAAGACACAAATTCACCTAACTGAATATTTCTGGACAGTGGGAGGAAACTAGAGTACCTGGAGGAAACCCACGCAATACGAGCATCATCATCATCACAAGACTCCAATAATGGTAGCTACATTCTGTATGATCCATTTTTGTTTAGGTGTTTGTGAAGGTTTAATGTCAAATCCGTTTTTGCGTCACGACAAAGACAATGGAAGCTGCTTAGAGAATTTTATTAAGCAAGGAGTGATGCAAGGCAAAAACTGGTACATTTTGAGTGGTTTGATTTAAAAATGTTGTTTTTTATGCGTAAAATACTGAATGTACAACAATTTTGAAAAAGGAGAAAAATACTTCTGATTGAACCACTGACTATTTCTCTCCAGCAAGTTTTCAAACATCTGTACTCTACGGGTGAACGCTATAGCTTTAAATATAACACAGTCTTCAGGTAGACAGCACCAGTCCAAGGTTGCTTCATCAAGATTCTGGGCTTCGATTAGCGTTTGCCTGCTAACAATAAAAGAATATATATAGTTTTATGAAAAAAAAATATATATATTATTACTGTTATTCTTTTTTGTACTAGCATGCATGGCAATATTTGTAAGACAATAATGAATACAAAAATGATTCATATTCCCATTCTATGACGTTGTATTGATTTTATCCAGGTAATGCTGCCACCATTAGGCTATGAATGGTAGCAATGTTTTAGGCTATTTGGAGAATCGTAATTTTATTAGGCCTACAGAAAACTGCATGGAAGTATAATTATAAACCATGCTGTCGTGGATATAAATCACAAAACGTTTGTTCCACGGTATATATCACTATAACAGAAATACTTGGCTTAAGTACTGAACTTCCGTTGGCGTCGCTGTAAGTTACAGAATGGAATGATTAATGTAATGACAAGGAGGTCTGCCGTATTGTCTGATGCTAGATGTCTGTGTCGGATTTTTCAGAAATCTGGATTTGCTTTTCTTTAGAAGAAGGTCTGCAACTTATTCTAGTCATGTTTTATTATACTCCATGCAGCCTTGAACTGAAATTTTACAAACCTTCCTCTGAGTTTCGGCTCTGGTCATCTAAAAAGACAAATTATCTTTAATGCAGACATCCTGCATAATAAGAACCTATTTTTATTAGCGATTTTAAATATTCCAGGCAGAAACACCAGTCTACTTTTATCATTGATCAATATAAACATAATATGATGTATTATTTATTGCACAGAAAACCTGGGATTAACTTAACCTTATAAATACAATAAAAGTTGTGCTGTATAACTTTATTGTATCAGAGTAAATTTAAAGCAGACGTGGTTGGCGAACGAAGTCAGTGCATTACCATCCTGTTCCTCGACGCTGGATTTGCTGCCATCTAGTGAAAAATCGAGGAAGGAACATTAAACTCGCATACCAACTGAGAAACTACACCCGAAATATGCAAGTATACTACTACACAGCATCGCCAAACTACTTCATTTAATCATACAAAACATTTAAGTGTGTGCAATAAGCACATATTTCTCCTATGGTTTTTTAATATTGTATTTCACCTGATCGTTTCACATTACGGATGAACAGGTCTTCTATTATTTTAATACCCTACAGTCAAATACAATTTGCTATATTATCTCAGAAAAAAATTGCAGTATTACGTAAATGCAGTTTATCCGTTCTGTCCACATTACCGGCCGAAAATGTTATGAAGTCACATGAAAACATACCTGTACCTCCAGTCACGTCATTGCTGAAATAGTGTCCTTCAGACAGATCAGACAACAGGGATTTAGTTCGTAGTGACGGACTGACTGACTTAGATCTACTGGCTTGTCATGCTGCTTCTCTATAGTACTAACAGTAGTAGTAGTAGCAATAGTAGTGGTGGTGGTAGTAATAATAATAATAATAATAATAATAATAACCCCAGCCTTGCGTCCTGTGTTGCCTGGGATAGACTCCAGCCAGCCCTGTGACCCAGACCAGGATAGAAGGTTGGAAGATGGCTGAATGTATGGATAATAACTGTAGTAATAAAAATTGTAATAATGCCAACTACCAGTAATATTAACTTACCGTAGTTGGTGGTTTCTGAGCTTGTGCTGCTGGCATCTAGATTGGAAAATGTAAAGATATAGTAATATTCGCTACAACTTCTACATGCAAAATATTCAGCATATTATACAAATCACTGGCATATAACATTGACTATCTTAAGCTATGTAGTTGTCTCACCTCCTCTCCCTGTATTGTAATACTGAGAGTCACCTGTATCAAGAAAAAGTCCAGATATAAACATTTCCACTAAGGCAGCATGTTAGCTCAGCAAGGACCATTGTTGACTCACGATCTCAGGGTTGTGTGTGTGTCTGTGCCCCTACACATGCAATCAGGTAAACTGCTGTATCTAATTTGCCTGTAGTGTGCCTACTGGCATCCTATCCAAGGTGTTCCCCAGTCTTATGGATATCTGGAAATATTGCTAGTGGTGACAAAATATAATTTCCATTTCAAACAACTCTTTTTTAAAACAGGCTTCTCCGGGTGGATTCGGGTATATTTTATTTCTGAAAACCTCTAGGTGGCAGTAAAGCATTGTAAATCCAAACTGCATTCTCAGAAAGTTGTAGTTCATGAATCAGTTTTCTCCAGTCAATGGAGGCAATCGCTTTTTGGACAAAAATTATTTGGGCATAAATTACGTCATTAACTAAGCATGTTAACAAGTCTGCTACAGATGTTTAACTAGATGTAATGTTTTGCTCTTTGAGATATAGTGCATGAGGCATTTATTGAAATAACATGCCTGTTTAAAGCAACACAGCTGTTTCATCTTTAACCCATACTATTGCTGGTTCCTTATTGCAGATATGGTCAAGGAAGGAATTAGCTGATCATTGCCCCACACCTCATTTCATTAATGCCCCCTGAACCTTTTTATACTCCAGATCTCAATACCCTCTCATTTGTAATACTGTGGCTGTGTTGTTTTTAACTTGATAAATGTTGCACACTAAATCTCCAACAAGGGTATCTGTTCATCACCTATTCCCTACCTTTGCATACTTACCATTAGGCTGGTCAGAGGAGATGGAGTTCATGCTCTCTAGACAATAATAATAATAATAATAATAATAATAATAAACCTGTTTACTACCTTCTAAAGCTGTAAAGCATTTACAGCAAACCACATGGTTGGATAATTTTACATATGGCTGAGCCAATAAGAGGCTGGTTGAAGCCTTTACCTGTAGGAATTTCCTCTGAGGTTGAGTCTTGGCCTATGGAATCAATGGGACAGTTATCAAGAGCTCGAAAGACATTTGAAGTGCCACGTGTTCCTCAACGTTCCAGTCCTGTCTATTCATGCGTGTCACAGTACAAGCGCAAAGGTAATGTTGTACACACACAACACTAGACAAGCAAAGGAAACTCCACCTTTACATTTATATATAGAACATTTTGCAATACAGGAATTGCACATGGTAGATGTTTCATAAAGATGGACTGTATGAAAGATTGACTGTGGGAGGGGGAGGGGTTTGTTTTGTTCAGAAGGTGGGATGACTTGGGTTCTGGGCTGAGGTTTCATTTCAGGATTTGGTCCAAATAGTTTCCTTCGCCCATTTGAACTTCTGTGTCCCCATGACTTAGCAGATTCACCACTCATACTTCTGAAGTCTGCGCTGGCTCAAGTGAACCTTCTTTCAGCACTCACCTGCATGAAGATCAGCATGCATGAGTACCAGTGCCAATGAGAGAAGGCAAATATTCCTGTAAAAATAAGACAGTTCACAGCAATTCAATGTCTACAAGGATACTATGAAATGTAAATATAATTTTGTAATAAGTCAAGACCATCATTTAACCTCCAAAAAGAGGTTAAATAATGTACAGTGCTTCAAATTCATTTTTGTATTTATTAATATGGTGATAACTTGACCATGGGGTATTCATTTATTCTGAATGAATACCTGAATACTTATCATTTCTCCATCCTGAAGGAAACGTATTGTTACTTACATTGTGGGGCGTATGAATAGTGAACACTGACTGGACAGGTAACATAGTAAAATATGGTTAAAACGTGGTAAAACTCAGATCTGAGGCACTGATTCCCAGCTTTTCACAGAGTTTTTCAACATTAAAATCAGTGTCCAGTGAACCGAAAGCTTTAGTAAAAACCATTTTTTTTTGTAAATATTTGAATCAATAGGACAGCTGGTGATAAATTGACCATGATCTTCAACTTACAAGAAATCTTCTCTGGAAAACGAAAGCTGTGTCACTAACTAAACAATACTAAAGAGATGATGGACCTGGCTACAGTTTCTCTCCATGACCACCCCCTTTCAGACTGAACCCCCTCACCGCAGTTCAGTGTTCACTAGCGACATAAAAAGGAGCTTGAACCTTGGCGGAGTTCAGGTGTGAGTCATTTTAATTCCCATGAAGTTTAAAGGTATATTGGGTGGGTAGTTATGAGTGCCTGCCCTTGAGAAACTGATGCCATTTCAATTGTTGTGTTCCTCATCATGTGCTACAGGAGATATAAAGGCTAGCAACTTTAATTTTAGAGTCATTTCTGATGCATATAACAGGCTAAATAGAAAAATAGACATATGCACTTTTAAACATTTCTTTGTTATTGTGAAATGTGTATATATTTGTAGAATTATATTATATTACATTTTCATTTCCATCCATCGTCATACTGCTTTTCCTGGCAAGTATCATGTTTTGGATGGATATATTCCATAAAATGTGAAATTTCAACTCTGACTAACAACCGTACCCTTTTTAACAGCTTGACCGAAAGGATTAAAAGGTTTCTGTGTACACTTTTATTTAACCTGTCAGCTTAAGCCATTTGTGTATTCAATATTAGAAGTGACTTGCCTATTCATATCTTACAGAATATCTGTTTATGTATTTTTAGTCTAGTTGTTCTGGATTCCAGATACAGGTAGGTATGCACACATTCTTAAAGAAGGAAAGATAGAAAGGGACAAAACTGACAATGCTGTGTATAGGAACCCATTCCTTTCATTTGCATTACGTAAAGATTTAACATATTGTGCACTCTACCTTAGAATTGTTTCTGACTCATGATAAGAGCCTTTGGGTTACAATTTGAAGTGCTAGTCTTGTTAAAAGATTTATCTTCACTATGCATCCAGCTGAAACTTATCAACTTTGCTTTTCCAAGTGTAAAGCAGTTAGACTGTTGGACCTGGCTTTATTTTAAACAATAACTTATTTGATAAAGTCCCCCAGCAATAGTGTGGCAGTCAGCATCCGACACGATATTCTAACTCACAAGACTACAAATTAATTAGACCCAGAAGAGCAATACCATGTCACCTTAAAAGCAGTACAATAAAAGTGAAAATCACATAGAGAATTTACACGTGTGACTTACCTGTCAATCTCATTGAATCTGTGTGAATGGCCTAAGCACTTACCTGCACAGCATCTTTGGAGTTTAAGGAATCTTTGAAAGGATAGCACACAGCTGAATATTGTACAGCTGTTTTTTTGTTTTTTTTTTCCAAAAATCTGGAGACGTTGACGCTTTTATACTTTTTCAAATGGCATGAAAGATAAGGGACTGGTTCACCTTTATAGCAAAGCCATGCAGGAAGAAAAAAATGGAATCATCTTGGATTTCACTAATTGCATCCTCAACGTAAGGACCCATGTATCTGCCTGTGTGGATTTTGTCAAAAGGGCCTCTTATCCCTGTCGGCACATCTACACGTCACAGAAAACCTTTTGTTACCTGGGCTGTTTTTTATGTTATATGTTTTTCCCCCCCCTCCTTCTGAAAGTCCCCTCACTTCTCTGGGGTAACAGAGAAGCCATCGTTGTTCAAAGTTCACATTCTCCTGTACCATGGCTGAAGGAGTGTTAATAGCTGCTGCCAAGTAACAAGGTCATTGCCCACGTCAGGCTGCACCGATGACAGGAGTGCCTTGAATGCTGAAATCCAATCATCCAACTAAACAGGGCTGGACTGCATTGAGCAGGGGATGGCAGATCTTTCCTGCACTTTAAGGACGTGGCACTCTTGCAGAAGGGAAACCCCTACATCTGACTAGTCATTCCTGAAATATGTTTTCAATACAACAAATACAGTGAAGTTAGAGATTGTGTTAAAAAAGCTTTTCGTACAATGTTTAGTACCTCCTTTATCACGTGAAAGCACACGTAAATCAGAATTTACTCACTGCCAGCATGATGATTGACATCAACATTCTTTTTTGAACTGTAAAAAAGGGCCTTCATGTGAAATCATTCAGTCACAATTCAAGACAAAAAGTGTACATTTCCTGAGATGTACTGCTCTTTGTAAAAAACAGTAGTCAAGCACTTCTAAATATTAGGTGATTAAGACCTCAGGTGCAGTTCAGAATTAGAAATGAGACAACATAGAGTTTTAGGGTGTCATATTAACTGCCATTCAGTATCATAGCGATGTGGGGACAACGTGTCTGATGTGCCAGTGAATTGCCACCCAGGATGATTCCTGTTGGGTTGCCGCAGTACAGCGTCTAATGTTAAACTGGATTATTGCTTCATGTAGAAAATGTTTAACAATGTACATACAATGACTAATTAGGTCCTGAAATCCTTGGGCTAATATAGGTTTTGATCAGAGGCTTCTATAACGTGCATTTTGAAGAGAAGGAATCCAGTCCAAAGCAGGAGAGATGTGCTCGATTTGACGAACTAGTGCCAGTAAGACTAACGTCCTTGTCAGACCCACAGAATCTTTCCTACAACTGTCACTTGATCCCCTAGTTTGTTTTTATCAGACTGAACAACTGCCAGCGCAAATGAATAGACAGTGTTTGGAGAAGACAGGAAGTCAAACCCATCTGGGTTTTATGTTTCTGGAATTTGTATGGAGGCCTACTGTACAAGAGATGGGTACAGTACAGAGGTTAGAAAAACGATAAAGGAGTTGGGAACCCACGGTAGTACTGTTACCTCTGACACTATCCAAGTTATTTAGCAGTAATCCAGTGTTCTATCAAAAGAGCTTTATGTCTATTAAATGAAAGGATCTATCTCTAAAAGTGTAAGGTAATTACCAACTAAGAATCCCACGTTTTCAATTCAGGAATGGCTGGTCAAGTGGTTTCAAGTCTTTTAGGGGATTTGTATTGGTTGCAAAGGCTGTGAAAGCCTGTAAGATCATCTGTGGGAAAGACTTTGGCTGCCTGTACTGTTTGAGCTTATTTTAATGTGGGCCTAATCTGCTGTTACAATATGAAAAGTAAAAATAAAAACATGCTGTAGTATGCATTGTTAAATATTACTTTCACAAACAGTGTGTCATATCACTTCTGTAAAGGGTCACACACAAAACACCTTTTCTTCTTCTGAATGATTGGTAATATGTTCTTCATCTATTAGCAAGTACTGAAAGTGTTTCGCATGGAAGAGAAAGTGGAAGACAAAAAGGGACAAGAAAAAAGAAGAAACGTTCCTGGGCCGTTATGTTGCTCATATATCATTTATTGCAGCTTGCTAACATTTTACACGAGTAAGATGGAAGTGAGCGTAAACACTATGTGTTGACATAAAAATGCAATGCTACAATGCTACCTTATAGATTCTACTTTCCTGAAACCAGTAGCAGCTCTTGACCCTTGGGGGAAACTGGAACATTACCAGTAAAACTTCACAAAATACCTCCGCTTCGTTCCATTGTTGGAAAAAATTATACCCCCAGCACTAGTACATACCAGACTAGATTTATTAGTGTGACTGCTTTTGATGGCCTTTTAATATTCTGCCTCAGATATCAACTTCAGATTAATCTGACTTTATTAAGGAACAAGAGTGATATCTAGAGACAGTCTAGGAAAAACAATTAGCTTGGTCACTCCCTTCCTGATGATATCAGACAATGAACTGAGTGTTTGTCTTCTGGGTCATCTGCTACTTTGTCCACTATAACAGACAGTGGGTTATGATATACCAAACCAAATTCATATACACCCTTCCAATCCTGTGTACCAGAGAAGAATCTGCCAGCTGGTAAAGAATCCCTTGTCAGACATTTGCCAGAGGTGACATTTGCTTTTCTGTATACCTTCTATGGTGCTGAAGAGTTCAGAGGAGCAATCCTGAGAAAGTGCCTGGGAGACTTTTTTTTCTTACATTTTTTCTTAAAGTACTTTCCAGAAAGGATTTTACCAGTTTATTGTCGACCAAAAACACTTTGTTTACTTTTTAGGCGCAACCCGAGGTTTTATTTTACAGTAAGCAATGGCATGCTAATCTGCATTTTTTGTAACTGCGTATGAAAAAGACATACGACCATAGCAACTGTACCCTTGAAACTTAAATGAATCAATGACAGTGATTCAAAAACAAACTTTTCAAAAACAGATTTTATCGTAGCATGCAGTTCCGGTAATTAAACGTTTGTGTAGTCATTCTTCAGAATGCAAAGAAAAATCTCATTGCTGCTTTACTCATTTAGAAAATACAGAACAAACAGGAATCTGCCTCTCCGCAATCTGAAATCCTGGACTGATTCATAATTTTTCTTAATACTGATGTCGATCTTCCCTCATAGCCGGCAACGCACTGCTCACAGTTCTTTATTTCGCTTTTGAAAACTGTCCTGAGGGGCCGGAACGATCGAAACCAAACGTGCATAACAATGTCAAAATTATTTTATGCTCTCAGAGTAAACTTCGATCCACAGGAGTGAATCTGAGATGGTGAATGAATGAGGAGCGCCATGTTCCACCCAACGAGAGCAGTTCATTCGCCTTGAATGCGTTCCAGTGTGCCAGTGTGATACTTTAAACAGAAATATTGGACAATTTCCAAATGGGTCAAACAGCGGCCCCGAATTAAAGTTCTGGCGCCGTTGTCAGCTGTCACATTGTCCAATGTTTTACAGACTACAGTGAACAGCGTCTAACAACTGTAAAACGACGATATACAAACTGAAATATGGGTCGAAAAAACTGAATGGGTTTTTCTTTGTTATATGAACTGAACCTGGAAGGTATTTCACAACAGGCGATAATTCTATTAACCAGCATTTGCAATGGTGATGACAGAACTGACATTCTTGTAGGACAATTCTTTCTGACAAGTTCGGGGAAGTAATAGCTATAGTTACAGTGGCATCCTGCTTTGTTAAACACACCCCTGAATTTTGAAGCATCGATCCGTTTTGCCTGATGCAATACGAAAATCGCCCATTACTATTGAAATAACGGCTGGTATCTTTCAACAGTTGACAATATTTTGCATTGATTCATATTAAATGTGATAAATATTAAAATCTTAAGTACAGAGGCTGGGCATAAGATTGAGCATATTAAGCAAATACCCTGACATATTTGTAAATGTTATTCAAAGGATACAAGTTTAGATTTGTCTTGTGATGACAGTAAACTCAATTTTGCTATTTATGGGGCCCTAAATATCCTTTCTAGAGTTCTCAAAACAAATAGATACACTATTAAACAACAATGTTTATTACATTAAACAAAGACAATTTAATAGCAAAAAAACATTGGGGATCGGAAATTTACAAAATATTTCAGTTTTTCCGCAAATATTCTCATCACTTGCAATGAAACGCGACGGGAAGAATTATACATTCTTGCCAGTCATAGTGCCAAACTGTAATGCTGATATGCCGCCGCATGGCGCCCCTAGCGGAGCGGAGGCCTCATCCTCCTTCATCGCTAAGCCGGCTGCATGAGTCCGCTGTGTGCGCACCGGCCGCCATATTGTCATCCCAGGAGCACAAGAGGTAACTCAGTTTGGGTAATCCATTTCAAATCCGCTGATACATTTTAATTTTTCGTATATGGTCGAATGTGTTTTAGATCGATACTTGGGTTTAGGGTGGTAAAACTTGATATTCAGAAGAAGTGCGATGCTTTCTCTGGCGTTTTCATGGTGCGGCTAGGGGGTTCCCCCTCCATGGTTGTGACTGGCGCTATACAGGCAAAACCGAAGCAAAAAAGCGTCGCCGTACTGCTTTTTCGGTTCAACTTCAAATCCTTGCAGGTACCCTACTTCTACTAAACGTGACCGTTTGCTTGGATGGCGAATTGTAATTTCCCGATGGGTGAATAACCATGGGGATATTGATGGTGATTAAAAGGCAGAACAGAGTTGTACAGTTAAGGACTGCTTAATAAAGACACGGCGAATAGGCTGCACAAATCATGCACATAGACACCTTTACGAAGAAGTGAAATCTGATGAAACATCTACTGCTAGATCGGCGATCCGCAAGCTGCTGGGTCTGTACCGAGGCGTGGTGGAGCCGTCCGCCTTCAAATGGCTGCCGTGCTTCCCGATTCATTGCAGGCGCAGTGCTTGTCTATTTTACATCCACTGTCGCTCGCTTTAGTGCTGTGGCTGAATGTCAGGATTGCTGCCTTTACTTTTGCGGAGCATAATCGCTCCGTGTCGGCGTAAATGTTTTGTGAGTCAACCCGAATTTAAGTGGAGCTAAAATCGTACCTTCAGTACCTGATTTTATTGCCCCCTGATGTACTTGTCGTGTTTCGCTTCCTCCGTGGCTGACGATGTTAGCACCGAAAATGAACCGGACTGCTAGTGGAGTCTCATACCTCGGCATCGTGCACCGAAAATGAACCCAACTGCTAGTGGAGTCTCATACCTCGGCACCGGGCACCGAAAATGAACCCGACTGCTAGTGAAGTCTCATACCTCGGCACCGGGCACCGAAAATGAACCCGACTGCTAGTGAAGTCTCGTGCCTCGGCACCGAAAATGAACCGGACTGCTAGTGGAATCTCGTGCCTCGGCACCGAAAATGAACCGGACTCCTAGTGGAGTCTCATACCTCGGCATCGTGCACCGAAAATGAGCCGGACTCCTAGTGGAGTCTCGTGCCTCGGCACCGAAAATGAGCCGGACTCCTAGTGGAGTCTCGTGCCTCGGCACCGAAAATGAACCCGACTCCTAGTGGAGTCTCATGCCTCGGCATCGTGCACCGAAAATGAACCCGACTGCTAGTGGAGTCTCATACCTCGGCACCGGGCACCGAAAATGAACCGGACTCCTAGTGGAGTCTCATACCTCGGCATCGTGCACCGAAAATGAACCCGACTGCTAGTGGAGTCTCGTGCCTCGGCACCGTGCACCGAAAATGAGCCGGACTCCTAGTGGAGTCTCGTGCCTCGGCACCGTGCACCGAAAATGAACCGGACTCCTAGTGGAGTCTCATACCTCGCTAGCTACACCATTGCCGTATCTGAGTCTCTCTCCCCTTGGGATCTTGTGTTGCTGAGGAAAACTCCAGACTTATGGCCTTGACCCGGTATGGTAGGTTATGCTGACTAAATTGGCCTTTTCCACTTTTACTTTTCTTCATGATGTATTTAGAATTCAAGACGATTTATGATTTGGTTTAAGTTCTGTCTATCAATGAAGCGAAGGCAGTGGGTAACTGGGCTGGAGTGTGTTGGGCGCTTCACGGCCTGATTGAAGCTGCTGTCCACCCGGTTGTCCGCTTTAGGAAGGTCTGGCGGTGGCAGGCTGGGACTCAGCTCAACTTCGCAGCTTTCTGCTTGGCTTTGCTCCTTTAAACCACTTCAGTGTTTGTTTGCTAACGTGAATGACTTCAGCCGGCCTTTCTGGACTGATTACCGTAAAGGGTTTGCCAGTACAGCATTATAAACAGTTATGTGGATCCATACTTAACCAGGAAGATATAGCCATGCACGTCTTGTGCTCATGCAACGTCATGCAAGTTCTTTTAACACTTGGAGGGTAACTTTATTTTTTATCCTGTCAAGTGTTGATTACATAATAGTAAACCTTGCTTTTTAGTAGTTTGGTAAATGTTGTGCTGTTGATTTCCTGGTGGGAGGCTAAGGTTTTATAGAAATGCTCAGATTTTTCTTTCAAAAAACCTTATTTACTTCTGGGACTCATGCTTAAAAGAACTGGCTAAATTTGGCCATGTAGCTTTTAATACCTATTCATGACTGGAGTTCAGTGGATGGCTGCATTACCACGGAAGTGGGGAGTGTGTTTCAGGTACTCGATCATTAAAAGGAAACCAAAGAAGCCGATTTAAGAGCAGATTAGATATGACAGAATGCTGAAAACATGCAAATATTGAAGGTGTCAGATTCAGCTTGGTGCACTGGGCCGGTGCAGGGGTTATGCTTTTTGATAAGCAGTTAAGTCATTTTTTTTTTTTAATCCAGAAATCAATTCCCTGCATGGTACTATAGACAGATGAATTTTTTTTTATAGCTAGGGTGTCTAATGCTGTTGGTATAAAGGTTTTGTCTGGGTTGTGTGAGTATGCATTGGTTATTGATTATGTGTTATGAAATAATGAGGTGTTTTAAGGATAATAAAGGTAGAAAACTCACTTTTAAACATGATAGCCATTTTTGTCATTGTTATATGTACAGATCATAGTGTAGTTTAGTTGTACGAGTCTGCTGTTGGTAAATACACTGGTTTTGCTTTGTGGAATATCTGAACTGATCAGACTGAAGAAGCATAGTTTTAATTTCAACTATTTCTAACATTGAAACATGCCTTTTAAAAAAGACAATTTGTGTTCAGAATGAGGACTACATTCATTCAGGCATGTCTGCTCAGAGTGTCAAGTGGAATCCATGATTGATATAAGAATTTGTGGTTGGTGATTTACCTGATATTGTGCTTTCTTTGAAGTACTCCCCAAAATCAGTGAAAATTGCAAACTTTGATATGGAGTATGCAGATTTGCCACTCGTAACAGGTTAAAGTGCAGAGCATATTTGGCCTCATGTTTTGGGAATTTGACTCACGACTTGGGCAGCCGGCTTCGGCTGTTCTGCTTGGATGCAGACTTGGATGAGTCTTACTGAGCTCAGGTGTAGGGAGTGCTCAGTGAGAGAGCAAAGCAACATTCAAAATATTGTGTTCTATTACAGTATGGCAGTTTTCCTGGCCTTATACTAATGAAATCGTCCTTGATGAGGGTCAGGGAGAGAATGCCTCCCAGTTGAGAATGTCATTTTGGGGTAAATTGTGCCCTCTGATGGGCCAGCGTCCCATCCAGGGTGTAAGCCTACCCCCCTCGCCACCCTGTACTGGGTCGGCAGTTGGAAGATGGTTGGGTCCATGTGTTAAGACGCAAGCAGGTATGCTACTATTATCAGCTTGCATGGCAGGTTCTGCGACTAGCATATAAAATGCAGCACCATCAAATGAGCAGTTTTAAGGCAACAAAGATATTAATATGCATGTCGTCTTGGCCGTTTTGGTTTACCCATTTTCCGTAGTAACTAAACTGTCAGGATGCATGGTGCTTATTTTGTTTATAGTTGAACCATGGGCCTTTTGATTCAGTGACATTTTTCAAAATAATTAATGACTGAGGACAGTCCTTGAATTCAAGGTAAATTCGGTTCTGGAAGTAAAACTCTCCCATAACACTGGGATTGTTTTTCAAGTCATAAGGAGGTGGTTTTACGATATGTCGTGAAGTGGGAAGCTTTTGCGACAGGAATTCTTAATGAAATTGCTCTTATCCAGAAAGCTGTATGGGCCACTTTCCAGTGATTGCTACATCTCTTTTAGTTTACAAGTCTTCAATTCATCTGTTGCCATTGATTCTGACTGTAGTACATTATGCTCAAAATACATAAATGAGATTAAAATGTGTAGAATGAATCAGTATCTGTTAGCACTTTAAAATTGACAGCCCTTGTACGTTTGTGTGTATTTATGGGCAAAGTTTTTGGCTGACAGGTCTGTGATTAACATGCACATTAGCAGTTGATGAATTTGCCTTGATTTCATGTAGACTTGTTGGAAAGGACGCCTTTGCTGGCATTGGAGCCCAGCGGATCCTTGGCAGCTAGGTTAGCAGATTTGGTGCTGGTTGTGAGCATGTTGTGACTTCAGGTGGCTAAGAGGGCCCCTGTAAAACATGCTGTGCTCTAATGGCTAGTCGTCAGCCAGCCGTTCGTCTGTCCATCCAGCCAGTCAGCCACTTATCCTCTATAGGCCTTCTTTGACTCCTAAGCGTTGGTACTCCCTATTTAGGTGGCACTACTAGAAGGTTCTGGTGTTTCTCTACTGGCATGACCCCCAGGTCTGTGTCTAGTCTCCCCATTACAAGATTTCAGTGTTTAGGGAGTCCATTGAGGGTGGCTGTGCTTAAATTTACAGGGAAGGTATTTAGGGCATCAGTGCAAAGCCCCCATATTGGCTTTTGCCGTGTTTGTAAAATCTTTGAAGACCCCTTTTTCCTCTGTTAATAGCCATTTCTTAGGGACCCCATACCTGCAAAAGGCACCCATGTTGCACTGTTTGGATGTTGTCCTTGTATTGTTTATGGGTAGAATAATCAGTCCAAATTAGTTGATGCCATTTGTGTATATATCCAGAGCACATAATTCTTGTGCTCTACACTGTCCTCTCATTCTCCAGCTGGACAGGTTATGTCAATGTTTTCAGAGCTGAATTATAGCTCGAATCAACTCATTTGCTTTGCTGTCCTCTTGTTAAGTGTTCCTACAGAGAAGTTACTTTTAAGGAGCATTTCCTCTGCTGTTTAATAGACTATAGTGGAGCGCAGCCATTTTTGTGCCTCTCTTAGACGTGTTGTATGTGTAAACATAGCCCTGAATTTATCTGCCTGTTTTGGGTAATTCATGTTTAAAGTATACTGTTTCTGATGTAGCACAGCTCAGAACATGGTGTTCCCTGGGAGGTGGCCAGGGAATGATGGGTGCCTGGGGGGGGCAGCAGTGTGTTAAACTGGACCACCCTGGAAAGGTCTGTGTGATTTTTTTTTTTTTTTTTTTTTGTGCCAGCGTAAATATTTCTGTTTACTGACAAAGTAGTAGGGAGATGGGGAAGGCAAGATGCGTCTTTGATGTCTGCTCCATGGCTGGGTGGGGATGGGGGATTATATTTTGGAGAATTTAAAATCCAAATGTCAGCACAAGTTCAGTATGACCTGATGACCCCCCCACTCCACACGCATAGATATGGAACAGAATAAGTTATCGGGCTGCCTCGGACCCTCAAGGATTACTACTGGAACTTCTTCCTGTGTGTCTAATGTGCAGAAGGCATGCAGTTGTGTTAACAAGGTCATCCACACCCCCATAACTGATGGATTTAAATCCTAAATTGTCACATGCTGAATTTTACAGAAAAATGTGAAATGTGTGGTGTTAAAATTCATAAAACGAAGTCTTTGCATGCGTTTCCTCTTTTCCTTTGTTCTTGGGAAGTTGAACGAAAGCCAGTTAAGTAGCAGGAATATTTGTGAAGCGGCATTAATCTGGCAGCTATTGCACGCACATTCACATTTTGTTTCCTCTTCGGTGTTTCCCTGAGTAACAATGCGGTTGCAGTGGGCTGCATTACATCTGAACAGTTTTCCTGTGCATTTCCTTTATTACTCTTTAATTATTCCATGTCAGTCAAGATTTCAAACACACCCACGCTCACCTCTATAATGTAATATTTTTGTCCATCAGCTTTGTGAGTTGCAGTGTGCATTCAGTTAGAGTTTCAGTCAAAGCTATAGAGTTACTAGAAGAAACTTTCAAATAAAGGCAGTGTAGAACTAAGTTCAGCAACTCTATAACTGCATCAAGTACGGATCTGCGCTCTGTTCTAACCTGTTAGCTGTTTGAAGTGTGGTGAACCGTAACGTTTAGTAGCGGGGTCAGTCGAAGTTCGTTTTCAGTCAACGTACAGCTGAAGGGGAAAATGATTACAGAAGCACTGTGTCGGTCATGCCAGGACTTTCTCAGATCCCTTGCATGGAAAAATGCCTTTTAGTTAACGGATGTGTTTGTTTCTGCAGCTCCATCACGTCTTGCCCAAACCAGGAGCTTTCGTTCAACATCTGCACAGGTCCTGTCCAAGGTAAGGTGATGCGTCTGGGTTGGGGGGTTCTTGCCAGTGTGGTTTCTCTGGTGACTGTCATGAAGTTATTAGCAATAGCATGTGCCGTAGTGTAGCACTTTAATCTTCCGGACCAGTCGCGCAAAATGCAGGGAGACCAATAAATAGCGTAGTATTCCTCACGGTGCTGCAACATGCGGTCATCATCTAGAGGTTGACAACTGGGAGAGATGTGAGCATGCATTGGTATAGAACAAATTTAGCTATTTGTTGGGGGGGCACATGAAAATGTTTGATTTCTCGAGGCTTTTGTAAGATTTTGAGTTAGTAATTTGATGTTGTATGTAAACAGTTTTAATGCCAGTTTCGTTTGTGAAAGTCTTCATCCATGAAGAGCCGGTGATCTCACTGGTGGTGCTTCAAAGGACAGGCTCCTTGGGTTTCAGCTGTATGAAACTCATGATTGGCAGAGGACCCCTGTGGGAAAGGCCATGGGGTTTTTCTTTTGGGGAGGGTGCAGTAATGGTACTTTGTTCCGATTCCCCTGCAATGCTTCGTTGGCTGCCCCCAGGTAAAACCTTGCATTCTGGGATGCTGTGCCTAGCGTTCTTTTAGGTTTCCAAGTGGTCAGACCCCCCCACCACCACCACCTCCAATGTCTCCTTGTCTGTTTGCAGGTGATCTTGAGACGCACTCCTTTACCTTCAGAACATGTCGGGCCCGGTCACGAGCCGATCCCGAGTTTATCCAGATGTGAACACACAGAGGCCCCGGGAGTACTGGGACTACGAGTCACATGTCGTCGAGTGGGGGTGAGCATGTGTGAGGACCTGGAATTAAAACGTGCTGGCATCCGACGAGGCGCCTGACCACTTTCCCACGTTACTTTGGATCCCTGTGGATTTCTGAGGAGGCCGCTACCTCGGATTTTCCAGCCAGATTTGAGGGTCTCTAAATGCTGAATATGGACCGCTTGCTTAACTCTAGTCTGCAGTTTATATATGCTGTATGTCTTTGTGAAACAATAATTTAAATCCATATAATTCTGAATTGAAATGTTTAATTCCCCCCCATTTGTGTAACATTATTTTTTGATCTTCAGGAACCAAGATGATTACCAGCTGGTGAGAAAACTTGGCAGAGGCAAATACAGCGAAGTGTTTGAAGCCATAAACATCACAAACAACGAGAAAGTAGTCGTCAAAATCCTCAAGGCAAGCCTAGCGTCCAGTTTGGCGGTCCTCTGTCACATGACCAAACAAAGATGGTGCCCTAAATGCTTAGGGTCCCCTCCCCTCATGGCATAATTCCACAGCTCACAGAATAGTACTGTCCTGACACCTCTCAGAGCACCTGGAAGCATGTTTGGATACACTGGGCGAGTCTGAATTTCCACCTTTTTGAGCAAACCGATATCAAATGTGGATCTTGTGTTTTAAGCTTGCTCGTTTAGGAGATGTTAGGTAAGATGGCATTCAAATTCTCTTGGCGTTGAACTAGAGTGACAAACCTCTACAGACACGATTCAGCTTATTCATTTGGATATGTAAATGCATTCATTCTCCATCCACAGAAGGAAATTCAGGTGCTAAAATACTAGTTTCTATTGGTATTGGATCACATGACATGAATTGCCTGAGGCTTTGATGAGCAGTTTAATACACAATTAGCAAGCATTGCTTAATTTCACTGTCTTACTGGACAGTGCTACCTGCTGTGTGTGGAAATCTCTTAGCATTTTGCCAGTTACCCTTCCTTCTCTTCTGTTTTCTTACAGCCAGTAAAAAAGAAGAAAATCAAGCGAGAAATTAAGATTCTGGAGAACCTGAGAGGAGGCCCCAACATCATCACCCTTTTAGATATCGTCAAGGATCCTGTGGTCAGTTCCTCAGCTTATCACACTCTGCCCGCTCTTTTTACTGTAGTCTGGATGTATATTTACTTGTGTGTTTTGCAACCTCCTCAGTCTCGGACACCAGCCCTGGTTTTTGAACATGTAAACAACACAGACTTCAAGGTGAGCCCTTCCACAGGGTCTCCCCTCTGTGCCTACTGTATTTATTAGCAGCTAACGGTTAGCTAGCTCTAATTGCACTAATTTGCATTTCAGAAGGAAATGACTGGTGTAAGCCAGATGTGGATTTTCATTTCTGTTTCCCCAACTTTGCAGCAATTGTATCAGACGCTATCAGACTACGACATACGATTCTACATGTATGAAATTCTCAAGGTAAAGCCTGTCTCTCTCTGTTTTTCTTGTGGTGCAAATCTTCACTCTGTGGTGATGTGGGTACGTGGGGTTCCATTTCTCACCGTGTATTGGCATAGTGTCACTTTAAAGCCACCAGTTTGATGTGGAGGTTGTTCCGAGAATGGGGGACCTCACAGACCAACGGCCCTGCGCTTTCCGCATCGCCGCGAAGAGCCGAAAGCGAGAAAAGCTCTCGGACTACTGTGGAATGTCGGATGAGCTGAGAGCAGTGCTGAGAATCTGGCAGGCGTACCAAATGCTGGCTTTTTTCTCCCCCGTCCGGAGGCCGTTCCCCAAGCTAACTCGAGTTGTATTTTAGTTCACTCATGTAGGCTGCTTCACATGCTTTGAAGCACCCCAGATCAGACTGTAATCTGGACTGCAGGCTGCTCTGCTGGCTGTGCGTTCGTGGTAAAGATTCATTGTACGAGAGATTTTTCTCAGCTCTGCTGAAGCAGCTCTTTCAGAATGATGGCAATGCCATTCCAGTACAGATGAATAAATAAAATTGAATTGAATATTCAAGCACTGAGGTCATTGGCTCATTAGCTAATACAGCATCTGTCAGCCCCACATTTGTGTGTGTACCTAAGAATTTAGTGTAGGGCACCTTTAAATATGCCAGCGACAATTTGCTGAAGTTTACTTGGATTCCCCCAATCAGCCTTATCATGATCAAGAGAGCGGTTTCCCATGCCTGACTGCTATGATTTCCACCCTTCTCATTCTTAGGCTCTAGACTACTGTCACAGCATGGGAATTATGCACAGAGATGTCAAGCCGCACAATGTGATGATCGACCACGAACACAGAAAGGTAGCTCTGCCCATCTGCTCCCGGGGTCACGGATGGATGGGCCTCATTTGTGGTTGTTTTATGGGGAAGAAGGCTCTCTGGGGATGGAATGATTGAGTCTTTTGTATGTCACCTGAGACTCAAGTAATCACATAATCTTGACTTCGGTCTAATATTAAAGCTTTTATTCAGCTCAATCGGTAAAAGGTTTGCTTGAGCCAAGACACATTCAATATAGGTTGATTGTGATTTGCTAAAGCATTTAGTTGTATCAATAACATTAATGGATTGTAAGTGTAGTAAGGTTTTACCTCTGTCATTAACAAGAACTGACTAATTTTTTCTATTCATAGCACTCAGAAGCTACTTGTGTTTCTTCTTTTAGTCCTTTTGTTGAAATTGTATGAAGTTATTACTTAACCTAAACTACGTCTTCAATGCACACTGCTGTACAAAATATCTGCCTTGGAATTTAAGAGGTTTACTTTTATCCGAAACGTTTTTGGTTATTTATACAACTGTATACGTTACCAGAGGGATCCAGGCTTCCTGCCAGGTGCTTGGTGTATTCAGAGTACTCACCTTTCAGGTACTCGGCAGAGTCTGTCCTTTGCTGCTATGGTTCCTGCTGCTCTGATGGTTTCCACACTTTCACCTCTTGGATATGAGCAGTTCCCAGAGGAGGAGGAGGGTACAGAGAATATAAACGAGCCTGGATTGTTGGCAGTCACACTGGGTGTCTGTTTTGCAGTCGATCCCGATGTGTGATGTAGTAGGACAGCCAGCAGACTGACGGTTTCCCTGTTTCTTTTACAGCTTCGCCTGATAGACTGGGGTTTGGCTGAGTTTTATCACCCAAGTCAGGAGTACAATGTCAGAGTGGCCTCACGGTACTTCAAGGGCCCCGAGTTGCTGGTAGACTACCAGGTGCGTCATCCTCTCAATGTAGTCTCTGCTACTTACCCAGAATGCAGTTCTGCCAGCCCAATGTCCATTTTCTCTAAGTAAAGGCCACTCTCCCTTGTTTGGTAGATGTATGACTACAGTTTAGACATGTGGAGTTTAGGATGCATGCTGGCCAGTATGATCTTCAGAAAGGAGCCCTTCTTTCATGGACATGACAACTACGATCAGGTGAGGAACTTGTTTCAGTCTCCTCCATTTTCAGTGTAGTGTTTCCTGTCCTTAATGTGGCTGAATTCTCAGCAGCAAAGGTGGGTTGGCGGTCCACTAAACCTATAGTAGAGGCTCGGTTGGTTTCCTTTCCGCATCAGCTTTCGGTTAGCTGAAGACCGTCCCGTCAAGTGATTCCTATCCTTGTGGTCTTTTCTCCAGCTTGTCCGCATTGCTAAAGTGCTGGGCACAGAGGACTTGTATGACTACATTGACAAATACAACATAGAGCTGGACCCTAGGTTCAATGACATCTTGGGCAGGTACGTTGACCTTCTGCTTTCCTGGAATCCTTCGAAGTCCAACTTGGATGACTTGATAAGTGTGCCTGACCATCCTTACTGAAACCTCCGGTAGCCCTTTGAAGGTTCGAGGCATTTCTGTTTTTACACATGCTGGCTTCCTGACTTTTGCCTCGCCCGGCAGACATTCCCGCAAAAGGTGGGAGAGGTTCGTGCACAGCGAGAACCAGCACCTGGTCAGCACAGAGGCCCTGGATTTCCTGGACAAGTTGCTACGCTATGACCACCAGGCACGGCTCACGGCCCGCGAAGCCATGGAGCACCCCTACTTTTGTGAGTCCATGCACACAGGCGCGTGTCGCCGGTACACTGTGAAGTGGACAGGCTGGACTAGATGGTGAAACATTTGGGGGTGCAGGAGGTTGCGAGCTGTGAGTGGGTGGAGGGGTACGGGTATGCCTATGAGTTTTACTACCATTAAATTAGTAGTGCAGCATTGTAAAACCGTCGTGGGTTTCTCCTTTGAGATTTCATTACCTCTGATAGTTCTCGGTTATCTCAGTTACTATGATGAAATGTCTTTTGGCCACATGACACAGGAGAAAAGGCCCTACAGGAGTAACCAGCTCTTCTGACCCCCCCCCCCCCCACATGTAAATCTCAGGGCAGTGCTACAGCAGCACCGGCTTTAGTCCGATGCACTGTGTCCCCTTTTTATGGCCTCCAGCCTGTTCCCGGCGCGTCCAAGGCCTGTCTGATGGTGGTGTGAGTTCACGCCACTGTCACCATAGGGAGCTCTTACCAGCTTACGTTTGTCCCCAGCGTGAGTAGGTGGTGCCATCTCGCCCGCTGTTATTAGTAAGGACTCTACGTGGGGTTTCCATGGAAACTGGTTTGGCGAGCCACAGCAAGATCACATCACAATGGCGAATCAAATGCTTCGAACCATCGCCCATCAGCATGTGTTCACCCATTACCTACCCCATCCCCCCAGATCCTGTTGTGAAGGACCAGGTGAGGATGGGCTCCACATCAGGGATCTCCACAGGCAACACCCCCGTCAGTTCCTCCAGTATGATGGCGGGTAAGTCCTCCTCTGCCTTGTTCCTTGTAAGGCTCCTACCTGTCGCTTCTGATTTGACAGATGGTGCATCGCTATAAGGCTAGGAAAAAATGTGTGGCCTGGTAGGACCAATCACTGCCCTAGATAACAAACCAATATGATTCATTGCCATGTGTTTCTTCTCACAGGTATCACGTCGATGTCCTCAGCACAGCCAATGGGGAGTATTGCTGGTTCACCTGTCATCTCTTCCCCGAATTCTCTGGGTACACAAGTCCCAGCAGCCACTGGGGCACAACCCTGAACAGACCTCCCTCTCCCACACACACACACAAATCTCCGTGCTCTGACGTTCGGCACGGGATTCATTTTTACGTTGAGAATTCAAGAAATAATTAGGTTCCTTTTTTCCATACAATAATTATATATTGCGATTCAGACACGCCAGAAATTTTACGTTGCGGCTGTGTCTGGATTAATTGTAGGTGCAATCTTTGATGACCGTGTCTAGAAAAGCAACTACACTGTAGAAATTAATAATAAAAAATGGATAATAAAATTTATTTTATATGTCCCTAAATAACACTGCTTTGTTGGCGTTTTCTCAGTTGTGTATATGTGGTGTTTAAGGGTTACAAAACAAACTACAGTTATAGCATATTTGGTGAAAAATTGCTACAGTGTTATAGTTTAATACAAGTCTTTTTGGTTTTTGGAAATTTGTATACCTGTGAGCTGTGTTTGTTCTTGTATATCCCATCTTGTTCTCCATGAGAGAAACAGACACCTGATCATACAGGTGAGAGCAGGTTTTTGGGGTCAGCATATAGGGTAGGCCAGGGCCGAGCAGCCCCGGAGCTCCTAGGTTTGGGGCTCTTGTTCAAGGGTCCAATGATGGGTATTACTCTAGGTTTGAACCCACACCAAGAGGAGGCCGGCCCTGATTCCTCAATCACTGGGCTACACCTTTGGACTAGTCACACGGCTGAGGGAGCATCTAAGGCCAGGTCCTGAGCGCATCTTTTATTTAAAGAGCCCTTCCTTTTGGCAGTGAAGCTGAAAGCAATCTGTTTGGTATCCAGACTCTGGTCTGATTAATTTGAGGCAAAACAATGGAGTGGTTGTAGTAACCGGGAGGGACTGGCATGTTCCTGAAACCACAATCCGTACTTTCCTTCTGAAAGGGCTCTGTGCTGGGGAGTTACACACACACACACACACACACACTGTAACTCTTTTTTGATCCAAGTTGGACTCCTGGCTCCATAAAAATATAATCTCAACATCTGAGGAACCATAGCCGAACAGTTGCAGTATGGCTGAAACCCAAAAATATACTCCTGTGTTATGTTTCCAGCCTTAGTAAGAGCCAGCTTCATAAACAGATGGGTTGAAATGCTGCATACCAGAGAAGCAAGATGGGTGAATGAACGTTCAATAGCTTTTCTCTCAGTGTCACACTTATGGTTGTGTTGAGGAACATCCTGCTGTACCTTGGGGTTCAGGGAACCGGGAAGAGATTTTAGCTCCACCATGGCAACCGTGTGACCTAACACTGAAGGCTCTGTTAGGTTCTGAGTGACTACTTTGTCTGCAGTCAGCTCAGTACAGAAGTAGACCTTCCAAGAAAAAAAGATTCTGCTTTCTCCTTGGTGGGGGGGTGGTGGTTCTGGAAGAATATGTGTCTTTTGTTAAAACTATTTTGTGGCCCAGTTTCTCAGAGACCTACAAGGCATGAGTGAAACACGCTTTCAGTCAGTAGAACATCAGCTGCTAACAGTGACTGATTCATCTCCCATTATAAAATGATTCCAGAAGCAAAATCAGCTTCAGAAAACATGCAGGATTGTCATAAGATAGGGACAGGCCCACGGTGCAAGGGGAAGGCGACTCACCTCAAATGGCAGTCATTAATGAGCTTTTGATTAGCTTGAATTAGCTGTCCAGTGTCTTTCAGGTGGTTTGTTGCTGTCCCAGAAGAGTGAATACAGATAGACCTGCAGATGTTCCTTTGAGCCACTCATTTTGTAGCAAGAACTTAGAAACTGCAACGCTAAGAGATTAAATCTAACTGCATCATACAGTATTTGAATCTGTGGTATTTTCATAAATCCCTTGTTTTTCAATGCCAGTGGTGAGAAGTGTTCAACTATGGAAGGCACAAGTTTTAACGAACCAATAACTGCTATGAGTGATGCTACCTGCAGGGGGCACAGGTCCTCTGAGTTGTGCTGGATAGGGCAGGAAGTGGTGGCCTGGTGTAGGGACTGCCCTGGGGCTTCCGTCTGCCACGAGGGCCGGATGGGAAGAGAAGGCTGGCCGTGATGGGGGAAATGTGCCAGACGTCCACGGTGAAGGTCAGGGTGTCCCGTGGGCCACGACTAACAGAACAGCTGCTTAAGAGGAAGCGCCACCTGCTGGCAAGGGTAGGGGGGGATCTGTGGAGCAGCTGCAGAATCCTCATGGTGTCCATGAGCTGTCTCTAAGGTGAGTGTGCAGTAGCCATACAAACCCCTGATGCATAAAACACACGCTCACCTCATACTGATTAAATGCAGCCTCCTGCACAGCTTGCCGAAACCTTTAATTAGGATAATTAGCATTGAGCTGCTCACCTACGTGACGCAGGCTGAAAACAGTGGTTAACATTTTTGTATTCCAGAGCTAACCCGCTCTAAACAGGACTGTTGTATCTGTCATTGTAGCTTAGTTTCTGAACCCAAAAATTTAAGCTAAACTTAACTATGATGATATTCTTTCAGAGGTAAAATCTCTACAACAGCAACACTGCTAGAGGTCTTCATTAAGATGATTATCCCTGTGACCCTTATCATCATTAGCTTAAGGACAAGGAGCTCATTTCTGCACAGAAATCTTAGCGGCAGCCTGCATTATACTACCGGTGGAGGTTTCCAAACTCACGGCTCACTACAAAGAGGTACAGTGAGGGAGAACTTTGTGTTGAACTTGATACACAAGACCTTTGTTTGATGAACTGGAGAATGAAGGTCTAGCCTGCCACTGGGTAGTCTCACTCCCGGAGTGTTCCAGGAGACCCCTTCCAATCCAGCCGTGCATTCTGTGAACGATGCTAAAACTAAACTTCCGCTGCTGACATTAGGGGTGGGGATCTGATCCCTGGTACCATTTGTCCAAGTCTGGTGCTGTGGTATAGGAAAGCACTTGCAACCATGCAGATGAGAAAACGAGGTCCCAGGGGAAAATGTGACCTATGTGGCTGCTCTGTTTTGTAGAAACGGTCCAGTGCTGTGGTTCACGCACCCATGACAAGGGTGGGGGTGTGCATACCACGTAGCGTTTCCCAAGGATATTACTAATACCAAGCACTTTCAGTTCAAGATGCCTGAACGGTCTATTTTCTTACTCCCTGTGGAAAAGGAAAATGTTCCTGGAGTTTCAGTGCAACATTAAACCATCTCACAGCTCAGCCTCTGACGTGTGGTTCGCATTACTGCTTTTGGCAGAGCAGCCTGACCAGGAACTTATCTGCAGGGAAATCCCAGGCCACTTAACCAGCAGAACATACAGCAGTGACATCCACTCAAAAATGAGGCTCCACCAACAGGTCTGGGTGAATACCTCTGTTTTGCTTACTATGGTCTGACAAGGTATACTACACCCCACACATACCAGCCTCTCTGAACATGCAAAAAAAAAAAAAAAAAAAAAATTTTTAAAAAGTCTTCCCAGCACAATTCTTTGAACAGAATCCAGAATGATGTCCCACTGGTTTTAAAAAAGAAAACGGAAAACCACAACAAACTAAGGAAGAGGATGGGAATCCAGCAAAGAGGAAGTTTTTCTGACTTACAGTAATGTCACTGACCTTTACAAGGTCGGACCAGAGGCCTTCACGGGGCGGAGGATTGGATATGGGACAGCCCAGTCTGTGGCCACCCAGCTGCGGCATAGTCAAGGTCCTTCCGGGATGCAATTCTGCTTTACCCCCGCTGTGGTTCTGAGAAGGCATTAAGGTACTGTAGTATTAAGTATTTTTACTCATATTTCATAAAGCTCAATGCAAAGTGAGAACATAACTGTAGAAACTGATCCCTGGAGAAAAGATCATCAAAAAACCAACATTTAAGACTATAACACTGGAGTGTGCAAATAAATAGGAGTTTGATAAGTATCAATTAAAAATCTCATTATTGCTAATATTACCAGGTGTGGTGGATTTATTTTTTTGTTTTAACTGTGTTGAGATGTTATTTTGTAAAGCAGTTCATGTCCACTAGATGGCGACATTTTATCAACTTGATCTCATGTGCCCCTGTAATATCAGGCTGTGTTCAAAATGGTTAACGTTTACCAACTCATTCTCTACGTAGGAAAATTTTCGCCGTTATCTATACAGGGCATTTGTAAAATGCCGAGAGATTTGGACATTACATTGCATGATGTTGGTACACTATAAACCTGACATTGGCAAATAGTAAAATATATTGACAAACAGAAGCCGATAAAGTGTTGATGTGCAACCCAGTAATTTTTAAAAAATTATATTTAAAATTTAAATCAGTTTTAGTCTTTGCAGAGATTGGTATTACAAGTTTCTTTTTAAAATGTAAAAAAAAAAAAAAAAATTCTATACGAAGCATGGTACACATGGGGCATGATAGAGTACATTGTACACTACAATTTGCAGTGCTCTGTGGGTATTTCATAGTACACAATGTAGCGGGGCAGATCTGAGAACTCCAACAGCACTACACAATGCACTAATCTAGTGCACTATTTTAATTATGGGGAGAGATCTTGAACACAACCTGACAAACTCACAGGCTGCGCACCCTTTTTCTTTATCCCTCCTGCAACACAGTCATTCACACAAGTGGTCCACCATCTATTCCTTTATTCATTACATCTTAAACATCTTTAGTGGGCTTTTTTTCAAGGCAGACAAGGCAACGCAAAGCCACCCCGACAAATGAGATTGGCGTTGGCCTGACAGGCGTTTGCGCAGTGCACCCAGCTGGGCCTGAAACACACCACCCAGAATTTGGCCCAGCCTCCATGAACTCACATATGGGCAACATTTTTACGTGAAGAGAAAAATATTTTTAAAAGCATCAATTAGAACCAAAGATGCCCCACTCCATTCTCCAAGAGCAGCCATGTCCCTCCCCCAAATTCACCATTCTTCCTCCGGAGGCTCTGAAAGGTTCCACATTGAGTGTAGAACCTGAGGAAGATTCCATGCTCTGCTTGCACACACAGAACACAGGAGTCAAAAAGCACCCAGGCACTCCCAGGTCTGGAGATAGGCAGAAAAAGCCGGTCAAAGCGCACGGGTCATGAAAATGCACCCTACCCTCATCTCCTAAGACCTCTGCAGCTTGACGTGCTGTTGGTTTGCCGTCAGGGCTGTGACATGCATCCACAGATGCAGGGCCCCTGTGCAGTTCCTCACATCTCCAAGGGGTTTAAGGTGGCTCTCAGTCAAGTGTGGCTATGCCCACAGGTTATCTTCCTCGCTAAGGCAACTCAACCAGAGAAACAGCACTCATCTGTACAAGCAGAGGACGGCGGCTTATCTGGCAGGACTACGAACACCACGAGTTCATGGGCTCTGATGTGACCGAGTGCTGCCGGTAGAAAGCTCTCAAAAAAAAAAAAAAAAAAAAAAAAAAAACCAATAAAAGGAAACAGAAAAATGGCAGAGCTCAAAGTGCTCGGTTTCGATCCAGGTGCCCCAACAACAGTCGGGATCCAATGGTGACAGGTCTCCGGTCACATGACACAGCACTTGTTCTTGAAGCGCAGTCTCTGCTTTGGCCGATATTTCTCTAGGTAGGTCAGCTGTTTGCTGTTGATCGCCCCCCGGCGCTTCCTGTCCAAAGAGAGAAGGCGTGTCTGTGAGACGGATGGCCCCATGGCCATGAGGAGCTGACAGCGGTTTGCCAGGAGCGTCGTTTACTCACTGCCGGATGAACTGGATGGCGTCCTCATATTTCATCCCACTCTCAATCAAGGCCAGAGCCACCAGCACAGGAGCCCTTCAGAAGATGTGAGAAGATCAGTTAAGTCGCAATGAGGAGGAAAAACTTACACCTCAATATTACGGCAAAGGAAGACATTTTCATAATCATCAAAAAAAAACTCAGCTGGGTTGCATCTATATTCTGCTTTCCGAGCACCGTCACACTCTACAGCTTTTTAATACAGCTACAACTACCACTGGCTTGTTGTCTGAGGCAGCATCTGGGAATATAAATATAAAACACTGCCTGTGCATGAGTATTTCTACGTGTTGGATTTTAAGAACGTTAGAATAACATTGTCAGAAAGTTAGGCAGCTGGAGGGGGTCCTCTGACTCAGGACACGTTTTTCACGCCACACTCTCTGCTCAGGTGGAGTTGGTAGAACCCTACCTACATCAATGAGAGCTTGGCCAGATGGAACCCCAAAACTCCACATTTTACTTTTCCTGGTAACCTATTTTAGGGCTGGAAAAAAGTACAGTTTGGCTATAAATTTTGATGCGTTGCTTGGCTCAAAATCTGGGGGAGAAAGGTTTTAAGATGCTATAAACAGCTAATTTTCACAGACATGTAGACACGCACAGAGAAGCAGTTTGGTTATTTTACCAAGATACTCTAAAAACCAAGGGCTTGTTCCCTAGACATAGGCTGTCAGAGTGCAATCCCATGTGAATAAGAAAATTAATTGAAATGACAAGCAATCTGGCACCCCCTCAAGAACACGGGCCCCCGGGGAGGCGGGTACCGTGCGTCAGACAGAGCCGTACCCAGCCAGAGATGGCTCAGTGGAGGGGGCTCCATCAGCTGGTAGGCAGAGGTTAGGGCAGCCAGCCGAAAAGTATGCAACGCCAATAGTGGTTAACTGGGGGGTGTGGTTGCGGGGGTGCACTGGTGGGGTCAGTGACAGGATCAGGGGTTTCCCTTACTGTAAACAAAACACCAGCTAGAACAATCAGTTCCATTTAAAGAGGATATGGAATTTACCCAAGTTCTGGACAGTTTTTAAAGACATTGTCAGAAATCCTTTATTCTTAGAATCTATGCACTTTACTAGGGAGCTACTGAGGCCAAGACCCAAAGTCAGAGAAAGACAGACTCCAAAATAACAGCTAAAGGCTACACCACACCTCTCAAGCTCCTCAAAACCCAGATATCCAAGCCTACCCTAAGCAACTAATGTCAAACTACCCATTCTCCAGCCTAATCTTACCCACACATCCACAACCACCGCACTGCCATACTCACTAACTGGCCTCATTTACCCCACCCACTCCTCAGGGAACCCTGCCCCACTCACCGGCCCAGGCCGGCCACACAGTGCACAGCCACGCAGCACCCGGGGTCTTCGCAGAACTTGCTTTTCAGCAGGTTGAGCCAGTCCTCCACCACCTTCGTGGGCGGTGGTGCGCCATCATCGAAAGGCCAGTCCTGAGGAGCGGAATGGAAGAGTGACGTGAGGTCATGAGGTGTCAGCTGGGGATGAGGCACAAGGTTGAAAGGAAGCTATTGGGAACCACGTTGGGATGTTCAAACTGCCAAGCCCACCAAATGACAGAAACATCCAGAGTCAGCCACATCCTGTCCTTACTTCCAATGAGACAGCAAAATTCTATGTATGGACTGGATAGACTGTGAGGCTCCATTAAGACAGAACTTTTTGTAGGAACAGCAGTAACATGAGGGTATACAATTCCAAAGTTTTATTTTGCCTATAAAATGCGCTCAGCAAATGCTACGAACCATCTGTGTGAGGTGACAGAAGTTCACTGGCTGTGGGGTGGAGTGCTGGCACTATTCCACCTCCAGGAAAGGGGGGGGGGGGGGGGGGGGGGGGAGAGCCCAGCCAAAAAGCACCGGCACCTGGCGGCGGAGGGGGGGGCTGGAAGCAGGGGGCAATTGCTTCCCAACGGGGGGGG
>JAACJT020000038.1:7634441-7675403 GCA_009936485.2 Gymnarchus niloticus | reverse complement strand
TTTTAGGATGTTTTCCGCTCTCCTGAGGCAGCGAGAGTTGTGCAGCTCGTCCAGAGAGGGTAAACGACAGCCAATGACATGTACCTTACTGCTAATTAAAGGTTCAGTACATTGTCTTAATATAGTAATTCTGTTTAGACGAAACATAACTCATACATGTTGACCGAACTGCAGTGAAAACAGTGGTGTGAGGAAAATTTCTATTTTTGAAAATAGAAAAACTAAAAAAAAAAAAGGGGGACTGTCATTATACATCTTCTTTCCCATTTTCTCCTTATAAATCTTGCGTCCACTCACTACAATCTGCAGCACGTCGTCATATTGTTAATAAAATAAACTTTTTGTTTGGGTTGAGCGCATGACAACCCATGAGGTTTACATCACACGGCCGTGAGATTTTTACAGATGCTAAAAATCGTCAAGCACGCAACTTGACGTTTGTTGCGTATTTAAACTGAGAAGTTAATTCTAGTTTTTCAGTCATTTCATTGTTACATATCAGAACCACAATGAGGCGCTGTAGGTCCAATTTAGAGTTTTAGAACAGAACAGAGCAAGGTTCATTGTTATCAAAAAATCGCCCACGTCTCCAAGATTTTTCCCTGTCAGAAACATGCTTTCGGAACTTGCTTCGCCATTTATTTTTGATATTCTTAATAGCATCCCGGTATTCTTTTCGATTTCACGTAGGAATTTCGAAACGTCCCGAAAACGGATTCTGACGTCACGTGACAGATGTGTTTTATTTTCATAAAATATTCAAATACCAGAAAAGATCTAAGTCTCAAAAATATAAATCCACTCTACCGTTGTTTTTTTTATCGTATTTGTAATAAGACCACCTGCATTTCTAAATGAAGTTACTTATGTATATTTATGTTTGATGTTAGGGAAAAAGTGTGGTTTCTTTGACAAGTTTTGACTTGTCAAAGAACCAACACTTGCCTACTCCCCATTTTTTTTGTTGGAGAGGTTAGCTGGTAATTGCATATACAGTAACACAACACTGCCAACCAGTCCAGGATGTTTGCTCTCTGTGCCACTTGGAATAGGCAACTGCTTGCAACCTAGTACTGTATTTTCAAGGATCAGCAAGATGACTTGATGGATACATGATAATACCACCAAATTGTTTGATTTATGGCAAAGTACACCGGGAAAGTTTTTAAAAGAATACATGCAGATACATACTATACATATTGTTTCTGTAGATGTGCATCTAAACTCTATTTACTGTACATGCAGGTCTAAATATTACCCAGTGTGACACAATAAAACAATTCACTTTTGGCATTTATGTGTTTATTGGTATCAAACAGGAACATGCCATGCCCAGTTAATGTTATCTACAGCAGCAATCAGAAGCTGCACTGTTTCTCACTTGGACTGTCTGTCTGGCAGGACAATGACCAGCCACAGGAATGCAGTGCTTCGGGAATCCTGATTGCACAAGAGCCTATCTCAAGCAGCATAGGGTGTACGCAGGAGCATGGATATATGACCTAGGTCTTTTACTTCAGTGCGTACACAGGAGCAGGGATATACAATATAGGTCTTTAACTTCAGTGCAGGGGTGTCACACTCTGGTCCTGGGGGGCCTCTGTGGGTGCAGGTTTTCGTTCCATCCAATTCCTGCTTTTACATGAACCCCTATCTCATATAATCATGCCCTCTATCATTCCATATTTACTGTGTCAATCAGCATATTCTCAGCAGGGTTTAGTTATCTTTTAAAGATTTTTTTAAAGGGTAAGATGGTGCTTCTTAATATCACTATCATTTCTTCATTTGTTGCTAAATATTGCAGCAGTAGAAACACAAATTAGGTCATTGGTGCTCTTTAGGGCCTAATGAGCAGCAATGATCTAAGGTGTGTCCACTACTGTGATAATTAGCAATTGACACAGACCACAAAGAAACTGCAGGTAATACCTTTTTTACTGAGGTAATTTAATGCTCTTTGACAAACTCTGGAGAGTCAATCTCCCTTTCAGATCTGATATTGACAGTAAATATAAAACGATGGAAATAGGGGCATGATTAAATGATAGGGGTTCACATAAAAGCAGGAATTGGCTGGAACAAAAACCTGCACCCATAGCGGCCCCCCAGGACCAGAGTTTGGCACCCCTGACTTCAATGCGTATGCAAGAGCAGGGATATACGACATAGGTCTTTAACTTCTTGGCATCCTACTGTTCACACCCTTGTCAACCCATGCATTATTGTGCTATATTAAAATTACACATACACTACTTGTATAATGTTTTGGACTTTTCTAACTTTTGAGAACAAGGTTACAGCCTTTGCAATAGAGGTAAAGAAATCTAGGCATGAGAAAACATTTTGCTGACATTTTAAATAGATGCTCATCGAAAGAAAAATAGCAGGGAATTTCAGATGTTGTTTTGCTTGGTGTAGGGTGTGGTTTTACTTTGCCATGTCTGTTTTCTTTAGCTGCAGGATTACTCAGTTCCATGGAGTCAGATGATAAAAAATGAAATTTGTTCATTTATTTTTTTTTATGGGTAATCATTACATAATAAAAGGAAGCTAGTGTGCCAAGGCGGAGTAAATGGTTAATCAGGTCAATTCTATGGTGCGACATTAAACGTAAAAACTGATTTTACACCAGGAGGCCAGGGCCAGGATGAGGTAACACGGTTTGATAGGTTTACCCATACCCCAGCAACATAAGGGGTGTAAGTTAAAATTAAGCGGTTAGTGTTCTCTGCGTGTAGTCACAGCATTCATGCTGACAGCCTATTATAATACGTTGATTTGATATATATATATATATATATATATATATAGACTTAGTAGGCTGCATTTAATGACTGAGGATTTTTACGGGTTTCCCTCATAATAGACAGCGTTCCTTAAATGGTGAAAAATCAATTTGAAAGTAAATCGTTTTTGCTCGTCGAGAAACCAGCGCACCTAAAACTTACCGAGGCTACCATACTGACCACTTTTGAAAGGTGTTTATCGAAGGAAATAATCCCGTCAATGAGCTGTGGAGGAGCAGTTTGGTAAGTTTCCTGCGGAACCAGCGCTGCGGCATTTGTCGTTCAGTTATGTGAGTCGCCAGTTACATTGCCGTTATGGGTGTGTTATGGTTTGCCTTCTGTTTTTAAAATCTAAGTAAATAGATCAAACAAAGTTGCGTTCGTTGAAGATTTCCAATAGGTCCTCGTGGAGTTTCACTGAGTGGCAGTGATGATGCATTTGAAATTGGTTTACAGGGTCTGAGTGATGTTAGAGTGACTCGAGTTTCTGTTCTTGTTAGTAGACTAATAAGCAGAAATATTGCTGCATTTGGAGAAGGAAAACACAGACACTAGTTGTGAAGTATTTGCTATCTGTGTCACCTGTCCACCCTGACCGGCTTGCCGTCATCTGAGCCACGAAGCCTGCTCTTTAACCAGATCGCTTGACTGCCTCCCCCAATACACTGCTTTCCATCTGACCGTTCAACCTCATTGTAGTTTCATATTGTGATAATGAACTTATCCTGTCTGGTGCTGGCCAGAGGAGGATGGACCTCCCTCTTGAGCCTTGAGGTTCCTTTCAAGTTTTCTTCCTCCTGAGTTAATTTTTCCTTCGTTTTTGGCTTACTTTCTGGGGGTTGTGGGCCGGGGGCTATGTAAAGTGTTTTGTGACAATGCTCTTTGCTAAAGGCACTGTACAAATAAAATTGAATTGAGTGTAAAATGATGTATGCGCTCCAGAACGGCGCGCATCCCAGGCATCACAGGGCTGGGGTACACTGTTGTGGTGGTCTGTGTGATGCCACCTGCAGGGACGTGAGAGCAATAGTGATTGTAGTGAACTGGAGTGTGACTAGCATCACCAGCTAGCTGCCTATGTACTGTGTGAATCGGGCCTGGTGGTGCCCGTGTACGCTGATGGCCCTGCTGGGCAGTGCATGCTTGATGCAAACTGGGCTCGGGGGGACGTCTCCCTGGAGGCGGTGGACAGCTGGAGGGACTAGTCACTGAAGAGTAAGTGACATTTTTGGTGGGTTAGCTCGGCTCTCTTTGCTACATCCTGACTGTCATGCCCAGCTATGGACAGCAGGTCAGTGATCACTGGTGAGCACCCTTAAAAATCCAAATGTTTTACATTCAACAAACGTTTTCAGTAAATAATAAAATGCTGAAATTTATTGACAACATTTTCTGTAAGTTTGACACACGTGACCAAAACTTAAAATAGGAAAGCACAGTTCAGCAGCTTTAAATTTAACGGTGAACTTATTGTTGACTTTAATATGATTTCTAACTATCGCCACACGATGTCACCAAAAACTCCAAACATTTATGTGGGATAAAAGAGAAGATGTAATTAAATTAGTCAAATATAAAATAAAGAGGCATTGTAGTATTTGAGTTGGGAGTTATGTCATACTGAGGACCAGCAATTGTAAAAGATGATTTAACCTTAAGGGTTCCCCTAAATAGTCAGCTGTTCAAAAGGGAAGACTTGGGTATATATACTTTTTTTTTTTTTTAGATAATGTCAGAGTTTTAGCAAGAAGCATGACAGTGCTGAAATCCCACCTAACCCTTAAAAGCCATGGTTCCTGGGTGGTGAAATCTCCCATTAGTAACTGCTTCAGTATTTGAGAACATACTGAACAGAAATGACTTTCAGGTGGCTTTCTGATTTCATATCTCATTTAAGGACACTGGGTACCATGTTTCAAATAACTTGGTTTTTGGTCACTAAGGTTTAAAGGCATGCGTAACAACATTGGTTGTTCATATGTAACACCAATATTGTTCCTGGATAGTATGTTGTTATTTCTTAATTGCTTATGTTGTAAAAGTATGGAAAATGGCCATTATTCCCTTCAAACTTTGCTTGTGTGACCTGGATAATGAAATGTAATGTAATTCACTCTCACGTATCAGCCCCCAATTACCCAGGTCACAAAAGCAAAGTTTGAAGAGAAAAATAGGTCCCTTCTATTTACTTCAGGCATAAGCAATTGGGAAATAACACTTTTTGCCCAGGAACAAGAAAAAGTCAAAATTGTTACATAGTGATAATTTGTGGTTTGGTGTCCGCTGAAGTTTCTGTAACACAAAATGTCGATATGAACATGTGTACTTAACACTAATATATAATCGGCTGCAATTTAAAGAAAATATAAATTAATGGTTTGTAACTAAAAACACATTTCTTCCCTGGTTGCACCTGACAACATATTTAATAATAAAAAAACCACATGGACGACATGAAAAAAACATTAACAGTTCATATTAGAACAGCAGTAATAAACTGATTAAAAAGAACTGGAATCAAAATTCTATGTTTTTTCTGACAGTGCCTGTTTTCTGACAACCCGGCACTCAACACCTCCAAAACAAAGGAACTGATTATCAGCTTCAGAGAGCAGAAAGAGGAACCTGCTTCTCTATACATCAGAGGAGACATAGTGGAGAGAGTGCCTAGCTTTAAATTCCTTGGCACCTAACCTCCCAGGACCTCACATATTCTGTTAATACAACCTCTCTGGCCAAGAAGGCACAGAAGAAGGTATACTCCTTAAGGATGCTGAGGAAGGCTAACCTGTCCAAGCAGCTGTTGGTGTCCTTCTGTTGTTGCTTTGTGGAAAGCATACTCATCTGTGGCATCCCGGTATGGAATAGTAGCTGGTCCGCAGCTGACAAGACGGCTCTTCAGAGAGTCATCGAGACAGCACAAAAAATTACCAACACCCAGTCATCTTCACTAGAGGACATATACTGAACTTGATGTCTGTGACGGGCCATAAAAACCACCAGGGACTCATCTCACCCAGGCTACCACCTCTTCACTCTGCTGCCCTGTGGAAGGTGTTATAGATCTATTATGACTTCCAGACTACTGAAAAGTGTCTACCCGAGCACTATTAAATAACTGAACTCTGTTAAATAACTGTTCACTGCATTAAGTGCAAGGTTTTGATTTCATGTCTTTCACTGTTACCTGTGGTATCCATGGGATTGTAAAATGGTATTACTCCACTATTAGATACTTCCATTTACATATGCATACAGAGTTCAGTGTTTTATTGGTTTTACTAATGTTTGTGTTTTTATTTTGTTATGTGTGTAGCTTAATATGCAGAGCATATGTATTTGTTTGAAGACTCTTTTTTTTTTTTTTTTTTAATCATACTATATACACCATTAGGGGACGCACTAAATTTCGTTGCAGATTTGTGCAATGAAAATAAAAGGCATTCTGATTAAAAATGTATGCACAAAGGTGATACCAGTGCTTCAGCCCCCAGATACAACATTCTGTTGTGCTTCTACCACTCTCTGTTCAAAGTCCCTCTTTTTGTTTTTTTTCTCCGCAGTCGCCATCTTCAGACCAACCAGAAAAGCTTGATTTGCATATTATATGAGCAGCCACCTGTTTTACTGGTTGCACCACCTAACTTTTCAAGCTCATTTCAATTTAATCAGCCATCTACTTGGACACCTGTACAATATCCTGTTTTTAATATGAAGTATATCAATGTTTTATAATATTTGAACATTTTCATGGTTTTCCATTAAAGCCTACCCATGAAGTAAAAATGGCCATTTTTGTCAATAATTGAAATGAATCTACCAACTTTTTCACCGCACCATGAGAGTCACTTAGGGTCTTCTTTATGACATAATATTCGTTTATCACAAGATTGTGGCTGATATGAATTTCAGGATGGAGTGCGACATCACTCTGTGGGGCTACAATGAGGCCAGGGAAAGGTGGAAGGGCCTTTTCTGGCTTTAGTTCCCCCTTGACTTTTGTTAATGTCTGGCTTCCTGAGAAGGTAAGTACAAAAACATTTTTTGAGCACTTGTATCTGTTGATGTTTTTGGAATAGTGCTCGGTAATCTTTGAGTTGCACTTTTAATTTTTTAGCCAAGCCCCTCACAGGACCGGTGGCTGGGTTACATCCCTTTTAATGGATTTTAAGCCTGGGTAGTGTCTTTTGGGTTTTATGAGAGTACACCAATTTTTATTTTCTGAATGTTTATTTAATTGTTTAATCGCCTGAGACACTGGTTTTAATTATCATTTATTGCTGTCTTTTAAGCACTATGGTATGTTAATTTAATTGAAAGTCGTAATATTTAATGCTTGATCTTATTGTTATGGCATTTATGTTCATATATCTGATTTTATTTAAATTGCTGATGTTTTTTTTTAGTGATGTTAACAGACAAGAGAGGGTGTGTAGTTTTAATATTGCATTGATGTGTGATTTTATTGTGAAATTGTATGTGTTTTGATTGATTTTAATTGCTGTAATGGAATAAAATAAATTAAAAATATTTCCTATACGTTCACGTATTTAAATTTCTTCAATATGTGTATAATTCATTTGGTTAAATTTGTTACTGAAACATACGTTTTAAGTTCCATTCTGCCAGTGTCTGGACAGAATAGTTCTGAGTTGAAGTTAATTTCAAAAACGATTCCCCATCACCCCACTCAATCAATCATTTCAGTCCCGTGAATCTAAAAACGCCGTTAGCGTTTAGTGTCTAATCAGTCTTTGTATTTCGAGTGAAATTTGTCACCATACTGCATGCCAAATATTCTGATACCTTTTTTAAATCCAAAAATAGAGGCAATCTGTTTGTAGTAATTCCACATAGCAATTAAAATACAAAGGAATAAAACAGCTGTGTCGCATATATGTCACTGATGCGCTGCAACTGTACGGGTGTTAACACAGATCGGGAACGGATTCCCACCTTTACACCGGGGTAATTTGTCTGGGCAGGCCTGACTTTAAGTAAACACTTACGTTTCCTTCCAGTATATATGCCAAAGCTTTATACACGCACCGTTTACACAGGACGGGCAGTTCTCTAGTTCAACTAGAAGGATACGAGAGGACTTCAGAAATAAAAATAACAAACGAATCCTGTAAAAGCTTAGGCTAATGTGTTTCTTCTTTAAAAATCTTGACTGGGCGATAGAGTCCCGTATCCTCCGAAGTGTACAATTAGACGGTCGTACGATTATAAGTACCAGTTGCTTTTATTTTACACACCAGTCGACGTCACACCAATTAAAGATAATTTTAACACGACTGTGGCTGCTTGAACTGGTTCAAGTCCGTTCTCTAGGGACCATGCAGGGTATAAAAGTCAAGTATCGGCAATGAAATGAATGTGTACGATGAAGCCTCAGAACAGAAAGGAAATGATTACATGCAACAGTTCATTAAATGCAATAGCTGTTTTAGTCACACGTCACATCAGGCAATTGATGTATTTTTATTTCCTTTTTTTTTTTGGATTTCGTCCAATTTCAGGAGAGTAAATGAGTAATGTAGTTTCTTTATTGCTGGGATCCGTCTTAAACGAAAGATAAACACACCCACCCCCCTGCACTTACTTGTAAGAGAGTCACGTTCATCACGTGCCAGGGAAGACGTGTAGTTACTAACGTCCAGAGGTCGTGTCACGCGCTCATTCACAAGGCGGCAACAACAGCGTGTAGGAATTCGGGCCGACGCATGTTACTCGTTTTTTGTTTTGTTCTTAATGTGCTAGAGGGAATTCCGCGAAATCTAATCCAGTACTGTATCCGGACTGCTGATCAAGTTTTGCTTTCAGAACAAATACAGACGTGCAGATTTTAAAAAGTACAACTTTAGGGACAAGTATTGAGAGTAGATCATCTCAGTATGCTCTGCCCCTAGAAAATCGCTACGAATTTAAAAATTGGGATTAATTTATTTATATTAATTGATGCTTGCTAGATTTTAAAATTAATAATGACGTTACCTGCTATGTAAGCACATTTTGTTGTTTATCTGAAGCTCTAAACACTTGTCAGTTCGACCAAATATTTTCTTCTTTTTGGTAGGTAAGGTAACCAATGCGTTTAAAAACAGTGAACTCTCTTTACCCTCCTTTTAATTTTTATTGGAAAAGTTCTGAGAAATGACGTTGAACTTTAGTGGCATCTTAAAGGAATGCCCAAAGTCAAGTTTGTCCAGTCCTTTGACAGATTAAGTAACCTTTTATTTGCAACACTGTAATGCTTTTCATTGTGATAATCCTGTCCCAATGTGTGTTCTCATTAAAGGACAATAGTTAGAAAATCTTTCAGCATTTTGTGGGTTGAGCTAATAGTTGAAGCATTAGCAGGTTTTTGGCCTTTGTTTTTTCTTGCCATAGACCTATAGGATGTCCTTTCTAAAACAGCATTCTGATACTATAGTATAACATTATTTATCTCTGTACTGCTACGTCTGATCCTGGCCAGGGTTGCTACCAGGTCTAGAGCTTACTCTGTGCAGCACAGGGCGCAGTACATTCTAGATGGGATGCCAGTTCTTCACAGGGCAAATACAAATACACACAAACATACACTATGGGCAATTTAGAGAGACCAGTCATCCTAATGTCTTTGGACAGTGTTGGGAAACCAGTGCAACATGAGTTTAATATGCAATCTCCACACACACAGCAGATGTAGGATTCAAACCTCCAGCCCTGGTGTGAATGTTGGATTTTACTTGTGGCAGACCTTCAAAATTCTAATTTTACCTCAGTTCTTATGCCAGAGAAGATCATTAACAAACCAAACCAAAATCAAATTCGCACCTGGTCACCCACGTGGTAATATAACTTGTGGAACCAGTCATCAGTGCATAGGAAGTGCTTTCATTCAGTTTTGCCAAATGGTTTAATTGGCTGCCCCATCCAGGGTATCCTCTGCTTTGTGCCTTAAGGCTGCCTGGGATAAGCTCCAAGCCCCCCCACCAACCCTGAATAGGATTAAGCAGTTTAAAAATGGATGGATGGGTTTCTTTGGCTGCTGGTAAAACTGCTGTGATGGTCATGTATTATTCTACAAATGGCACAGAGCTTGACTGTAATGACTGGAGGAAAGGTGTCAGCATCACACCCACTGCACAAGCGTTCATTCCCACTTTATTCCAGTTTTATTCCCCTCGCACAGAACCTCCTCTGTTCTTTGAGGGCCTGCAATGATTTATCAGGGTTGGTGCAATGACTCAGTCTGTGGAGCGGCCAGCTCAGCTGTGCTAGCTAGCAGGGAATGTTTACCCATGCACTTGTTTTCTCTGAAATCTGGAACCCGTGTTTTCAGTGTCAGAGGTGAGCAAAAGATCGCGTCCCTCAGGTGACGCAGCAGGGCCCGCTTCAGCATTCGCATCTCAGTCAGAGACCTTTCCTATTTAATTGGTTCAGGATGGTCGCTGTATGTGCTGACACCAGTCACATGACGACTCAGCAGCATCCCAGAGAGCACCACAAGCCTCAGCCACATGGGGCCCTGGGAAATCTAAATGTGTTGGAAAAGCATTGCAGTGACCGGGAGTTCAACGTTGTCATCTCTGCCTACTAGATTAAAATCAGAATTCTCCACTTTTGTTTTTTCTTGTCTTGGATGTGAGCAAACTTCAGTCAACATATTCTGATAATTTTGCATCTGTAAGCAGGCCGGTAGGATGGTACTTTGATTTAAGAGATCAAGTGTATGTCATAAGGTCCAAAGACTCAATAGAACGGGTCTTGGTAATGTTACGGAAAAACCAAACCCTGCCACTTCCATTGTTTCATCGGCTCAGCAAACAAGCAATGTTTTATCTTTTGAAGCTCTGGCCAAAGAAATTCTTTAAAATCTAGCCTGTGAGTCTTTGAAGCAGGGATTTGTTTTTCGCATTTATGGAAATGGCTTTGGGACATTTTTATATTTGTGTGTTTCCAGGAAAATAAGAGGATACCACTTGAAAAGGCACTATGTCAGTATTCTAACAATGAATACACGCATAACAAAGGCTTGTTGAAATGAGTTTACAAAGGGGTGTAGGGCTGGTTGCTGTGCGAGGCTGTAGAATCGTATCGATGTATGCATTGTTCTCCAGCTCTGAAAGAGCTATTGAGCTTGAATGAGCTACAGAACCCACTCACTGAAAGTTCTTTGAGTGAGGGCTTTTGTTTCAGAGCAAGCAGCAGATCACTGATAAAAACTGAGGGAAAGGAAAGTATTCCTGCTAGAATGTTGCTTGCTGATTTAGCAGAGGAATTACACATAGGGGGCAGTACAGTGGTTACTTGATGCTTCCCCCGTATGCTCTGGATTATCCTACACAGAGGCAAGCTCTGTGGGTGGAAATGTCCCTAGCGCCTACAGGTGGATGTGTGGAAGGTCAGCAGCTGACCGTCACACTGTCTTTTTTCCCCTGTGCTTCCTGGTGTAGGCTGGTGACCGGAGTGACCTTGACTGCATAAGTGGTGTCTGAAAATTGGTGAGCAACTGTATGGAAATCTTAATGAGAACAATATAGTTTTTCATGTAATAAAACATGTTAACCAATAAAGCTGCTATTTATGTCTATAAATGTATATATGAACAACTACCATCCATCTTCTAACTCCTAATAAATCCTGATCAGGGTCCCGGGAGGCTGGAGCTTATCATATTCTGTGAACCGCTGGACAAGATACCTGTCCATCACAAAGCATATACACCTAATCATATTCTTTGGGCAGCTTAGAGACAGCATTAACATAAATGTATTTCTTTGGATTTCAGAAGAAAACCCAGGTAAACCCACAGAAAGAAATGTAAATTTCACATACGCTGAACAGAGGCAGGATTTAAACTCCACCCCTGCTACGCTCTGAGGCATCTGCCAAAGTGATAAAGTTGTTATAGGACTTTCAAAAGCAGTACATACATCTCCATTCAAAATCTTTAGATGTACAATATGATTTGTGATTTAAAGTAAATGCAATATAAAACAATATGTTTTATCAATCAAATCCCATTTTAATTAATTAAAAAGTCCTTCAGCAGTTAGTTTTCTTAACGGTAATTATTCTATAAAAATAACAAAGGAAATAGTAATTTATTAACAAATAAGCATGAATATATAAGGCAGTTATAAAACTTTATTGTTGTTCCTGCGTGCTCGAGTTAATTGCACATAATAAAAATGAAATATCAATATTAAAAGCACAGGCAACAGTAACTGATCAAGTACAAGGACCAATCAACAAAGGAAGGTCACATTGCAAACTATATTATGGAAACATTGCTAATGTTTGACCCCTTAGCCAATGGTGGCTAAATGGGCTGGCCCACCAATTCACACCTTCAAGGCTGGGGGTTTGAAGCCTCCCCCTGGTTGGTTTTGCAGTGTTTGCATGTTTTCCCAGTTTCAGTTTCCTCGCACAGTCCAAAAATGTGCAGTCAGGTGAACTGAGGTCTCTAAATTGCTCGGGGTGTGTGACTGTGTGTGTTGATTTACAGACAGGCATCCTTTCAATGGTGTGCCCTGCCTGTCTGCAATAGAACTAGTGTGACTCTGTGTTTCAGAGATGGTTGGGTACATTATAATGACAATGACGACCTGTCATAGCCTCTTTGTAACAAAACTTTAATATGAAAAGCATTTTTAGGAGAAACGATGGCATTTAAATAATGTTTGTATTTATTCTTAAACATTGTGTGTATTACATTTCCTGTCTGCAAATGACAGTTCCATCTGTTTTTTATATATGGTCATATGAATATTCTTGCTTTCAGCAGTAAGCAGTGTGATCTGACTTATAATACAAATGCCATGTGATTTAATGGTTTTCTGTTCCTCTTCTGCTGTTTTGCATTGGAATTCCTTTCTTGAATTTACAATCTTTGCATTATTTAAAACATTCATTTGGATTTTTAACTTTAAAGTGCAGCGCAATGTATGTGATTAGGCCAATTCTATTATTTTTCCATTCCCACCTTGTAAATATTTATTTTGGACAATGTAGTTTTTAGATTAAATCCTATTTATGTTTTGTAAGCCAACCCATTTTAGGTGTCCTACTGTGTGCCTGAGTGTATGTTTCCTGGTTTGTGATTCACAAGCATGTATGGTTATTTTAAAATGCAGCACAGCGCTAAGAGTGACCACTTTGTCTGTATTTATGATCTTGCACTTGCGTTTTGCCTGTTTATGTTTTCCGCTGAAGCCTGTGCTTCAAAAAAGCGCCAGGAATACCTCCTCAGCATGGTGTTAATATATCATCCAAACTCCTGAACTTTGAGAGCATAAAAGGTTAAACCTTAGTATATTATTCACCCAGAGCAGATACATTTCATTAAGCTCTTCACCCGCTTACTTCGCTATCTTTTCTGTCTAATATTTTTTCAGGCCACATGGTTACTCATAAGGTTCAAAGATTAGAGTCCTGTATCACATGATTGTGACCAGTGAAGCTTTTTAGAAATGCTTTGAGTGTTAAATATTGTACAGGACCAGCATCCTCAGGAATGACATTCAAGTTTCCTTCAAAAACAAAATTGTGCCTTTTCCAAACCAGCTGGTATCCACATTTTTCCGGCTGTGCCAGACCCAAATGTCTGCGTCATTTTATATTTCACGTCTTAAGACTTTGAATCATCAGCAGGTTACAACCCACTTGAGTCATATCATTTCATCATGTCATAACCGTCTGCACGGATATGTCAAAATGCTATTCCCAGCAACACTTCCAGTGGGTAATTTGCATCTAAATCCACATTGCACTTGGAGTAGTCATGACTGGGGACCTGCGATCAACAGATGTTTAAAGGTCTAAAAGTTTATGTGGACGTTCTCTAGAAATTCAACATCAATGAGCTGCGGTGAACTTTGATCTCACTCTCAAAGCAATCGAGCAAAACAATGGAGATCAGCTTCGTGTCCTTTGGGGACACGTTGCCAGATGGCCAATAACTTGAACGCCCTTAGCCACCAGTGCTCTTCCATCGAAGACCTTCATGATCACAAGGAATGACACATGTATGTTCATTTAGCAGAAACAAAGCTGACTTGTAAGAACAAAATATAAGTCATTCGTATCAGACAGATTTCTTATAGGAGTATAGTTTTGCACTTCACAGACCATTGTGATGAATTTTCTACCTCTGATTAGACATATCTACATGAACAATGCAGGTGGTGAGAATGAGACTTTTTGTTGCCACTGATTTGCTTGTTGTGTGTTTTTTGTCTATAGGGCAGAAGACATTGGGGATATACAGCTGCACAGATGCTGATCGTTGACTTCCTGATTGTTGAAATTTCACAGCCAGAAGCTGGAATTATCACAGCAACGTGAGGGCAGCTGTCAGTGTTACCATCAGCAATGGTTATTTAAGTTTTGTTCAAGCATTTGCGAGAACATAACATAATTAAAGCAGGAAACACGTCATATCGATTTGGAAAACGAGATTTAGTGAGAAAATTAAGTGATTAACTAAGATTAAAATAAGATTATAGCAAAAATAACGATCGAATGTAAATGTATTACAAAACACAATGCCAAGTTTTAACCGTTTACAGAAATATATGGGAAAAAACAGTTCCCTCATACAGATATATATGTGACCTGGAGACTGAAATCACGGTTCAAGATCCACATGCTATACAAACAGTTATAGCAGATGTAAACTGTCCAAGAAGTCTGCTCCAAGAGGAACTCAGATTGAGGTGGAAAAAAATGCATGACTCCCTTTCCTCAGCTATAGCGTTCAATAATTGTTTTGGCACAGAATCCTAAAAAATATTAGAGGCCAAGATTCCAGTACACGCCCTACTCTATCTGTCCAAAAGGGGAAATATTCCTGTAATTGTCATATAGTCTTAAAAGACAAGAGTATTGAATAACATTCCAAAATCGTTATTTTCAAAATACTCTATTTTTTTTTCCTATGGAGTACAATTAGAGCATTAGTTTATTTGAACTGTTTCATTTTATTATTTTACTCAAGCGACAGTATAAAGTCATCTATTGTCTTCGTAAGTATTACTCAAACTCAACGTAAGAGCTAGAAGCAGAATTTCAGCAAGATAGGGTGAAATTGCACAAGAGCTACGGAATAGACTCATAAAGTGGGCTGGGCTGAGGTCACTCAAAGCTTTATAAAATTCCCAGATACAGCCGTCAGCAGTCGCATGTAGTAAAAGCAAGCGGTCTAGTCATCGGGTGTTTCTGACATAAAAAATAAATAAATAAATAAATCATAGCAGCGTCTTCTGATTTTAATTTAAATTCCTCGAGGAGTTACTTCAGGCTACCCCTGGTTCAAACCGTGAGGACAATCAGACGCAACAGGTAAACCATATCTATTTCCTGCATTTCGCCTGTTGTCGGTAGGTTAAATATAAAACCTGACTTTCCTAATTATAAGCCGTGCTGGTTGGAAGTCTGCTCATTTACGAGTCTGCTTGATGTAATCGTTTCTCGGGTTCAAAAATTATCTTAAAGTGTCACGTGTATAAACAATAAGACCAACTTCCGAAATGAGGTGCTTCTCCAAACGTTAAACTTGCGTTGTATGATTTCGAGCTACAGTCGAAGAGCAGCGTGGGTGTTTCTGTTCTCTGTTTATCTTGTGTTATGATTGCATTTCTGCAAGCGCGTAAATTTCGGATTTTTAAAAATCAGCTTTCAACTGCAGCGTTTCGGTCTTTGCGTATTCGTGTCGCTGACTCGATATGGAGTCCGGGTTATCGCTAAAACGCCTGGAGCTCTCGACCTCCAAGGGTTATAACTGAGAATTTCTCCTCTAAGTTCAAATGTTACTAACCGCACGCAGACCTCTATTTGTCCAACTGCTGGTTTTGCAAGTGTAAAACACGTAGTGGTTTTAGTCGTCATCATTAGTCACTGGTTCACGAGGCCACAAATCAGAGAAGTCCAGACTTCTGATTTATATCTGCAGTATGAAGGCTTTCTACAAAATCTAATGGTTCAGGGACACACTTCGGAGGAACAGTGCGGCATGGACTTGTCATGTAGGAAATGGAACGGTTTCAACAAGCCCTTAACCCAGACTCTAATTTGTGTGACTTTTCCCCATACTATTTGAGTCCACCCTTGAAGTGAGATTTGAGCACTAGTGTGCTGAGAGGCATGTCCTTTTGTCATGCACATTATGCACTCTAATATAGCTATCCTTTGATAATAGGCACGTCTTGCACAACAATTTTAAGTTCAAATGCCTTATTGTATGTTTTGTGACTCTCTCTCCCAGTTGCTACAAGCTATCCTTAGATTATTGTAATCACTCTTACGATGATGAGGTCCCTACAGAATAGTCCCCAATAACACTACAGAGTATTGACAATGACCGCACTGTGTATTGGCTAGTGACAAAAAGGTTGCTCTCATCCACAAGGTGAAGTGCAAAAAACCAAAAGTTGTTCCGTTTTCACTCTCGCAGAGTGATTTGGTGTGCATCCCTTGTTTTCTTAATTTTATCTTCATTTTGCCAGTATGAAAACGTGTCGTCTCTCTAACCGATTTGACTGCTTTTTATATTTTTGGTTCTCCCATGGATCTTGCACATTACATGAAGCTTTGACATGATTATTTCTACTTATGTGTCTGTTGGGTGATCATTTTTTTCAGGGAACATTATCATTTCTACAGAATATGTAAATAAGATTCTTAAATCAAAGTATGCAACGAAAATAATTGATTTGTGTGGGCAAATGGTGATAGCCCCCGGGGTGTTTTTAGTTTTTATATGGGCCTACATTTTTATTTTGAAATCAGGTTCTTATCTAGGACACATTCTACCATAGACTCCAGGGTAATTCAGGCCCCTGAACCCTCATGACCTCTAGGACTGATGCAAATGGTGTGAAATGGGTTAAGATGGATTATCGAATCTTTAATTCGGCAGCTGTGAATGGAAGTTATCGCAGGAAAAGTTATAAATTGGGGCATTGCATTGTCTGGTTATTCATTTATCCATTTTAGATGCAATTCATGCACATTTATCACCAGTGAATGTTGCAATGTGGATTATAACTCATTTTATGGATGGGAAAAGTACAGTCATGGGATGTAAAGAAAAGTATACCAGCAGAAAAATAACAACAGAATAAGCATGCATCTGCAATGTCTTAACTGTTCAGCAAAGGGTTTTATTCGATTCATTCTACTCTCATCACATCTTCTGAACTCGGATATCTTGTTGTATTTAGATACAAACAGTAATTCTTATTTCCTTTAGAGGAAGCAAACCAAAATTAAGAGGATTTCTTGATGAATGTATAGGTTAGATTTCTGTTTAAAAAATTATGGGGGGGCAAAACATGGAAACAACGTGAAAATGGTCTTTGCCGTAAAGAAATCTGATTACTTGACTATGAGGTTGAATACCAGTTTAGCAGTATGGGCCAACTGAGGCCTTGTGATTTTGACGACTTTTCAAGTTGGCATGAGGTGATTGATTTCCATAGGCATTGTTCCAGAATGGCATGTGGATTGGTCACAAAAACTGCAAAATGATCTAGCTTGTTTTCAAAAGGAAAAAATCCTAACCACGTATGCTAAATTCAAGCTGCGTTGGCAAAAAGGAAAAGCTCACCGATGGGCATACACACTTAATAGGACGTTTGCTAAACAACACAAGTGACCTCTAACCCAGTCGCAAAAAAATCTGTATACTCTGCAGTCCCCAAAGCTGTAATTCATGGTATGACTGGTATACAAATACCACTTATGTGCGAGGCCAATCCAGAGGGACGCTTAACTGGGTTTAAGCAGCATAAAACCTAGACCTTGGAACAATGGGGAGATAATATGGTCTTGGTGATCATCTTTCTTTTTTTCCCTCTCTCTGCAGCCATACATATTTTCATTTGAAAAATGCCAGAAGATGCCTTCAACCCACAATTGCCAATCGGCAGTCATGCTGGCAGCTCAGTAATGATGTGGCCGAGCATCTGTTGGGATTTGTGTTCAAAGATTGCTCTGCATTGAGCATATGAGAGTCAAGGAATATGAGGCTACTTATGGTCCCTCACAATGTTCCGTTTTCCAAGATCATGTCTCTGTACACATTGCTAAATAAATTTGAGTAGTTTTATGAACTCCAGCATGAAGTTGGACCTTCTATGCCCTCCTCAGTCACCTGATTGAACCGTAATCTACCTTGATGGGAAGTTTTGGATTGCAGCCTGTGAAGCAGCTTTCCCCCACACGCAAAGAATTGGATGTTTTTCCTCTTGAAGAATGGTCCAATATCCCATTACACACAATTCAGAACTTGTATGACAGCATTCCAAGATGGTTTCAAGCTGTTCTAATGCCAAAAGGTGGCCGTATTCCTCATCATGTGCTTGACATTAATGTATTTTATTCATCCCTTGGTATATAAATACTGGTATGTTTTAAAAGTAATAAAATTGGGCAAAATTATTGAAATGACGTGCATTCAACTAGAACAAATGTCTTTGTCATAGCAGCACAAACTTAAAGCAGGCAAACCCCGGTATTGTGAAGGTGCCTTCATATGGCACAGTTAAGTGAGTAGTAATTTAAACGTGAATATTCAGGACTCGACGTGTAAAAGTACTGCCATCTGGTATTCACAATCAAGGGGGATTTTGACAGGTACGATGATGTCAGAATGGCCACATTCATAGCTGTATTATAATACCACAGAAGATGCCACTGGTCAGGGCTCTTAATTCAGGGATCACACTGAACCTTTTTTTTACGTAATACGTTGGTCAGCCCAGGCATGTGTGGGGTGCCTGGGTATGCTCCACCTTGATGTGTGCGTGTCTTCCCTGTGCCCCCCCCATACTGTCTTTGTACTAGTGTGTCACTTTTAGCTGAAACCGTCTTAAATGATGCAGCATGATGGGATGGTAAGCTGGGGTCAAGCTGCAGATTTCCTGGTCATGGTTCTACTCCAGTCTACTCCTGGTCACGGTTCCACTCCGGTCTACCTGAGCTGCTGCCTCAAAGAAAAAAATTTGGCCTGGTTTCCAACTTGTTGGTCTAGTGAGTATGAAGGTGGTGAACAGAACCCTTCTTCCCACATGATGGGACATTTCACAAGTCCTTAAGCAAGCACAAGCATGAAGGAGATGCATTAACGTTTGCATGTACACGCACACACCAAAGTGCCCGAGCAACGCTTTGGTCAACTGTGTCGGCCACGTGTTACAGTCTGATTTAAGCAGACGAGGCACAGATAGCCTGTGGGGTGCATATGCTCTGCTTAGGCCTTTTAGTGGTTCAGCTCCACTGAAGCATTGCAGGCGTCGGTCAAGCACCGCAAGACTCGGTTAAGCATTAACCAGTTGCCTGTAATGGAAACAAGGGCTCACCCGGTTGTGGAAGGATGCCGACTTGGCTTAGCTAGTGGGTCAGGACTTTATAGGACATTGTATTTTGCATGCCAAACAGTGCTCCCTCTAAACAAAACAAAAGCTTTTACTGTGACTTTTGGTGCCAGCATCTCCGCTGTCAGGCTGCGGACCTCATGTGGCTCACGGTTGGAATTTGAGTGGGGAGACGCGTCTTCCAACAAAAGAATGACTTGGAAGTTCAAATTTTTTTAAATCTGTGGGTGTGGGGAGGGGTGCATTTTTGGTTTAGTGCATCTGAGGGTGAGAAGAGTTTAGTTTCGCTGTCTGATGAAAGTGCAAGTTTTGTGAAAATCTGCTGTTATGCGCACATGCCTGTAGATTGTTGGAGTAATATCTTCTGAACGAAATGCCTGCTTTTTAATTCGTACTTGACCTCTGAAGCTTTGCGTTCTGCCCCCAAAACAGTTGGCTTGTAGATGTGAGTCACTGTCAGTGTGACACACAGAGGGGCCATATTTCAAACTGCACTGGCTAAGTGATTCTTGAGTACAGTGAGTACTGCAACAGCTCCATTATGTCAAGGCAGCTGTCAGGGACAGTACAGTTATTTTGTAGGCACTGTTTTATTTCAGTAATTCAATGATTTAACAATGAGTTGTTTACATGCAAGTAATGTTAGGTACTTACCCAAGTATAATACTGGCCCGCAAGGTAAAATATTTTGTTGCAAACCTAATTTCTTTTTTGGACCTTAATTGTTTTTGTATGGGCAGGTAATCATGTCTTTTTTTTTTTTTTTATACCGGAAATTAACTTTTGCATTCCTGAAACAAAGTAATTTGTTTTAGTATAATGGATTCTACTAGAAAATCTTGTGTTCTTGGGTGTGTGTTGTTGATGGAGGCTGTTGAATGGTAAATGTACTAACAAGAATGATTTGGATTTCCTGTTTTTATCCTGATTTGTTTTTGGTGAGGCAAGAGCATATATTTTTACAGTGACTGGTTAATAGTGGTCATACCGAAGCAATCTTTAGTGATTCTCACAATAATACAGGTTGTGTTGGTGGTACCCCATAAAACATGTCTTGTGAAGACATCGTATACTTTGCGGGGAAGGGCTTTCAAGTTCCTGTTTTATAGTCTGGCAAATACAATAGTACAGAATATATTTACCCGGTACAGGTTTTTATCCCATATGCGTTGTATCGATTTTTCTCCCTTAGCAACAGGTAAACACAAGTCTGACTAAATTATGAAAAAGTGCTCCCAGTTTTAACTCCTGTGTTGCCCTTGGATGCTGTCTTCTTGCATCATAGTATCATTGAACATATACATATTTAGTGCCGTCACACTGGTTTCTTTGAAGCAAAAATAACGTGGTGCCCAACTTAAACAAGCAGAAATGAAAATGAACACGTTGGTTCTCCTTTCTTTAGTAGGTATTTCCTGTTTTTTATGAATATGGAAGTGTCACAGTCAACTATTTAAGTGTGCGTGCCTCTCACGCAAATGCATGAAGGAGGTTAAACAGATGGTGGGTGCACATTTTGTGACGTTCTATGACAGAAGTTTTCTTTTTTTTTTATCCAGCGCAAGAGTGTGCCTTTGTGTTTTAGGAGCCTTTGCTGCTGAAGAATGGATGACATCCAGGTTGAGTCCAAGCCTTTGCTGGTAGACCGAGACCTTAAGGTACGTTCCATGATTACTTACTGCTTCCTGTTTTACTAATGGGTTCTGGTTGTGTAGTTTGGTGTTCTACAGTAGTGACATGAGGCAAAGATGCCTTGGTCTGTAAAAGGCACAAAGGGTAAACAGTGTTGAACTTTTTGTGCATCGGTTTGCAAATGGTCACGTTAGGTACCTGCTGTATGTGTGTGCAGCCACCTTCTGATACTTTCAAGCAAATTGTTCTCCAAGGCCTCCTCCTGATTTCAAATGCTGGCCCTTAATTTGATTGAATGTTAATAGACTAATATGTCTGAGACTTTTACATGTTTTTATTTGGGTGATGCTTGTAAAAAGGAACACATAGTTGAGGTATATAATAAATCAGAGCTGTCAAGGAGTCAAATTAGGTACAAATGCTAGTAATCGGGGCTCCAGTTTAGCATTGGAGCAAGAGTGGTTTGAAGCATTGTTAGAACGTAACATCGACAACACCATGAAGACTAGGTTCTTACTAGGCAAGTGCAGGAACAGGAAAGGAACATCCAGTGTTGTTGAGACCATAACCAAGGAATAGCCAGTGAAGATGGAACTGGTTAGTGATGGAATAAGCTACTTGGGGTATTGAGAGCTGGTCAACGCTTACTATGTTTGTTGCTCATATACTGGTATTTCATCTTCATGGCAACAGTCATGCCTGATCTTTTCTTGAGAACTGTTGTACTAATGTGCCCTGTCCGTAATGGATGAGGAATGTTGGTGACTGGGTGATTTATCATGGTGCGGACATCTAGGAAATGCGTTAAGCACTGTGTTTTAACAGGATTCAACGTATTCAACAACCAGCCAACACTCCTCAAGCCACTAAACTGCTCACCCGTTTGTTTTTAATTTCATGTCTTGCGCACTGTTTCTGTTTCAGGGGCTCAGGGAGGCTGTTCAACACCTTGATATCAAGGCAAGTACGATATCATATTAATATCAAACCCTTTTCAGGTGTACTGAATTCACTGAAGGTTTTACCAGCAATGTAAGGGAACTCTGGTGTTAAGTCTAAGAAGGAGGTCTTTCCATATAGCCGTGAGAAGCAATGTTGCTTGGTGAAATTGGTGCAGCAGGTCATCGAATGTTTGGACTGTGGTGTTTTCTGCTCTGTGACGTTTCTTTACTTCAGTCTGTTTTAAGGTTGCCCTTTTTTTAATACTTATTTCTCCCACATCCCTGAAATCACACTCCATTCTGGAAGACCAGCACAACCGCCAAGAGAGCACAGGCCTTTAACTCCAGTAGCTTCAAAAATAAACAATGTTCTCTAGCACCATCTTGTGGTAGTTCTGACAGCATAGGTAAATGGTAATTGACTCATCTGTGTCAATATTGAGTGCTATGATATTTTTGAATGAATTTACGTTTCTCTTTGTGCTTCAGTATGAATTAACCGTAACCGTACGACTCTAAAGATGTTGAATGTGTACTGAGGAGCTTGGTACGCTGTTTATATGATCAAAGAAGCAGGGGCAGAAACGGCCTAATGGGTCAAGCACCCACTTTTCATGGCAATCGTGTTGCAGAATCCATTCAACAGATGCCTAACGACATTAATGTGCCAGAAGGTAAGCATTCAGCTCTGGCACATTCCAGGTGCGGCAGACCACCCGATGTACCGAAGTCTTGCGGTTGTAGAAATTGTACCGGCAGCTGAGGCCTCCTGACACGGTGACCAAAACAGCTTGCTGATCTGTGCAGATTAGGCTCCTGGTTTACAGGGCAGTGTGTAATATGGCTGATGGCAGTCTGCCATCTGGCGGAGTGGCTCTTATTGGCAAGGACTCCGCCACACTGGGATTAGTGCTGCCGAACACATCACACTTGTTAAGATGACACACAAGGATACGCTTTCCAAAACTCCAATTTTAAATTCCCCCCCCATTTATGGCACGTTGTTGTTGTTGTTGTTGTTGTTGTTTTTTCCTTTCTCAAATCTGCAGTGGCATTTGCATTTACAAATTCAAGTAATTGGCACACATTAAACTGGCCTTAAATTCTAATTATTCAGTGATCATTTCCCAATAAAGCTGTGAAATAACATCCTTTGATCATGATCTAACAGTCTATATTCCCTGTTTTAAATGATTTTGCAATCCCCATATTCAAAAATATTTTGAACTGTTTGCTGTTGTCCATTATCGATAAAGCGGGGCTTTCAGCTTAATAGTCTACATTCTGATTTTTGTAATCATTTTTTCAGATTTTGTTATTCAGTATAATGCAGTGTAACTTCAAAGTGGTTAAATGGCAATGACCTTCAAACCAAGATGAATATTTACAGGAGTGGGTGTCTTCACCCTCTCCCCCAGTTCTTGTTGTCATTCTTCCCAACTGTGCTTTTTGAGAAGTTTCCTGCAGAGAGACATCACCAATCCTTTGGTGAATGGTATTACAACCAAAACCATCTGAGCCAACGGTGGGCTCAGTTGGCCGCACCGTTTTGTGAATGAATAGGGGAGACAATTGGTCACATGATGTCTCCGTTAAGTGGAGAGAATATTCCACTGTCCCTGAACAGGTCGGGGGACATTTATAGATGATCAAACACCTGACACTGACTGATCCAATTTGTGGATCTCTTCATCCAGAATTAGCTTGTTTTGGTTGCCAGGCAAAGCATCATGGGAGGCTGGGGCTTATGCAGAGTGGGAGGCAGCCATGATATAAAAGGGAGCTCACAGCCCGTATCTGGCTTAAGAAGCCTTTGGAGCTTTGTGTGCTGTTGCATCTGAACCTTCTCAGCTGTAAGCAGCCCCAATCGTAAAACATGGTTCTTGAAGACACAGAAATGGACTCTGTCTGTGAGGCTGAAGCTGTTGTGAGTACTGGATCAGTAGCTTCTTTTTACAGGCGTATTTCATATGGTTTCTATAGTGTGCAGGGAGCATATAATTTGGGGTGTTACTGACAGGTGCTCTGTGGCTGGAAGAATGCTGTAGAACTTCATGTGTAATCCTTATCATGGAAAACTCAGTGATTGATGGAAAAAGTTGTCATCTTTACACAGTATAGTTGGGGGGGGGGGGGGGGGCTGTGGAATGACCTGACTGGTTTAAGTTTGGCTTTTTTGCATCTGAGTCGTTTTGCATTACTTCCTTTTTTCTGATGGTGGGAGGGGAGGGCTTTGAGGAAATGTCCAGTGAAGCGTAGTTTGCAAAAAAAAGTGTTTAAAATATTTGGGTACGTTTTAAATTTAAGGGCCGTTCAGACTGAATATAATTTGACCTGAGGCAACCTTGACCTTGTGAAGACCCCGTGGCCTAACATTTACTGTAGGAAGCTAAGGGAAAGAACTCTTGGTGTGCTGGCATCCTTAACCCAGCACCTGCTTCTGACTCTGTAGACCCATTCTGGGAATACAGGTCATTCAGGTCACTGCCAGACAGGTTATGTGGTGAACTGAACTGTCAGTGTCCTGCTCTGATGAACGGTCTGTGCCCTCAGGAGCATGACGTGGAGACTCCATATGGCAAAGTCCACTGCACCATGAAGGGGGTTCCCAAGGGTGATCGCCCCGTCATCCTCACCTACCATGACATCGGGCTGAACCGTGAGACCCCTTTTACGATTTATTAATTACCCGCCCCCCCCCCCAGTTTAAGTCAACTGTGATGAAACTGCATTTTTAGCTGTGCGTTACACCCATGCCCCCTCCAGCCAACTTTTTGAAATGCGATCTGCCCCATTTATTCCTTCACCAGCAGACGTTCTCTCGGACCAGTGTCTCACTCTTATTCTCACCTTCCACAGATAAAAACTGCTTTGGCCCTCTCTTCATCCACGAGGACATGCAGGAGATCATGCAGCACTTTGCTGTCTGCCATGTGGATGCCCCTGGTCAGCAGCAGGGGGCTGCTTCCTTTCCTTCTGGGTGGGTGTCTGTCCCTGCTCTGGTTAGGTTGGGTGAACTATGACCTCTATAAAAACAGATCAGTATCCGTAGACATAACACAGCTTTATAGGACTGATCACTTAAGAAATTGCCCCAAGATGCTCTTTGGCCAAAGCCTCGTTCAGTGGCAGTCCTAGTACAGCTAGATCAATGGTAAATGATTTTGGATGTTAGTTTGATAATTTATATATAGATGGAATGTAAGACAACTTTTCCTTGTACATTTTTTCCCCTCTCTGTGTCTTCCTGCAGGTATGAATACCCCTCCATGGACCAATTGTCTGAAACTCTTCCGTTAGTCCTCAAGCATTTTGGGTAAGTGTGCTGAGTTTCTCACCTGTCAAGGTAAGGGAGCTCATTGTCCAAACAGCCAAGGCACACGGAAGTGTCTGTATGCTGCCACGTAATGAATCCAGTGGTAGACTGAAGTCAGAACAGTGAGGCCTTCGCTGACAGCTGTGGTTGTTTACCCTGCTTGTTTCTCTACAGCCTTAAGAGTATCATCGGCATGGGAATTGGTGCTGGTGCCTACATCCTCGCAAAATTTGCTGTGAGTCAATATTCTCTCCAAGCCATTTGCGCACATGAAACTTTAATCAAACCAGGATTAAGCCTTCCTAAATTCCTCTACCTGCATACCAGTGCTGATGCCGGCTGGGTAATCCTGTTAATGCTTGAATGTTTTCATCCCACGTGCACCATAGCACATTAGGACAAAACACCCTAAGGCCCGGTTAGTCTCAATACCTGATTAATGTTAACGTAACATGCCCATGCCCTGGTAAAATTCAGGCTCTTGCCATGGTTGTACTTTCCAGAGACTGATGTGCATTTGTGCCTTTTTGCCCAAACAATGCCTAAAACTTGGACATTCAGCCAAGTGAAGAGTAGAGGTAAATGCATTTCAGTTCCTTTACCAGGATGTGCTTCTGAGTGTGGCTCCCTTTACCTTCCAGCTGGACTACCATACCATGGTCGAGGGGCTGGTTCTGATCAATATTAACCCATGTGCGGAGGGCTGGATGGGGTGGGCTGCACACAAGGTACATGGTTCTGTTTTGAGGAACCGTCACTATGATGTGTGTACTTTTAAAATGACATGTAACCTTAGTTCCTGATTCAATGAACCAAATGTGCTCTCTTTATACAATGACATTGGTACGAGAGTACCTTATATCACTTCTGAAGGCTGTTTACAATGCCATCAGGTGTCTTCTGGCGTGCTGGTCCGTGGGGGGGGGTGTGTGTGTGTGTGTGTGTGTGTGTGTGTGTGTGTGTGAGAGAGAGAGAGAGAGAGATCCTAACACACTATTGAACTTGATTTCAGATCAGTGGCTGGGCCCATGCCTTGCCTGACATGATCATCACCCACCTCTTCGGAAAGGTAGATACTACAGCTGATCATGAGATATAATCTGTGATGGCTGTCCTGCTACATGATGTTGCCTTTGAAGGACTGGAACTTTGAACATCTGTGCATCGCTTTTCTTCAGGAGGAGATCCACCACAACCATGACCTGATTGCCACGTATCGCCACCACATCCTGACCGATGTCAACCAGACCAACCTTCAGCACTTTATCAAGGCCTATGAAAGGTATGGTGACAAGGTGGCCAAGGTTTGGTCAATTTGTGAGGAAGGGTGAGTGGTTTATAATTTAAGAAAATGATACTGCTCAGCTTGCTGATGTTTACCCACTTCCACCGTCAGCCGACGGGATCTAGAAATCGAGCGACCCATCCCTGGAGGACACGTTAACGTGAGGACTCTGAAGTAAGCTGCAGATCGTGCTCAAAATGTTGGTTCATTTTTGTTTTTCTGTGGTTTTCAAGTTCCCCCACTTTGAAGTTTACTCTTTTTTTATTTAACAGGTGCCATACTCTCCTGGTGGTTGGAGACAGCTCACCTGCAGTGGATGCTGTGGTAGGTGTACCTTGCACCTCTAGACAGCCTGTTTACCAAGGCCAAAGTCATCATATCAATGACCTTTCACAGCAGAGTAGCCAGATGCTCATTTCATTTTATTTGATCAAGTGCACAAGTTGCAACATTATTGTTCAACAGGGCTTTTCTTTAATTATTTAGGTGGAATGTAATACAAAGCTGGACCCAACCAAGACGACCCTTCTCAAGGTGAGGTGCGCCTTATCTGCTGCTATAAACATGTCGTATTTATAGTAACTCGGCAACCGCTGATAAGCTCTCACTCAGCGCTGATTGGGACATTTTCTCGTGTCGCATTGGTGGTATTTGTTGTTGTGAATATCTAGTGGAATTTTATTTATTTTATTTTTTTTGGGGGGGGGATGGATGGCAATGATTCTTCTCTGAATGTGCTGCGACCTCAGGAAGGGGTCGCAGGTTTTGAAACTGGCAAATTTGCACACAGAGATTAACAGGACACTGGGTTAACTGGGGTGACACATCGCAAAATGTCCATGCTGTGTGACTAACCACCGTGTTTTGGAAAAAGTGCCCGGCCTACAGTAAACAGACGCTGCTGACCTGCTCTGGTCTAGACTGTAAACAGCTCCTTTTGTCCCTGTCTGTCCCTGCAGATGGCGGATTGCGGTGGTCTGCCGCAGGTTGATCAGGTACGTTGGCTCTACTTGTGAGCCCCAAACTCATTAACACAGGGATTTGGATAATCATTAGGAGGAATGCATATTAAGAAACTCTTTACTCAAGTGCATCTTGAAATGTAAATGTGGTATCTACAGACTGAGCTGTTTGATTTGGAAAATGGAAATCGTACATGTCTTGTGGACATGTACGTCTCAGTGATCTTGTGACTCTTGGGTTGTTTGGTAGAGGACATGACATAGCTGGGGTATCTCTCTCCTGTCCTCTTGACAGCCAGCAAAATTGACTGAAGCTTTCAAGTACTTCATCCAGGGCATGGGCTACAGTGAGTATATGACAAGTGCTGCTCTGGATTGTTAAGCTGTCTGTTTTTGAGTCCCTTGATTTGTGTAATTTATAGAATCTATGCAATACTTGCTTATATAAAAATTCTTTTAGAAAGTTGTGAAATGTTGTCATAGCTGACCAGTGACGTTATATTTAAACTTAACCACCACCGGTCTCTGTTTGGTCATGATTTCTCAAGGTTATTCTTTGAGTTAATAATCTGAAAATTGTACACTTTAGCCTGTAGAATTATGCACATGGAACAAAGCTTGGAGGTTGGTTAGATGTCTTATTCTGGTCTGTGGAAGTCAGACTTCCAGAAGTGACTGCTTTTCCCTATCGCCCCCTAGTGCCCTCTGCCAGCATGACCAGATTGGTGCGTTCCCGCACGGCCTCTGGCTCCAGCGTCACGTCCTTTGAGGGCAGCCGAAGCCGCTCACACACCAGCGACGGCAACCGCAGCCGCTCGCACACTAACGAGGGCGGCCGCATGCGGTCCCACACCGCTGACAACCAGCGCGTCCATGCGCCCTCTGACGGCACCGACCAGGCTGTGCCCAAATCTACCGAAGTGTCCTGCTAGAGGGGGGCTGATGCATCCCTCTCGCCCGAACTAAGCTATCAGTCTACTAGCTGCACAGCTAGGACTCTCTCACTATTGGACCATTAGATGACGATTGCCCACCCAACAACAAAAAAAATTCTATATATACTGTATAGCTACTTTGAGTGGCATTTGTATTTCCTCTGCCAAAGATCCTTTTTTTTATGAGCAGGATTCCAGCCATGTTGATCAGGTGTAATGGGATGCACAGGGCTTGGGTCAAGTGCAGTGGGGTGTCAGGGGGCTGCTGGAGACCACGGTGGCCAGGTAAATTTATTCCTTTCTAATGACCAACTCTTGGGTCTTGCCCATTACACACACACACACACACATATAAAATATGGGGGGTGGGACAGTCCCACCCCCTTGGTTTGATTGTTCTGATATCTAAGCTGATGCAGTTTCTTGTGTGGACTAACTCAGTTTGAGAAGTGGTCCTTTCTTGAACTGGAGAAATGGTGGGTGGAGATTCTGGGATCAGCGTGACAGTGATCCACTGTTCAGAAGGACACCTACAGCATCTAACACATTGTAATCAGACTTAGTTTAATAATCCTCATATTTTAGGGAACTGTTTGAAATCTTTTTCAGGTTTCTTTTGCTCTGTCCAGACAACTTTGATTATTTTAGCCGTTGCTTAGGGGGAATTATCTTTTGATTTGTACGATTGAATTAAAATCGAGATTGCAGTAGTCTTCAAATTGCAGTTGTACTGTTTAAGGAAATACTGTGGTTCTTCTGTAAATTGACTTTCTATGCAAGCAGTTTTACTAGAACAAGAAATGTGCCATCAACCCATGGATTGGCATGTCAAGTGTATAATGTACTTGGGGTGATGGGGAAAGTCTGCGGATCCTTTCACCACCTGCACCACGGCAAATCTGTGCCAGCTTGTACGAACTCAGCTTTGTAAAGTTGCTTATTGTAGATGGTATTCTCTTAATGGTTTCTATTTATTAAAGGAAAAAACATTGCATCTTGCATCTGTGCCATTATTAATGTTGCACCATTTTGTCTGATTAGACCCCCCCAGTGTCGCCAGACTGCCCTTTAGATTCGTCAAGAAACCAAGTCCCAAGTTGCAGTCTCCTTAGATCTCTGCAGGCCAACAAAGCCTTTCTGAAGGATATTCAGCAATTTTGTTTAACCTCAATGTGTTCAGTCTGTCAACAAGTATAAAAGGATAAAACACCAGGTTGGTGTAGCTTGACCTCAATTCTGTTTTTAGAAGGCAAACTGTCAATGATGACTTGGTGTTTTCTGTAGAAAACATGGCCAACTCAGGGTAACTTTAAAATTATACAAATGAATTCTGTGATCAAAGTCTCTGCTCCTTTTCAGTTTCAAATGTTTTATTTATATCCAGACATAAACATTTAAGTCCCTGATATGTATTAGCAATAAAACATACACCTTAGGTTATGTCCTGATTCATGTTTTACGTGCAGGTGGTGGACTGAGAATGGATATGAAATAGTTACCTTAGTCAGTCCACAAGCTGTGTGTGTGTGTGTGTGTGTGTGTGTGTGTGTGTGTGTGTGTGTGTGTGTGTGTGTGTGTGTGTGAGAGAGAGAGAGAAGTGCTAGGGAAACCGGAGAGGTGAGGGAATCTTCTAGAACACTGGAGAAAAGACTGAGGCAAAGTGCTGTGGTGTTGGCATCATAGACTGCCCACAGGGACTCTGTGACACTTCCAGTCCTTAAATGATGCCCTGAACTAACCTATGCTCATCTGATGCACTGCTGTTTAGCTGTAGTGTGTAGCAGTATCGTCCTGACTGATGGTCCTCCAAGCCTCAATTACAAGTGGACCCAAGACATGCTTTGAAATTCTGTCCCATGATTTTGTCTCCATGAGCATTTTACAGTTATACTGAGATGTTCTGAGGGGTCACACAGTTCTCAGTAGCTTTGCAGGCCACACAACAGCTCTTACAAGTGCTTCACACACTTAAGAGGCTAGATTAGACAGCTTAGGCCATCCCTGCAATGTTATAGTGGTTCTCCCCAGCCATTGCTGACCTTTTGCTTTGCTTCCTGATCATTGTTGATGTTCAGTTTGATCTCTTTGAATGGATCCTCCCTCCCTTCCTTCCTTCCTTCCTTCCTTCCTTCCTGGAAGAGACTGACCCATCCGCTGATAGACTCCCTCATTAATGACTAACCAGCGGCTTCCAAAGTCTGTCAAAGTATCTGTCAAACACTGTTTCACCTTCCCTGTGCCAACAAGCTAGTATAGGTATGACAAGAGCACTAAATAGTATTTGGCATATTTGCTGGTATTAAATAGTGGTTTCCATTCTTAGCCCACTTCCTGCATATTGAACATCTTGGTCAATAGTATAGAAACTTTGACAGGTCAAACTTCAGCATTTCCTATATAAAGAATGAAATAAATAAGGTCTTAAAATTTTAAATATTTCATGCTTGCCTTACACAACACAGTCTAAGGAGGCGATCTGTATATTATTAACTTAATGACAGTCGTCATGGATAAATAAATATTGAAATAATTGGAGAACATAGAGCCTTCTCACAAATGTGACCAGGATAAGCAATGAGAAGATGGATGATGACCATGAAATGCAGAGAACTGAGAGGAGCCATCCTGTACTATCGTCAAGCCATCAGATGTCAGTACTCCTCTGTTTCACAAAGGATGGGGTTAAGACTAAAGAGTCACTCTCAAGGAGATGGACCCTTCAGCAGTCTGTCTCACAACACCATGATGAAGACACGCGTATATGGCATTCTAACCAATATTTGATGCATCTCATGACAAGGGTGGTCATGTCCAGCTACTGACAACATCATTAAACATCTTTATACTTGCATATTGAAAATAATATTTTCCAATAGGAAAAAAGATGGCTACTGAGATCTGTTACAATTTTTATGCTTACCTTAAGATTACCTTTTCCATCAACAGCTTGTTGCTCATTAACTGCTTTCATTTAGCTTAAATAATATTGTGTCTTTTGCTGTCACCACTTTAAGGGTCCTTTGAAAGGAAACTTCCAGAAAGGGTGAGAAGGTAATACCGTGTAATAAGTTACTGGTTGCTCAGTCCACGACTTTGGGGTAATCGTAATAACGCTCCAGCTCGTCAAAGATGTCGTTGGGGTTCTTGCAGCTGAGGTTGCAGAAGCAGGCGTTGATCCACATGAGCTGCCAGGTGAACACGGCCCCGCTGGGGCAGCGGAACTCCACCTCCACTGTCTTGGATTTGTAGGGGATGCAGCAGCGTTCATCGGTACAGACTCCGCAGTACTTCGGCCAGTATGACTTGGTGCTTGTGCAGCCCGAGATGGTGAAGTTCTGGGACTGCTCCTCTCTGTATATGTTAAGACACTTCTTCCCTGGCTGAAAGACAAGGAGAAGCAGACAATGGGACATGCACAGAGACATACGAGGAAAACAGCTATCAGCAAAGGTCTGAAGTGGAATGAAAAAAGATCCCCCAAAAAAAAAATCCTTAACGGTTCACAAAGTGACCTAAACACCATTAAACACTTAACATGAAACTCCTAGTATAACTGGGTCACACTCTATCCTCCAAGGACACACAACTGTTTATGCTGTAATGTAATCACAGTCACCTGTTACCTTTGATGTGAACCAACAATTACCAAAGAAAAGTTTAGACAAATACACCCACCATTTTAGAAACAGCTTCACAGTTGGGTTTGAATAACATTTTGGAATGATAGTTCAGTGTAATTTTGATCACAAAGTAAATAACTTGAGCAAATGGGGGACATGCTTCATGCAAACACTCATCAGGGGGAGCCAGTGAGCCGGCTGACCTTGATATGCTTGGTGATGTCGACCTCACAGGGGCGGATGGTGCAGAGCCGCGTCTCTTTCACCATCTCACAGTGCTCATTCTCATTAGAGATCCGTGTGGACACCCCTCGGCCGCAGGTCTTGGAACAGGGGCTCCAGGACGTGGTCTGGGCCACACAGTTCTTGTGCCAAACCTCATTGTCGTCTGGGAACACTGTGCCATGGAAGACAACAAATAGCACTCATCAAACAAATCTTGCAGTGGACTGTCTTCACAGCCGGTCGACCTGTTTTGTTAGAATAAGTCACTGAAACAACATGCCAAACATACTTGGACGTTACATGTCGTATTTAAGGTCATCCATTTGTTTTCCTCGGGTGCCTGTCCTTGTGAGGTCACAGCTAGTCCGGAAAGAACTCCAAAATGCACAAAAGACACTATAGATCATATGCCAGGCTGTCACATGGCACTTACTCATGGTAAGAGGAATTCTGGGATGGCCCTCCATGCATCTTTGAAATAACAGCACTAAAATTGTGTTAATAACAACAGAACTGATGAAAGATTTCCTGCAGCTGACTGACTTGTGTTTTTTTTTAGGTCCAAATCCGGTATTATTTGTATGGACCACCTCATGACTCATTTCCTGTTAAGCAAAACAGGTGAAAAGGGCAAACGCAAAAATAACGCTAACAAAGTACACAGGAAAGGGTTTGGTCCTAAAGGCGTCGACGCTTGACGTAGCTTTTCAAGGCAACAGCACACACAGATCCTAACACTAAATCGAGCTAATCTCATGACACTTTTTACGCCTGCTATGCAGAGGACTGAGTAGTGATGAACTTCAAGCCGAGGGTGAGTAGAAGTATCCTGAACTAACAATTAATGCTGGCGATTCAGGATACTACCGCCCATCATAGGTTTTGAAGCCTCATTTTGTCCCATCACTACAAATATGGAGTTAGCCACCTACATTAAGCAAAGTCGGTCTTTATATTAGAACATTATTAAAAGCTGTGTGAAAGTGAGACTAACACATTGGGTGATCATAAACATCCCATCCTTGAATGACAGTTTTATCGTTTGAATAACGGCACGGTTTCAGAGGCGCCCTCTTCAGGGCGCCCTCTAAGTCCGAAAGGGAAACCAGAGCAGAACACTGCACTGAAACTGCGAAGCCTGAGCAACACTCCTTAATTTCGAATTTATTTTTATATTGTGCCTGTCAGAACACAGTTGCTCTATGGCAATTAACAGATGTGTGTGCTAACTACAGTGTTACATTCATGAAAGAAGTTAAATGCAAGATGACAACAAACGAGAGGAACCAAAACTCCTCAGTGAGAAGAAAAAAAAATTTCTGGGGGTCCAAATTCAACTGGTTGCCCAGCCACCTTGAACATGCTAGCATCAGAATGGCATGCTAGCATTAGCATTATATACTCATTTTCATTATACAGTATACTTCTTTTCAGTCACCTCTATCAACTCCATTTCTCCCCAGTTTTCAGGTGACTGATCCATGAGGTGATTCACTGGCGGCCAGCGTGCCGTACCTACCTTCCAGGACATGCTGGGGAGAGGCCTTGCGCGTCCTCCGAGCCTCGTCGCAGATCCACTGCTCACAGCACCGGCCCGGAAGCTTCACGCGCCGTGGGGCCTGGCACCACACCAGGGGCGGCTGGGAGTCGGTGCACAGTGGCACGCAGCCGATGGCGCCGTTCACGCACAGGCAGCGGTACTTGCAAGTGGGCTGGAAGCTCTGGCCATTGCGGTAAATGACGCCATTATGCTCACAGCCAGTGCCCAGCATGTCTGCATACACACACATGTCCTCTCAGTTAAACCTGACAGCTGACCTTGGACCCCCAGAGGTTTCCCTCCTTTCTGGAGAGTTTTTGGTTCCTCTCCTCTGTGGTCTTTTTTTCAATATGTTATGAAAGGCACTATAAAAATAAATTGAAGTGAAGACAGAGACTACAAAGGAGCCTCTTTCAAAATCCTGTGTGTTTAAGCAGTCTTCCTCAGCAGCAGACGGGTCCACTTAAGCCATAGTTAACTGTGAAACTTTACTCAGTGACATGAGGCAAAAAGGCCCTTTATACAGGAATAACTAAAAACAAATGTGGGTAGAAGACCCCCGAATTCTGAATGCAGGGCTGGAAGATGCCACGAGGTCACTTACATGCACAAACTCCTTTTTCGTACCTAGGCTTGTCGGGGCTGTAGTCGCAGTAGAGGCCCTTGTGGTAGTCGCAGGTGTCAGCCTCGTTGCAGGTCTCGCCTACCTGCTTGGCGCAGGCCCTGCAGCAGTCACAGCCGTCCATGAGCAGGCTGACGCCCAGGGGGCACTGAGGGGGGGTCTTGGGACACTTGCAGGGCCACTTACAGTACTGCGTGCGGTTGTACACCTCCAACGCGGTCGGCGAGGGCGGTGTGGTGGGTGTGACAGTCGTCACAGCAATGGGGCCCATGCAGAGAGCCTAGAAGACAGAACATGGAGATGGGGGGCTTCCACAGAAATGGGCTGTACCACCAATCCTAGGTATACTAAAAGAAGTATGCATTTATTACACTTAGAAGCAGTCATTAGACACAGCCACTCCTCTGCAAAAATTCTCTTAAAGGAGCATACACACGGCCTCCAGCCGTTGCCGGAACAATTTTGGACCGTCGACTCTCTTCCTAGACTGGTGTCCTTCGCTGATTTTTAGAGGAGGGCCACACTTACCAGTGAAGGGGTGGTCGGGAGCCAGCTGTCGCTGAGACCTAATCAAGCTTATCGTAGTTTTCTAATATACTGCAGGCTGCCACATTGGTCTCTAGTGGCCGCCAGAGGCCTGCGGGCCACGCGATGGAAAACTATACTACTGTAGACTGCTCAGTCTCCAACATTACACGGGAACACCACCTAGGCACGGTGCAGTGATGCCTGCCCACCTAACTTCAGTCCTGTCTGACGCAGTCCCTTGGAACCCTGTGGAGTCCTGTGGGCACCTTCCATGTCCGGCACCGGCAGAGTTCCCATGAGGCAATCGCCTAGGTTCTTTTTTCGAGCACATTCACCCTTTATTGCACTGCGCTCACCAAGCAACAAAACTGAAAGCAACTAATGTTCCGTGAAGCCTTTTCAGCACGGCCTGTCTCAACCCCATGCTGGGAAGCCCGACTCAGATGCTTGGCTTTTGTTTGCAGACCGAATTATATAACAACAAACAAAGGCAGCAAAGTTTCCACAGTAAGCAGGCAAACAAACAAGCCCTGTACTCTCAGGTATGTTTTCACGGCACAGTCTTGCAGCCCACCTCCGGTTTCTGGTTCGTTTGTATAGATGTGGGACAGAAGCGCCTTTATTTTAGGTACTCAAATCTTAGTCCACTTTTGCATGGTTTTTATTTTTGATTACACAAGTAATATATTATCGGTGCTTGTGTAGTCCGAATAGATGCATATATTGCGTGTACTATACACACACATGAAACCGATATTAAAACTCATAAATAATATAGTGCAAGAAGAAAATTTTGTCAGATAACAGTATTAACAACAACTTTAAACAGTCTGTGAGATCATAGTGTCCAGGGGAAAATTTTTACTGCTTCACGTTATTATCCCCTAATCTCAATGCAGGCTCTTAATCTAGACTTAAAATGACTTCCAAGAAAGGCTGTCTGTTGCTCGAAAATCATCGTTCCTGTCATCCCCGGAATGCGCTGTACACAGGGGGCACAGGGATGCGATACACAGGCAACCTTTCATGGCCACTGAGTCCGGGTGGCCCCACTGAGTCGCAGACCCCGGCGGCATCACTGACCATAGCAGCACACGTACTTTAAACTGCTCACCATCAATAAAGTCTCAGCTCAGTCTGAAAAGCCAAGATTTCTGTTAGAGTCTTTCAGAAAATAATCCTGATCATGTTTGACTTAAACTGCAGCATGTGTACAATTAAGGACATTAAGACAATTGTATTATTATTTACACACACCTGTATAAAAGTGTCTAACAATTAAATCCAAGACCAGGTATTATGTATGTCAAGTTGCGGGCTTTTACGCAAAAAACTTTAAACTGATACCTGAACAGGCTACAGATTTAGATTTAAATCTATAACCTGAGGACATGTGCACTTTACTTTACTGCTGCAGTAGAGACTTTGCCAGAAAAATGTGATTCGAGAGAGCTGGAAAAAGAAGAAAGGGGGAACACAGTACAGATGGGCAGAGGAATAACTGACACCACCCGTCTGTTTGGACAAACCCTCGGCCCACTTTAAAATTCTCAGATGGCAAAAATACAACTCTGCTGTTGTTATGCAATGAGACCTCAGTGAAGGACCTGCAGCCCTCAGCGGCAGCTACACTGAACATTACTCAAAACAGGTCTTTTTTTTTTCTTTTACTGTTCCCACACTATTTGAGCTTCACAAAGGATGTAATATGATAGGAGGAGCAACCACTCGCTCATTTTCTAAACTACTGCTAAAGTATGCTATGGTGTGATGTATTCTATTCAAAGGACAATAAAAAAAAAACAAAGTCCTGAGAGAATGATCCTCTGGATGGGCAAATGCAAAAAACGTTTAAATCCAATACATCATATAACCTGTGCATAATCTTCCTTTGGCACAATTCCTGTAAAACGCCAGAAAAACTTTGACTTGTGTCGGTTTTCGGGGGCATAAAGACTAGGAATCGACTCACGGTTCTTCTCGCTTTCTAATATCACTCAGGCCACCTGAGCGACACATTTCAGTGCTCTGCGGAAAAAAACAAAACGGTCTTGATATGTTCTTTGCCCGAAAAGCCCTCCTCGGCTGTAATACACATTTTACCCACAAGATGTCAGTATAATACAGCGTACAGTGCGCTTCAGTTGACTACAGCTCGAGTTCAACACTTGACGCCTTTTCCTCCACATAGCTGGGTACGAACTTAAGGTTATGGTAGTTGAAAAAAATCTGCAAGGACTGTGTTCTTGGATAAACAGACAAACAACTGAGAAGAATTTGTCATCAGGTTCATATTTCCATTAGCCAGACGAGCCTTAGCCAAAAACCCATGAATAACTTCACCAGCGGTCTAAGTGAACGTATGGCTGTAGTCTAAATCAACAGCTTAAACGTTCTAGTCATTCATGATGCTGATGTGCGCATCGTTAAAGATAATTTTGGAACGATGTTTCGGGTATGCAAAACTGAAACTTCCTTTAAAAGGAAGACAGAAGACTATATATAACACTGTGACTCTGGTGGGTACGGATATATCAGAACATTGTAATGGGAACTTAAATGAGACAGGCTGTAATTAGGGAAGGTGCGGTTACATGGTTGTCACTTCGGTGTATGGACAGACTATCCGCTTAAACTGCATAGTTTACGCGTCTGAGGTTACAATGTGGGGATGTTTGCTGTGCACACCTAAGCACAGTTTCGGCAGGGCTATGCTATCATTCTTGACACGCCACCCAAAAATGAATACGAGATCATTTACGAAAGGACTATTCTTCTCAGTCTTTTATGCTGTAAATACCCCCAAAACTGTGAATTGCAACTAGAGTGTGATTCGTGCAACGCTTCAGATACCTGGTATTACGTATTGATGGAATCTATTTTTGTCAGCTTCGAACAAGGGTTTTGTTTAATGCATACATTTTGTCTGCTAAATTTCCCACCTGTACGAGACGATAGGGGAAGCGCTGCTTATGTCAACCACGAGTTAAAAATAAAAGCATGACTTTTTTAGAAAGCCACGCATTAAGTGGCCTATTTAAAAGGGTCGCAGTTACAGGAGGTGGTCTACTATTAAGCTGTTCTAACGCAGACGCTCTGAACAGTAAATGTCGTGTGCATTTATTACACTCGCATTTCTATTGCATTTGCAGCAACTTATTCAAAACCGCTTACCTGACATAAATATTTTTTCAGTGATACTGTAGACTGTCAGACCAGCCAGCGTCTTTATGAGCGCAGCACTTTGCCACGTGTGTACAGTAAAGTCCTTAGGATCTCAAATACCAGAGATGTCGCCTTTGGCAGCTTCATGAACAAAACAACGATATCGCAATTGCAATAATACACTTTAAATACCACTAAAATAATAAAACTATAGATATTTAGAGCTAAGCCATTTCTCCTTTCACGCCGTTAACATTTCACCAGATCAAAAGCAATAATTATGAAGCATTTTACCGCGCCTATTTGTAATAATCAGTGATGAAAGCATATATTAGGATATTTTCAGTGCAGGAATATATAGCAATACATTACCAAAAATACCTGAATATGCTGGCCAATTATAAACTATTTTTGTACCTATCCGGCATGAAGTGCTTTGCAGGAAGGACTACGAGTATATCTATGTATATCTAATTCACTATATAGGTCCATGATGAGCGGCTCACCTCAACCTCAGGGAAAACCCAAACTCTTATTATAAACCAAACATGCGCTAATTTTGCAGTTTTTACTGAGTTTTTTCACTGAGAAAACGATGAAGGTGAAAATGAACACGTTTCTTAGGGGACAGATATGGCCACACTGAATCGGAAACTCACCTGATGAATGGTTGTAATCAAAATCCACGGTAGGAGCCACCTCATCACTGGTCCCGAGTATATTAAATTCACTGAACCCAGAATTAAACACTTGTAAAAAAAAACGGCAACGTTTTTCTACAGCTTAAGGCATTCGTCACACTGGTAGTCCTTTTAACGACGCTTTCTCTGTTTTATGCCGCATTAAAGTCAGCCTTGACTTAAGTTTTGAGGACGAACACGGCATTTTTGTTGTGCTGCTTTTCCCCTGCCCTACGTACGCCCTTAACCCCCTCCACACTTCCAACCTTATCCCTTCCTTAAAGTGAAAGTCAGACGAGCCAGACGTTTTTCTTTTGGATAAACATAACACTTCAAGTTGGCCCCAGGTGAAACGAGCGTTTACAGCTGTTAAGATGACATATCTACAACGCACCTTGACAATGCTGCTTTTCTACTAGTCTGCCAACCAAGAAGATTGCCTAATGACAATATTAATTATTTAATTAATTGAAGAATTAAATTCATTTTTTGTTTGCTAATCTGATTACTTTTTGCAATACAAATGATGATGGTGTGGTATGGTGAATCAGTGGGTATCACGAATACCTCACACCTGTAAGGTATACCACCTTTGCCCTGTGTGTTGAGTTTGCATGTTCAGTCTGTTTTTTCTAGATTTCCTATGGATGCTCTGGTTTCCTCCTGCAGTCCAGAAACCTGCAGGTTAATTGAGACCTCTGAATAGCCCATACCATGTGTGTGTGCATGTCTGCATGTCCGTGTGTACATGTCACCTGCAATGGACTTTCTGGCATCCTGCCCACAAAGTACTTTTACAGTGAGCGCAGTGAGATGACAATCAGTCAGTGGGGGTTTATGGTAGAGGTGATATAGGCAATTGCCTAAGGTGGCACCCCCCACCCCCTGGCTGGTAGCAGTGGGGTGCCTGGGCAGGATCTCGCCTAGGGTACCAAATGAGTCAGGATGGCCACTCTAATCAGTGGTGCTCTATTTGAGGTAGACTAGCACAAATAAGCATCAGATGGACATGCTTTTGTGCATTCATCATGAAAATATGGCACGATGGCATTTATTTTGCTGTGTTTCTTGTACAGATGAGCAGTATCTGGATTGGAAAGCTCAGAGATCGGACTGGGAGAGCTCAGTCAGAGAAAGTATGGGAACTGTTCTACATTGGGTAGATATTGGACATGATTCATGTATTTTTGAAGTCCTGATCTCAAAGATAATCCAGACCCACACCTTGCACACTCAAGGCCCACATTCAGCTGCAGATAGATTTCACACATATTGCTAATAGTAGCAACAAACACAATTTATCTTAGCAACAAACACACACCTATCTTTAGGAGTAAGGGTGGCACGGTGCCTCAGCCTGTAGCCCTGTTGTCATATAAACCCAGGGTTGGGGCTTTGAATCCTGCTTCTGCTCTGTGCGTGTACAGTTTACATGTTTCGTCCCAGAGTCAACAGACAAGTAGTTAGGCTAATTGGCGTCTCAAAATTGCTCCTAGTGTATGATTGATTGGGTATGTGTCCCATGATGGACCGACATCCCATCTACGATGTACCCTTAGCCTTGTTATGGACTGGCATCCCATCTATGGTGTATCCTTAGCCTTGTGCCTTGTGATGGACTGGCATCCCATCTATAGTGTACCCTTAGCTTTGTGTCCTGTGCTGCTTCAGGTTTCCCTGCAACCTTGATTAGGATAAACAGGTTAGAGGAAGAACAGGTAGATACATAGGTAAGTTAAGGTTAGTAGTGAAAATGGGTGACCAAGGGTCAGCAGGGGATCACAGATCAGACCAGGTCTGATGGAATATGGCATCCACACAAATGTCAGCTAAAAGTAGCAGGAGGCTTTATTAATTCAAACACGACACAAAAACCAACTAGATTTATGAACATGAGCCTAACTAAAAGTAATCTATCTAGCTCATTCCCTGTGCCAACCTCAGCAGCAGTGCTGTATGCAGCTATAATGGCAAGGAGTATTAAAGGCTTTAGATAATCATCATTCATCATTTATTTTCGGCTGTTCCTGTCAGGGGTCGCCACAGCAGACCAACAGTCCCCATCTCCTCCAGTCCTCTGCATCCCACTTTGTCACACCAACCACCTCTCATACAACTCACCATACGCCTTATCTTTGGCCTTCGCCATCTCTCTCTTTGCCTTATGTCTCGTCTCTTTGTACTCCTCTCTACTTTCTTCATCTCTCTGACTATCCCACTTCTTCTTTGCCAACCTCTTCCTCTGTGTACTCTCCTGTAATTCCTCATTCCACCACCTGGTTTCCTTGTCTTCCTTCCTCTGACCAGATGTCACACCAAGCACCTTTCTAGCGGTCTCCCTTACCACTTCAGCTG
>JAACJT020000038.1:7609419-7628811 GCA_009936485.2 Gymnarchus niloticus | reverse complement strand
GCGCCTGCCCCCCGCCCCCCCGCCCGCTGCGCGGGGGAGACCGGCACGATGCGGCGGCGCCCGGGGGCGCCGCCGTCGGGGGGAGCAGGGCGGGGGGGGGGGGGGGGGGGGGGGGGGGATGCTCTCACCTGGATCATGAAAGAATTCTTCTCGTCCACCTCACATACGCAGCGCATGACCTTGTCGGTGACGTCCTTGCCCTCCTCATTGTCCTCCATAGCTGGAAAGTCCAAGTCATCACTGCTGATGAGCAGACTCTCGGTGTCAGAGTCCTCCAAAAAGTCAATGTCGGACAGGTCTGGGAGGGAAAGCAGGGCTGCAGGCTGAACATGCTGAATGGGGTGCTCAAAAACAATATTAATAAAAGCAGAATTTCCAATAAAATTACACCTAACCTGCCATCAAATACTACTAAGAGCATATTCATTTCACATTTTTATGTGAAGTATTACAACCCAACAAATTTCAGTAACAAAAATGTGTATAGTACCATGAACATCTCAGTAACACATGTAGTCTTCAAACATGTAATGACAATTCACCAGAGAACAGGTTAATAAAAAAAAATCTGCTTATAAAATTAAACCGTAAATCATTGAAAGGATTTTTAACTGAGAACTCTGAAGTGTCCTGGTTGCCGTTTTTTTTTTTTTTGGTCCGCTTCAAATAACTTGCTAAATTCTTTCCTGTTATACTCACATTCACACCGTTCTGTTCTGCAGTCCGCTCTTCCCACTACTCAGGGATATGAAAACATCAAAGCTTCCCTGAACGGCAGGCTAGCGATGCAATCACTCTCCAAGTAAAATGTCAAGACCACAAAGATTACTTGCTTGTTTTAAGCTTCTTTTGATAATGCATTGAACTGAAACACTTTTTGTTAGCATTTTTTATGATTCTGCATAGGAAACAAAACCTTGGAGTGGAAAGGTTTTTACTGGGGGGGGGCAATGGCAATTACTTGGACCGACCCTTGAGGGAAACCTGAGTAGAGGTAACAAAAGGCAGTGACTCTACAAAACATTTAGCCATTACCACCCTGACGATTCTTCCCCCCTTCCCCCCCGGTAGAGTTCGGTTTTACTCATTTGCAGTGCTGGACCTACTTTCCTGATTCCGACAATTTCACAGAAAGAACAGAACATTGTGGGAATCGACTGTCAGGTCTATGAGCACACCCCCTGTCAAGTGAGGTGACATCCCACAGGAAATCCTCGTTCAAGCGGTGGTGAAAACGCCCAGATGGCTTCTGATCGAAGCTGCTGCCTGACTCACCCTCCCCAGTGAGGTCCACAGACAAGATGGCCTGAGGGAACTGGTGTTCAGGTGACGGGCTTCTTAGCAGGTTGAGGGCACTGTGGGGGGAGGAAGACCTCCCAGGGAGAGCCAGGGACGGGTACTCCGGGTCTGACCAAGGGGGGGGGAGATGTAATGAAAAAACAATGATGGGGGTAGTGGGAGGGCACCCCCTGGTCTTAAACAAGATCCAGTCCTAACATGTCACTTGGCCACCAGGAAGGACGCAGGAAGCACTTACTATCCTGCTTGGATTTCTTTGTCTTCAGTTTTATTGTGAAGGGGTTGCTCTTTTCCTTCCTCATCTTCTCCCTCGCTGTGTGAAAAGCCAGCTTTAAACCCATCCGGTTTGTCGCGTCACAGAAGACCTTGAAGTGGCCTTGAAATCCATGCCGAAGCCTCACCTGTCAGCAGACTTTGCTCCTCGAGTTTGATCTTCTTGCACTGCCTGACCAGTCCTGTAGCAGAGAAGAGAGGAATTCCACAAGAAAAACCTTTCATGCCCTCCTATTCCAGGCGGTGTCCTGCATATGTGACGGAAACTGAATGAAGCTATTGTCCTGCAATCTTGGCAAAATTCTTCAGAAATAGACAACAGGACGAAACAATGTCCGCGGTGCCGATTATTTCTGTAATAGATGGTAAAGTGCCCCTAGTGACCAAAATGTTGAAAAACTTATGTGGTATGAACAGATCCCCCCCTCCAGAAGAAAGGTATCCTTTTCAAAGTCTCCAATTCTAGGACCAGTCACAGGACAGGCCACACACCTGAGTCCAGGTTCTTGCCCTGCTCAACCGCCTTCTTCAGAATGTGGTTGTGAAGACCCCTGAAGACCTGGTGGCAGGAGGAAGGCGAGGGAGGGCACTGGGCACCCTTGGAGCTGACAGGGGCCAGTGGCCATTTATTCTTGGCCATATTGGGGGGTTTCATACTGGTGCGGTGACAGCCAGCCTGTGAGGACGGAGCCTGAGTGGATCCATCTGGAGGGATAAACGAATGTGAACGAATTCTGATTCTCACTGAAACATTCAGAGAACAGACGTGAGCCAGCATCCTTCACAAAACGCTACACACATGAAATGAGCTCCCAAGGTAAATAAAAACAAGATGGAGGAATCGGAACATACAGGCTGAGCCAGAGATGGTGCTCTGCCTCTTGTTGCCCTGGGCCTGGGGTGACCCCCCGTCATGGTCCTGGTCCACTCCGTGGTAGTACTTCAGGTGGTAGGCCAGCAGCTCAGCCTTGCGGAAGGCCTTGGAGCAGCCTGCCACCTTGCATAACAAGCTGCAATGTTTCAGGTCACTCTGCAACATCTTCAGTACTACGTGAGAAAAGTGCCCGTTATACACAGAAAAGGAGTCCATCAGGCGATCTGAAGGCTGTGACTCGTAGGATTAAACATTAATCTTACCATGGTATAGGCATCACGTGTGTGTGTGTGTGTGTGTGTGTGTGTGTGTGTGTGTGGGGGGGGGGGGGGTCGGTCTTAAACAATCAAATATCAACTCACTGGGCTCCCTGATGCGCTTATTACGCTGTGGAGTCCTGGATGAAGACTTCGGATCAGAACCTACATGAAGCAAGGAAATTCATCTTTTTCAGTCTGGTCAGAAATAAATTCAGAACAAGCCCTGTTGCCCCTTTTTTTTCTTTAAACACAGTAATTAATTGTCACTGTCATTTTTAAAGCCCTAAATTAAATATGCACTCAAGACAAAATGAATAAAACCAACACGTTACGAAGGCACAGTACTGCAACAACACTACCTACTCCTCAACTGGCTGCGATTACCTGCCGTGGGCAGGCTTAACTTCTCTCCATCTGCTTCTTTATTGGATGAGGGGCCGTCAGTCTGTTTGGCCACCTCTACAATTGTTGGCAGAGGTGTTACAGGGGACGGGGCCTTCGAGGACAAGGCCAACCCGGGGGTTGTGGCAGGAATGTCGCTGTGGCAGAGGGTCGGCTCCGATCCCGTAGCAAACAGCAAGGGGTCTTTTTCTGGAAAGAGAAAGAATTTTCGTTATGGGGAAGCACATCATTGTCATGCCATGGAGTTAGAGTCATTCCCAGCCAGCAGGGCTCTTGCACAGACAGCCATGATTACCCTCAGGCTCAAAGGCGTGGACGGCTACGTGTTCAGCCGCCATAGGGGCGTCTGGCAAGCAGGCAGCTAAGCGCTGTGACCGCCGGTGTCTCTGAACGTCCTGAGGCTCCTGGTGACCAGGTGAGCTGAGGAAATCTGACAGGACCTCTGGATGTGAGCCTAGCGGTACTTGGACACCGTTTAAGCAGGGGGGTCTCAAACAATGTGCACCCCCTAGAAAGAAAAACCCCCAAAACAACCCGCGTAACAGAATCTGCTACCTGAAATACGAAGAGTAACATGCATATTAACCCAAGTTACATTTTCCATCATTAAATATCATTACACAGGGTAATGACCTGCCTATCACATCTAAACTGTCCATGAACTATTTTCATTGTAAGGGCGCCAATCTGATTAGAACTAATAAAACGGGTGAGTGGATTTTTAAATTTGAGCATCCCATTGCACGGGGCTGCTATCGCTCATCACCCGGTTTAACCAATGAAGTGCTTGAGGTCACTAAAGCGCAGGCATCCCAGAGCCTCACTCACCAGCCCGTGGGATGTCTCGGAGGCCAGGCGACAGTGCAGACTCCGCTGCAGAAAGCCACCTCTCTTCCTGCGGGCCGTGCGGCTCGGCCGGCAACAAAGCCGGCTTCGGTGTGACAGAGGCCTGGTCCTGCTCTGCTCCAAAAGGCTGCGGACGTGAGTTCAGGGAAACGGTTGCTGGTATTGCAGCTACCGCTCTGGACTGCTAAGTACCTCTAAATCTGACAAGGCCCCCCCAAGTCACACCTCCTGAGAAATGCCGGCAGCATCAGTCCGCTTTTCCACTCTTGCGTCCCCGTCTTTGTCTGCGCGTCTCAAGGCTGGAATGGTCAGGATAGAGAGCCACGTCCCTTGGTTAGACTCGTGCCGTCAGCAACAGTAGACAGACCCCATCGAAAAGCATACCTCTGACTTTGCTGGAGTGCTGCCCCTTCCTGCTTGATCTCATCCCATGCTTGCCCTTCTTCTCCCTCTTATTCCTCATGCCATCCCCCTTTTCCAGTAGTCGTTCTGAGTCCTCCTCACTGGCTGACTCGCCTTCATGTCATAGAGGTGGCGAGAGAAGAGGAAGCTGCCATCTTGTGACATCACCTCCCCCCCACAGCAGGAGAAGACCGGCACACAGGAGGGTGGAGCACCCATGTGGTACCTGCTTTTCTGGGAAAGCCCCTCCCCTCGCACCCTAGGCCAGGCTTCCCCTGACAGTCATCCTCCCTGCCACCATGGCTGCTGGCTCCAACTGTGGACTTGCTCTTGGTGGCTGCTCTCACCATGGGGACCCAGTCCTGCTGACAGAGAGGGGAGTTTGGTTGAGAAACAGAGGAAACAACCTCAAATGGCTTTGTGACAACCCCACATGCACTAAGACAAAGACAGGTACAGCTACATCACACCAAGTGACATTTAAAGTCAATTTAAGTGCTTCAACTGCAGCAAGTGCCTCAAAACAAGCCAAACACACATTTTGAGGACAGAGTCTCACTGACACCACCATAGGTGTAGATATATAAAGACAGACGAGTTAGCTGTCATCTGACTGACACTGCCATGGGGGAGGCTGGATACCTGGAGCCCAACCCAGCACTGATTCTACTACTGGAGCATCTTCCAGACAAAAAAAAACCTGTCACATGAAGCCAGACATACTGTTTCTACTATAAGTACAGCATTAAATCCCTAAAACTACATGAAATTATTAAGCTGAATTACCTAATAAACCATGTGGTTCTTCAAAATGTTCTAAAATAGTTATGTTGAATCTGAAGTAATTGAAAAACTATCAAAACTAAACAGGAAGTAAACAAAGCACTGAGGCAGGCGTGACTGAACTGAACCAAATTGAAGGGGGTGGGGGAGAGGTACTGGACTGCGCTACTCCAGGGGAACTTTATTCATCAAACAGCATGCGATACACTAGGCCTGCATGCTCCAGGTCAACCTGCCTGTACTCTGGCACCTTCAAGCATTGACTTGACATGCATTCTCTTCACAGGCCGGACAACTCCGTCTTGAAACTTCACCATATACGTTCCTGTAAAAACAACGCTCACGGTCAAGGCCAGACCTTGGGGAAATCCACCAATCATGCTGGAGGTGCATAAAGAGAACTGCATCCTACCTGGTATACAGATTAGCTACATCCACCTTAAAAAAAAACAAAAAAACACAGGGAACAAACAAACGCAGCATACTAACCTTTGTTGACACGCTCAATCTTAGCAGGGCGGTAACAGAAGTCTGTCCATTGAGCCAACACCTCCTCACCTGGCATCAGATTCTGCACAAGTAACAGGTACTCAGACACTGAAGATATTCATAAATTGCAAACACCACAGGAAAAACTGAACATAAACACTTTCAAACCAGAGGGAGGCAAACCTCAAACCGCTTGTGAGAATCACGCTCTTAGGTCCCACACAAAAATTCACAGGGCACGTCAGGTGACACATACCAAGAAAAATCAAAGCCCAGGATGCACTGCTTAGGCTGGCTGAAGCTCTCAAAGAAGTGCTGAAGAACTATCTACATGTAAAACATTAATACTATACTACACACCGTTTCAGCAAAACATGGTCCAATGCATAATTTTAGCAGGCGTCGGTATTTATATATGGGTCATTTCATGTCATTTAAGTGAGAAGTTCACAGTTCATCAATACAGTCAACTTCCCTCCACTATTTCCTGGAATATGTACCAGTCTTGATGGAGACGGCTCTATTTGGTCTCCGTACATTCAAGAAATTCATGACAGCAAGATGCCTTGTTTTAATGTCTTTCCTGGTAGAAACAATAGGCCTAATATTCAATGCTCCACATGTATCATTCTTAAGGAATATTAGGTAACACTTCATTTTCACGTATTCCATACAGAATACATATTTCATGGCATTTCCTCTTGTCCCACAGAAAAGAATCTGACATGGCAGATAAAGTATAACATTATGAACTCACTTATTACTTTACTATGGGGCAAACGTTAGCTTTTGCTAACACACTCAGGGACAGCAATGAGTGATCAACATAAATGTACAGCCATCTCTTTGTGGGGTACTGATCTCTCAAGGGGCCACAATCGATTGTTGTCCCAGACAATCCACTCATCATATTGATGATTCCAGTGATTAAAATGAATGAGCATTTTCCAGGGTCGTTGTCAATCTTCTCGATATACCTTGGTACCTTGGGAGACTGGAAACAGGAAATCTGCACGGGCAATCAGGACAAAATGCAATGATGACCTGATGCAGTGAAACCACAACAGATACTTAGCTTTGGGTGTACTCTACCATTTCTTAGGGTAGTCCTGCACTTCAACTCTGGCACCCACTTCAGAGGTGATACCCGGACGGACAGGGGGTTTTCTGCTCATCTCAAGTGTTTCTCTGCACCTTTTGAAAAACTTTAAAATATGTTGTTTTTAATTTCATTTTTCCGGGAATCAGCTGTCTTCCAGCAGTCACACGGATAAGCACGGAACGCCACAAATCTCATATTTAACAAATAGCGTGTGCTTTAGAAAACACGGAAGGAAACAAACGAAAGTACTAACAAAATAACAACAAGACATTAAAACAAACTAATAAGCCACAACACGGGTATTAGGAACTGGCCATGAAAAGAGACACACGTTTGTATTGCAACTTCTCCACTTTGATTATATCAAATATCTCACTAATATCAGAAAATCACCTGCTTACCCAGGCCCTTCTACTCGTTCGAGCAGGGCGACGCTACCGTAGATGTCTATCTGATCACTCTTTTTGGATGGTTGATTGTACAGCCAGTCACAGCTGTAACTCGAAATGAACGACAAAAACAGGTCAACTCCATTGTTAACGAGTTGTCTTTACTCTGCTTGTTTAGATGGGCAGTTTGACAGGTAGTTAAGGAGCAAATAAATAGCAAAGCTTTCTAATACTAGTAGATTAATTCAATAGCTGGAAATTTCATTGACAAACTATAACTAATCATGTACGTGATGTTTGTTTTCATGCGTGGATTAATGCGCGTCTTTTGTGAACGAACTACCTGAGATTATTTTGCAAACTAGACTAAGCTGTTCAATTCAGCGAAGCTCTGGATGCGTTCTGTCCTAAACCCAAAACCCAAAACCCAAAACCCAAAACCTGCGCTGTCAGCAGACACGTAAACTCCGAGACCCTGAAGTCAGGCGAGCTGGGTCATCCTGCTCACTTGTTCATTGCGTGAATGAATGGCAATCCCCTCCTCCAGTTTGCTATTTACTCATGTTGCTGTAAAATGACGTATCAGCGCTGTTTGCTTTGTGTAAACTAATTTCGCGTTTGCCCCGATCTGTCTCTTTAAGTAATTGTGAAGTGACCGATGATATCGTTGCTGGGCGCAAAATAATTGTCTTTAAGTTAGTCATTGAGAAAAATATCAGCAGGTATCCTTACATTCAGTAGATGTGACGCTAAGTACCTTTCTACTAAGCATATTACTTAAAATGGTAAATGCTTGGTCGAAATATACATATAACACTACACACAATATATGTTTAAGTGGGCGTAATTTTTTTGCTTTTGTTTCCACTGCTACATTCGGGTTTTGGATGTACCCGGACGGTATTAAGCGACGGACTTCTGTGGTGTCATCTGTTTTTAGTTCCGATTGGAAAGGAAAAGGGGTCTCTGGTATCCGGTCGTCATAGTTGTTTTGGTTATATACATTACATATAATTTCTATATTTAACTGATGGATGATGCAGAGATTAGAGGAACTCCTTCTGTTATTGACCGATATTTCACGAGGTGGTACAAAACAGGTATACTTTAAACAGCTTAATCCTAACTGATAAAGTCATATCTATTTATATAGCTCGGCAACTTGCTGGCTAATTAAATTATTGCTATATCTAGGGTTATCTAGCGCGTGATACTATATTGCACTGTTATTGTTGTTGCCTTTACTGTTAGTAATAATCTCTCCAACTGTTGTTTCACATTAGCGGCTTGATATGAGATGCACTGTATGTTCTGTTTATAATGCCCTAGACCTCAAAGGTAAACCATGTGAGGACCACTGTATCCTGCAGCATTCGAACAGGTACGGAAATGCACACATTTCCTCTGCGTTTTCATTAACTATTTCGACTCGTACTGATCAACATAATTATTTTCTTTAACCAGTGATAATTTAAGCAATTTAAAATTGACCATAAGTCGAAAAACTTGATTTGACGATATACTGTAGCATAGTTACACGAAATTGTGTTTAAAGAGAGACCGCCAAAAGTCCTTTCAAAAACCCGCAGCTTGAAAATGTCACTATAATGAAGAACTCGCAGGCACCAACATCATTTTATCTGAATAATGACTGGCTGAGGGCAACTAATTGTGAAGTAAAAGCCTCTTCCAATTAGCTCCGTATATTTATTTGCCTCGGAACAATATGTTTCTATAGTAACGCAAAATTATGAATTTTAACTTTTTAAATGTAAGCTATTAATAGGCACTTTAGAGATCAGTTCTTCTGTGTCTAAAACATTTGCATGAGCCACGTAATTTTTACATCCATTTGATAGAAGGCCATATTCACATAACTATATTCTGAAATGCTTTTCATAGCTCAATCTCTGTAGGTTAAATTGATGCCATAACAAATGCATGCCTAACAAGTGGATGAGTTTTATGCATCACCTTTCTCTTGTTTTTAGAATCTGTGTGATCACGCTTGCCGAATCGCATCCACTTCTACAGAAGGAAATACAGAGCATAAGCTATCAGATCAGTGCTGGTTGTAGTCGCCTTCAGAACAAGGTGTCCGGGAAATCAAAACGGGTTAGTAGCCATGACCCAAACTGTGCTTGCTTAATGTGTTTCTCCTCAAGTCTGTATCAGCATGAATGGACAGTGACACTTGAGTTGGTGGTCATTATACAGCTAATTGAAATTAGTGTGAAGCTGCTTGTTGCCATTTCCAGTATCTTGTTTGTACAGGTATGGTATCTCTGCTGATATACTTTCTGTACACGTCTCAGGGTGGCCAGTTCCTCACAGAGCTCGCACCCCTGTGTAGAATAACGGCCACAGATGGGGAAGAATATACTGTCTTCAGGTGAGGCTTTTTAGGAGGTTATTAGTTTTCATTTAGCTGGTGAGTCCAGCTGTTCTGCATTTGATCTTATTTGCAGTAACCCTAGTGTGGTTAGAAGTGAAATATTTTTTTTAAAAAAAGGAACCTAAGATGTCTCCTGCCTTGCCTTTCCAGCTGTGTCAGAGGCCGTCTGCTAGAAGTGAATGAAGACATTCTCACAAAGCCAAACCTTTTACTTGAGAAGGTGTCTGCAGTCTGCATGTTCTCCTCATGTTGCATGGATTTCCTCCCACAGGGCAAAGATGTATAGTTAAGCTAATTGATGACTTGCCTAAGGAGTGTGTCTTGCAGCGGTCTCACATCCCATCCAGGGTGTATCCCAGTTTTCTGCTCTGTCACCTGGGAAAGGCTTCAGGCCCTCCCACGTCCAGGATAAGTGGTTAGGATGTGATTGGATGGGTTTATGAATACTCCTTTTCGGTAAACAACTGAAGTATGGTGGTTTCCATAGCAACACCTACTGGAGGACATCTACCAGCTGTAGAATGAATAATCTTTAGCTGTAGGTGTGGACACTTTTGGGGGAGGGACTATTTTGATTTTGAATGTTAATCCCACTTTTTTTTTTATATTCATCTAGCCATCCACAGAAGGTTACATTGCAGTCATCCTCCCAAAATTTGAAGAAAGCAAGAGCATTACAGAGGGTCTTCTCACCAGAGCTGAATATGAAGACATTCTCTCCAAAAGATCAGTTGTAAACGCGAACATGTGATGTCATCAGACTGTGACAAACACGCCGGTGTGTTCTCAGAAAACCAGCTCCACCTGCTGATAAACCCCAAAAGACCATACTGGCTGTTTCTGGGAACAGCCTATGCTTTCACTGCTGTGAAGACACATCCTCCTCCCCTCTGCTGCTTGACTGAAATAAATTTCTGAAATTTTTTTCTAGCTCTTGAGTTAGGCTGAACAGTCTCTTACAAAGACAAACTCAAGGTGATGAGATTGACTAACTTTTTATTTGAAAAGTTAAACATGTACAGGCTTATGGGAAAGATAAAAGAAAAATAAATGGATTTACTTAGAAAAATAAATATGTCAAGTCCAATACATTCACCTTGTTCAGTACTAATGGTCAGGCTAGCCTACAGCCAAGATCCCCTATCTCAGTGTGTTAAACTGTCATGCCTAAGTTCACTCCAAGTGTCTGACTGTATGAAAAACAAACACACCACTTTCAAAGGTGTAGGTTAAGGCAGTTAGCTGTTCTATGGTTATGAGATCATTAGGTTGTTGTCAGCGTGTGAAAATACATGCTGATGTGTGCTTGTGCACATGTATGAAACACCAGTCTGTTTTGGTGTAAATTAAAGTCAGCTTTTGTGTACACAAATGCCATGAAGCCATGCATTATAAAAATGCATTTAGCTTTGTTGGTTTGTAAATCATTCAAAATGTCAGAAGTTTAATATTCAAAAAACATTGAAAGTGCAGACACTGAATTATATCACTCCTTTGTAATATTCAGCCTCTGGCTTCCAATTTGAGATATTCAAGTCTGAGTTTTAGTATCTTCAAAAAGTCAGTACCAGCATACAAAGTGCAGTGATACTGCTGCAGATAGAAGGTCTCGAATACATGACGGTTTATTAAGTGTGAAATTGAGCTGTATTCTTCTCATATAATCACTTTATCATGAAGTGTGGAGAGTCTATTTTTGTAGAATGAAGTGAGCATCTCTAATAAACTCCACAACATTTAAGTATTAAAATTACATGGATTCCTCCCTTCAGTTAACACACCCCACATTTAACTAGTGTGTCAAATGTGATAGGAAAAATCCTGACATGTATTACCTTTGCAGTTGCTAATAAAATGCACAAGAGAACCAAAGACATGGGTGAGCCCCTTCTGTGGGTTTGTGTGGTTCATGCCTGACTCCAGTTGTCACCGTAATTATTGTTAGAAAATTCCTCGCTCACCCAGACAGAAGTCTCAGGAGAATTTGATTCAGCTCATCACAGAAAACTGACACAGTAAAGGGTGGGATGGCACCATGTCTTTAAAGGTGTCTGACAGCATTTACCAGTTCACAACGAAGAGAAATAAGTCAAGGCCAGTTAACATACTGCATGCGTAGGTCTGCGTTTTATGTTCTTCCAGTGCTTTGGCTAATGGATAAGGAAAGCACTACAGGTACATCACAAAGCGATGTTCTGAATGCACAGTGATACAGCTGCAGAGCCAAGTGGGAAACCTGAAGCTTATGAGTGACCTCGCATGTTGCCCCCTGCTGGGAAAACGAGGGCGGTGCTCCGCAGTGAATACTCCACAGCCTAGTGAGAAAGTTTAAGCAGCTTCGATACTAAGCTACTTGCTCTCCAAGAAGGTTAGGCTGGCCATATGATGCTCCAGAGACTTGACCCCGAAGCCGTTGGCATTCTTCCCATTCAGCGAGTCGTCTTTCACGGGGGATTGCCTGTCTCTCCAGCTTCCTGGGGAGCCCAGACTACTGACCTCTGACTTGTACTGTATATGGGAAAGAGGGGAAAGTCTAACTCAGTTCACTCAATATACAAACATACACCCCAATTCCAACTCGTTAAAAATGGCTGATGAATGTCACTCGAACCTTTTTTATGAGACTGTTGCAGACTTGAAGGAGGTAGACTACAATTGTCATGATGCTCCTGGTACTCTGTATGGTGGAGTCAACCTAAAAACAACAGAAGAGAGATGTCTGTATGAACAGTGGGGTCTACATTCAGGGGTGCCTCTGGGGGGAAGCCAGTGGCCCCCGACAATAGACCTGGACCTCCCCACTGGCCCCCACAGATAAGACTTCTATTTTATTAGCTTGCAGTTTGATTGGTAGCAATGCAAATTTTTTTTTCTTCCATATGTGCCCCTCCAACAGAACACCTGGTCTCAGCCTGACCCCCCCACCTGACATGGACTCGACCCACCATTTCCTCATGTTCCATATGAGCATTTAAACTGCTAGGATAGCACTGTTTCACTTGATGATTTCACAAAGAAATAAAGAAATAAGAACTACTTATCACCATTTAACTCACAGGCTTTTTACAAAAAGATCACAAAAAACAAATTTGTTGACTTCACGGCAAACTTTTTAGGCACTGTGCAACTGTAGTTGCCTGCCACCATTACGGTACCAAACTGCTGCTGCCTTCACCGTGAGCAGGGAGCCCAAGGGCGGCACTGCTCCCAGATCAGTAATGAACTCCAACGGCTAGTGTCAGAGCTGAGGACTAAACGGCTTATGTGTCGCTGATTAGAAGTTCACGACAGCTGAGACTAATTTGACAGACTGTGAGGGGGGCGACTGAGGGTTCAGACAGGTTTAGGTTATTAAGCCTGAATGCCTATTAGAATAGAATATAACAGAATTCCTTTGTCATTGTACTGAAAATCAGGTGCACTACCTGAGTGGGCCTCTCATAATAATAAAATATACACTATTTTAAAAATAAAGAACATGCAAGACTCGCATTCACGCGCGCACACACACACACACACACACACACACACACACACACACACACACACACACAGCCAACAAATAAACCCTTATGTATACCATGGGAATTTTAAGTAATAATTCCAGAAAATGACCTAAGGATATTGGATATTGCACAAGTGTTACCCAGAAGTAGGGACTGCACAGTGTAAATATAAATATTGCATAGGGGTAGTTATTACGTAGTAAACCACTTGTACCTCACTGCAAATTCATGTGAAAGTGGTCATTGTTAATAACATTAAAAATGTTAAGGTTCAATATAATAAATGTTGTATTAAAAATGTTGTAGTGAATAATTGTGAATTTAAAATATTTACTATGTTATTAAGACTAGGCCTAAGAGAACTGCATATGGGGAAAAAATGACCAAAAGAAAGACTGTACAAGAGAAGCGGAAAGTCAGTTTTAGTTGTGTACATCTGAACAGGAGTATGGCCCAGTTAGCTGAGAGCATTCCTTAATAATGATAAAAACCCATTAATAATCATGCTTCCTATGCAGGTCCTCCCTGGCGTCAAATGCTCCAGACGTTGAATCTCTTATTGGGTTTGGCTACCTTCTGGAACGTGGCGGTCTTCCCCTGTGCCGCAGTCTTCACCATCATCTGCAGCTGCTGACACGAGGCCAGCAGCTTCTCCGTCTCCAAAACGACCACGGTCCGTTCTTCATCTCCCAGCTGAGAACGGGACACATGATCCCGCAGAAAGCGGGACAGTTTATGAAACTCCAACTACAGGTTCGTTTGGGATGGACACTAGATGCAAATTTGTGCGGCAAAGTAGTAAAAAGATTTAATCCAGAAGTTTGCAGGGAAACAGAATGTGTCTTCCTGGCTGTTTGCATGCCTAGCTTTTCCCTACAGTTGGTTCAGTCAGGCGTCCTTATGAAATGGAAGCTGAAAGCGCTTTTTTGACGATCTAAATGACATCATTCTTCATTTTCTAAGAGGCTGAGCAAGGAGCGAATGGTTATCGCACTGATATCAGAGTTTCCATTTCCTGCAGAGATGGATGGACATCATTAATGGGTGTCAAGGAGGGGCGTTTAATTAAATCCCCGTCGGAGGCTCGGAGGTGCACGGATGGAGGCACGTCTACTATTTACCATGTCAGACTTGGAAAAACACATTAAAGGAGGAGGCAGGAAGTCATGTATAATGGCCTTAATTTCCTGGCCCAGTCATTTATTACTGTACCTGCGCGGTGAAGGTCTGCAGAGATGAGCATAGCTGAAAGCCCTCCTCAGAAAACATCTGTGATAGGAGGAAAGAGAGACTGTTTAGAGACTGATCCACATCTGGGCAGGAGACACAGAGCATGCAGACATGGTCAGTAAGCAGCTTAGCCATTCACACACAGTTTGGTAGGGAATAAGCATTCAGGAGGTTTCACAACGTTTCTTTAACCAACCTATCAGGACACACTAGATCTGTGGATTTTATGAGTAATAACAGCCCTCTGCTTATGCAAGTGAATTAACAGTTCCACACAGGAAAGCCCCACAGTTACGCACACAGACCCAGTGCCATGAATATAATTAGCATAGATCTCACTGATTAATGAGTGATGGGTAAATATTTACAAGTTACGGTCTCCAGAGTAGACTGCACTCTGACTGGATGTGTCCTACGGCATTCAGAAATGTACTCCACATCTTACTTGCTCTCAGAGGTAGCTGTAGGACGTGCAGAGACGCTCTCCGCTACATGCCTGAGCAGACACGTATACGAATGATCCCGAGAGAGCTTTAATAAAGGCGTGTCGATTTGCTGTTCGGTAGCAGAGAAGCGGCTCCCAAACCCGACATATTATGGGACAGACAGGCATGTGCCTGAAGTGCAGCGCGAAGTACGTACTTCTGCTTGGTGGAACAAATCCAGCGTTGTCTTTAAGAGGCCCTCCCCTCTAAACCAAGGGAGAGGGGGAAAAAAAAAAAACTGAACCACAGGCACTTGGCAATAATTTAAATTAGGCCTCTATATGGTAATAATATACTGTATTAAAGTGGTGGCTGCATACAAGTTGTGTTTTTCTCCTGTATTTCCCCACATGCCTCAATGCAGCGGCATGTTCGGAGTGACCGTGTGCGTGCGTGTGTGTGCACGCGTGTGCGGCCACAGGTCTGGCCCTCTACCTGGTGAAGAGGTAAATAGAGTAGGCCATGCTGGACAGGCTCTGTCCCTGCCGCAAGATCTCGTGTTCCTGGTCCTCCCACTTCTCGCTCTCCATGTCCACATCTGACATGAGCAGGCGCAGCTCCAGGCCCAGCTTGGCGATGGCGGTCTGCTCCTGGTGGGGTGGTCCGTGGCCTGAGCCGTAGCAGTATGAACAGCTCCCACCCCTCTTAAGACCTGGGGGCTCCAGCATGGACCCCCCACCAGAGTCTCTAACACATCAGCTACACCTCTCTACTCATTAAGCTAAGACAGCACTCACTATTTATACCTGTCCAACTACATTATGAAACCAGGACATAAAAGTGTCAGGAGTATGGAGATGTACCTCTGCGTCAAGCTTGGTCGCCTTTACGGTCTTCAGATTTGCTGAGTGTTTCTGGGAAAAATTCAGATGTGGAAATATTTAGGAAAGGAAAAGCTGGCCAAAAAAGAAGTACATATGTGACCTATTGCTTTTAGTACTTACCCCGGGTCTCGGCAGTGATAAGTAGGTTTTCTTATCTCCTTGGAGGAAAACAAAGAATATGTTTTCACAAAACTTCTCCAGTATCTCCGTCCTTTCCACCATCTTATCCTAGCCTATCCCAGACAGCACAGAGAACAATCCTGGGGTACACACTGGAAACAGTGCCAGTCCACTGCTAGGCATGCACACACACTTTTGGAACACAGGAGGAAAGTGGACTACCCAGAAGCAGCCCACACCACAAGGGGAGAACACACAAATTTCACATACACAGAAGAGAGACTGGATTTGAACCCCCAACCCTACAGGTATGTGGCAACTGTGCTAGCCACTGAGCCACCCATTCACTGATACCTAATCCATTTTAACATAGGTGGATAATGAAAATTCTTAGTTAACATCTGCAGTGAGGCGATTATGGGAGAAAGACATTGTTGGGATTGACAGTATTTAACTCAAAGTGAACCAATAAAGTAACTATTAAAATGACTTAATCCAATGGGAGTTTGCAAACACAGGTTGTTCCCGCCCTTTTTCTTGCCCCAAAAATGCTAAAGAGAAGGGAACATTCCAGACATCATTTCTCTTACTCAAGCCCTATACAAATTCCCAGGCCATTTATACTGAGTCATCATAGAAAGAAGATGAGCTTGTGTTTGACGAGATTCTGTAAAAGAAGATACTAGAATTTAACAGGCAGTTTGAAGCACTCAACAGGAACGTACCCCCATAACAATGTTTATACAGACAAATTATTTGACTTATGATGGAGCTACCCAGAGGGCAACACTAAATGACATCTTTAAATGTTACAAATGAAATTAATTTCAATGTAATTTAATCAACTTCTCAAGAGGCAGTTGCAACTTGTCGAGTTAACCTCATATGTTCAAGTGACAAGCTTTAAGGATGGTGGCCAAATGTTAGTAATTTGAACGTGATTTAAAATGCTATGATTTATCCTTCACTTTGTGAGCCACTCAGATGAATCTGGCAAACAGAAAGCTCTAGAAGCCTTTTTCATTTTAATTTCCTACATACCAACACTGGGGAAGACTTTTAAGGTTGAATCTGTGCACATAACATGGTACATTTAATTTACTGCAAACAGCGGAGATTGTAACGCACACAGTATCTCAAGAAGCCGCACCATTTCTAGGAGCAGGGGTGGATTAAGTACCTCGTCGGCCTTCGAACACGTCATTGATCTCTTTGAGCAGGACGGCCATATCGTTGAGCTGCGACTCCCAGGCCTCACAGAACACATCCAGATTCTCCTTGGCAATCTTGCTGGATGGGTGGAGAGCCAGGGTCTGGGCAGCAGAGATAATCTTTGGGGCGGGGGGGGGGACATTGTTATGAAGAAACACAGGCAGTTCCCAACACTTGGCCACCTACTTCTTCTGTACTAAAGTTCACATTAACCTCCTTCTCCTTTAAGAGACACACTTACACAACCACTACACCTTCTCCATCACCTGGTCACGAACCGTGGCATAATCACCCATTCCGAAATTAAGTTGTGATACTTCAGCGACCCAAACAGGGGGGCGTGAAATCACTGCCGCAGAGCTCCCTCCCAATGACATCGTTTGATGGCTGGTGTTCCTGTGCAAGTAATTACTGAAAGATGAGGCCGCAGTGGACACTGTGTGAGGGCTGTGACTCCGAAGAGTAATTAACCATCGGCGTGACCCGTAAAACGAAACATAATGAGACAGGGAAACTATTGGAAAGTCTCAGTCCAGCTGCCATTGTATTGATGGGGTGCCACTGTGCAGAACAGGGGCAGATCTCTCTACTGCATAAATAAACAAACAGCTATCTTTTTACTTTACTACAGAGCAATATGCATTTACAAAAGGCAAGTGACAGCTTGGCCTTATCTATAATCTCCAGTCTATGCAGTGATGAAAGTTCAACTTTTGAAGCTCTGTTTTGTATTTCACCAATATTTTGAAGGGTGAATTTCAGCACTCTAGGTAAGCCTCCTGTAGCGTAAGAGTGACCTTACAGTTCAAACCGTGTCTGACTGAAATTAATCTCACCACACGGTCCCCTCGCGGAGAGCCTCTGGTGATTCTCACCTGCGGCCCGATGACCTGGAACGTGTCTTCGGCATGTATGCAGGTGATCTCCAGTGGTTCCGTCCCAGAGATGTGGCGCAACAGCCGGCAGGTCTGGACATTTCACCGAACAAAAGCCTCATAAACAGACGACAACAATACCATTCTGGCAATGCGTCTCTCTAACTTCAAATAATTTTCAAACTACTCTGTCTACTAGCTGCATCACTGATGCCTCTGTTCAGTGTAATGCTGTATAAACGTAAATAAAATTAACTTCAGGCTATGTCCCTCCCAGGAGTCAATGCTGTTCACTTTCCAGCCTCCCTGGGACAAAAGGGACTATCACTGTGATCTCAAGCTGGCAGCCTACATGTAAAAATCAGCAGAAATATTGGTCACCACGGTGATGTGACTCATCACTGGCATGTGGATCCATGTGGAGATGCAGCTCCCCCCCCCACCTCCACCAGCTGCTCCCTCTGCTCCGTCAGTTTGTGTGATAACTCTGCCACCGCCTCCAGGTCTCCCTCGCCACTGGATCCCTTCAGGGCCTTCAGGACGATGTGCTCTGTGTGGCACTTCAGCAGGTCTGCTGCCTGTCCCACAGCCACCTTATGGAGCTGGAAGCACATTACAGCAGCTGAGATGAATGGCCAGGAGGGCCAACCCTCACAGACACTTTTTTAATGGATGCAGCCAAAGTCATGCCGTGAGTGATGGTGAGGAACCACCTTGTATGGAGACAGACGCTCACCTCTTTCCTGAGCTCGCTGATGCTCTGGCAGGTCTTCAGAATGGACAGCTCCATTTCCTCAGTGGCCTCTCTGGTGTTGAAAGACTGCTGCTGGGAGTGAAAAATAATTCGAAAAGTAAACAGTCTCTGTGCAACAGGCACAAGGTGTCTACCCTTGTGTTCAGGCATATTTCAGGCCAAGTCCACAGGAACCCAACAGAACACCGGTATGGTTCCTTTACCGTGTGGGCTTCCACACTGTGACACGGGACAGTCCCATGATGGAGCCTTGAGAAAGAGTGTAGGACAGGTGGACAAGTTTCTCAACAGTGGGGTGTTCAAAAAGCCATCAGCCACCATAAACACGAGTCTTTGTCAGGTATGACATCCGAGACTCGAGACGCATCAAGGCTCAGACTCATCAAAAGACAGCTACTCTGTACTACAGTTCAAAACAAAAAAGCTATAAAGGCTAGACCTAGGATACAGCTTCAGAAACACAAAAAATGAACGACAAATTAGTATTCATCTCAACAAAATAGTTAGCAGTTAAATTACATTTCATTAATATATCTTGGGGTCAAAATTTTGCAGGGTGACAACAACAAAGCAAAAGAAATTCCTACAAGCTATCTTTTAATGAATACCGAATTTAATTAGCAGAGAACCACACGGTGGAGCACAAACGATGTCAAACTCTGATCGCAGTGAAATTAACTGGAAAAGAGGGGAGTTTGGCAAGAACGTACTGAAACGAGACCGGAGGACGAGCTGCTCTGAGAGACACAAACAATGATAGGAAGCCCCCCCCCCCCCCCCCCCCCCCCCCCCCCCCCCCCCCCCCCCCCCCCCCACCCACAACCCAAAAAACAAAAATAAACAAATCACTACCTCTCCCCCTCCCTCCCCCC
>JAACJT020000038.1:7532670-7593558 GCA_009936485.2 Gymnarchus niloticus | reverse complement strand
ATGCTTGACCCTCCTCCCACCCCACAGGTAATTGTCTGGGGTGATTGCAGCTCCACCAAGGCTGTTGGGGAATTCGGCCTGGCTTCAGTCAGGCCTCGCTCTTCTGTCCTCGACGTTGGCGACTCCTGTACTGCCGTCAGCATCTGCCCCATCTTGTGTCTCGATGGCAGGTTGGGTACCACTACGTGCACACCCTGCCTTGGCCACACCCACTGTCCTGGTCACCACAATGGGATTTTTCTTTAAACTCGATGTCCCGAAATCCAGCCCCCTTTGAACACGTCCAGAGCTGACTGTACCTGGAAAAAGCACCTGACTGACGTGTCCAGGTCCATGGGAACTTTCATGGAGCACTGATTTAAAATTTTTTTTTAATTAAAAAAAAAAAAAAAATATGATGAATCCATGTGCCATATTATGCGTTAAAGCTGTCAGTCGATTTCTTACCATTTAATTTTAACTGAGCTTGGCCCAGTGCACTGACCTAGTAAATAGTTAAGCCGATTCACTTAGCTGGAGTATTTTTGGCAAAATGAAATAACCCCCTTTCAGTTCTCCCCAGGCCTCGGCTCTGTGTGTGTTATAAGTATGTGACCCCTGTGATGGGATGAATGAGGCTTCAAAACCCAAGGTGGGTGGGAGTATCCTGAACTACGAATCAATAGCTAGCATTGATTGGTAGTGTGGGACATTCCCACCCACCACAGGTTTTAAAGCCTCATTTAGTGCCAGCATTGATTGGTTAGTTCAGGATATTCCCTCCCCCCACGGGTTTTGAAGCCTCATTTAATGCCAGCATTGATTTGTTAGTTCAGCATATTCCCACCCACCACAGGTTTTGAAGCCTCCTTTGTCCCATCACTAAATGAAACCATTATGTTTGACATATCTGCAGTGTATCACATAAATAGAGAGGCTGGCATATTAGTCGTCTGTTTAAGGCCATTTGTGAGGATGCTCTAAACAGCGCCCAGCTGGCCCTTTGCCTGCCTTATTTCTCAGCCTGAGCGGAGAGGCTCATTTTCTGTTGCCGTTTCCCTCCTGTTCGTCTCTCCCCAGTTACCTCCTGGCTGTGGGACTGGAGAGTGGGAGGATTGCTCTGTTTAAGTGGAGACCGCTGACAGACCCATCTGCCGGAGAAGATTGGACCAAATGCGGAGCGCTGGACAACTCGTATCCTTCGCTGGCATGCGGGGGGTGGGGGCGGGCATTCACCATGCCTTTCAGTTCTTTTTTAAAGCAGCATGATTGTCGTGGAGCGGTTTAGCCATTTCTTGCTGTTGCTATGTGGCTCTCTAGCCTTAAGCACACCGGGATTAACTGATTATCCATCTGTGGAATGGGCTCGGTCGGCCACGCTGGGGGTCCATTCGCCCATAATACTCTCGGGATGAGCAAAGCATCTCGGCTAACCATGCCTGTTACGGCTGGAGATACAGTACAGATCTTCTCTGCCAGTTTTATGTTCAGAATACAGGTTTTAATGTGATAGGTTCCCTGGAGCCAAAATCGGTCAAAAAGCTGGTACCGACGTAGAAAATAATTCAAGCCCTCTCTGTAAATTATGCTTAAAAACGCGTGAAGATCTGAGAAACATCCGAGATGAGGCACGTCCACGTCTTGTGGGGGGACACTCACCCACACTCTGTAAGGGACGTTTACTCAGGCACATCTCAGACAGAAGAAGCTGTGCTTAGCTTTGTAACCATGGCCTGGGGATGTGATGGGAGCACCACTGTGTGTAATACCATGTAACAGTTTTCTCTGATTCTCAAACAGAAATAACACTATGTGAAAGTCACACTTTAGTATATGCTGCCTTTTTCATTTAGTAATTATTAATACCAAAACTAAATGAAAACTATGTCAAGTCACAGCTTATAGCTGCTGTACCAGATTTCGTTCAATAATTTCTCTTCTCTTGAAGAAATGGGGGAGAAAACTGACAAAATAAGATATCCAATAGCAAAATATGTAGAATATGTAACATTATTTTCATATGTTTTCCTGTCATTTAATTCTCTTTTTGTAGTGCATGAAGTTAAGTACTTTGCACACTGGAGATGTAATAAAAATGTGAGATTCTGGAGCTTTCTGAAGTTTTCTCCAGGCTGAAGATACTGCCTGTTGAAGCGTGCGTCATTAGCTACATAGCATAGCGTCTTAACAACGATCTTTCAAGGAACCAATTACACATGCGGTACCTGGAGGAGCAGTTGTGGTAATAGGCGCCCTTGTAAGCTTTTTGGTAGCGGGGGGCTGTGAGCGCGGGTGACTTTCCGTACAGCTCTCGGCATCAATGGACACTTAACTCGCGGAGATTGCGTTCTCTGAGTGATGGCTCTGAGGTGGAATTACTCGGCTGACTGGAGACAGTGTTTTGACAAAGGTACCACTTAAACATCCCTCTCCAGGTCTGCCCTACTGTTTACTGCTGGCTCCAGGAAGTTTGTAAACAGCCTCTTTTCCTCTTTTCTCAAGAATTGGCCATTTTGCTGTCTCCGAGAGAAAATGTAAGGAGCTTCTTTTCGTAATTGTTTTACATTTAAACCTCTGCCCCGATTTTAATGGCAGTTTTTTACTTATGGCTGTGGGTGTTGCAGTGGAAGAGCAGACTCCTGCTCAAGCTGCTTTTTGGGGTTTTATTTACACTTAAAACTTAGTTTGAATGGACTTAGAGATGACGGCCAACATTGCTAAGCTGAGAGAAAGCTGGAGAAGCTAAAAACTTTGTTGCCGCCCTCAGCTGAGGTAGGAGGCGAGTTCAGAGCTGGGACTTAGGTCCGCTCATGTGACCATCCTGTTTTTGTACGTCTCCCCCCTTAACTGTATCCCACCCTTCAGCCAAAACCACACCCTGACAGTCAAGCGACTTCGTTGGAGGCCCAGGGTTGGTCGGGCCGGCCACGGGGATGGAGCTTGGGAGGATGACTGGCTCCAGCTGGCTAGCGCCGGAGCCGACCACGCTGTCAAGATATTCACCGTCAGTCGCCTGGCCCTGTAACTCTCTGGTCGCTACTCTGTGGGATCGCCGTCATACTGGGTCGGGCATCAACACCTGGTTCTCTGCCTCTCACGGCCCAGCCCTGTGGCCAAGGAGACAGCTGTCAGGACCCTGTTATCCGGAAACCCTCTCTGGACTTCTAGCAAAATACCAAAATATCCTCTATTAGACTTAAACCTGCCACTGTATGTCAGGTGTTTTGCCAAGTTGCATTTTGTATATTGTTGTGAAGGGACAAAGTAAAATAGTCTTTATGTAAAAATCACTCCTGATTTAATTTTGAGATGGTGGTACGGCATTGTGCGAGGTACATGTCCGCAAGAGAGTGTGACAGTATAATGACATTCAGAAGAGGAAGACGATGACCCAGCAGGTCAATTGACAAGGACTTTGTTTCTTAAACTTATGTTAAGCCCTTCAGTTCAGTAGGTTCTCTCACTAGAGGTAAATACGTATGTCAGTTTGGATAAAAGTATTGAAGTAGCCGTTAATTGAACGTGTTTAAACTCTGCTAAAGTGTGGTAGAGGGTCCTGTGACAAAGCCTGGGGTCTCTGTATAGAGAGGTTAATTTACTGCTCAAAGGTGGTGGGGCTGTTCTCCCAGGAAAATCGCTTCAGATGTGTATGAGGAAGTGGCAAAGTGGGGTGGGGTGCAGAAACAGGACAGGCTGCAACACTAGGGGACTGGTGTGGATGGCCAACAGGGTACCGAATCCGGCAGCCACGTGTGTGAGAGCTGGAGCCACCAATGTTGAGACATGCAGGGGGCGAAAGCTAAATAATGACCATCCCCATAGGTCGTCTATTTACAGTGGATAGAAATTCATATGAGCATATAACAGTATTTGTCACATAGATGCTACTTCTGAGTTCTGAGATATGATGTGGGCGATTAACTGCCATTTGCAGTTGGTGTTGCTGAGTAATGTGCCATACCAGCCCGTCAACATTGAAAAGTCGGTACTTAAGATTCAAGTTGTTACTCTTTCTTAATCCTGGTTGTGTTATAAACAGTGTAAAATATGACAGAGATTGTCGTGCAGTACACTAATATTATTCCTGACCAAACTGAAGTGAGGCAACCTGTGTGACATCCCAGCACTAATATCTAATTTTTCAGTCTCATTTTTTCGGATTAGCTCATCTCCCATGAGTTTGTGCTTTTCCTGCTTTTCATTGGTCTTCTCACACTGACACTGAACATCAAGCTGATAGCTGAGACCATTTGATATCAGTCTAAGGTGTTGTCTCATGTGGCACCTTTTCCCTCATTGCGTCCTGTGTTTTGCATCCCAGAGGGCGTGGCATTGCTGCATGCTGTTAATCGGTTTCCTGTTGGCTCCATAACACCTCTGCTCCCAGATCAGCTGTAGCAGCGGTGACTATCTAACTGCTGGTTGTTGAATTACACGTAGTGCCAGGTGCTAGAGCCACTTAACCAGTTACAATTGCCCCAGAACTTCTTTCCACTCCACCTACTTGTACTAATTACCATTTTCTGTCAGAAGGTCACAAGATAACCAGCAGCAAAGTAAGATCTTTCCCCCTTAGCTATGATTAAAATGTCATAGCAGACTTAAATTCTGTTTATCGGGTGAAGGGTAGGGTTACCATAGTCACTATAACAATACATTTCCTTAAATTAAGCAGGTAGTGCAGTTACACATGACCTGCTGTAAGTCAAGCGGCTTTTCAGTGGTGGAGTGAAGACAATTATTAGCACTTATTATCTCCTGTAGGAATGAGAATGGAAGTAGATGCTATCTTCTGGTTCCGTTTAGTTTAAGCTGAGGATGCTATTAGGTTTTTCTTAAATTAGCTTTTGCATCTTCTGGTTATTCTAGGTGACATAGTGGTGGTATTTAAAATCTCTGTCTCACTTGTGTTTCACCTGCCTGAAACATTGGGACACTCAAAACTCTCCACCATGGTATGGTGGTGATTCATGATGGGGCCTTGATAACTAATAGCCGAGTAATTTGATAGCTCTTTAACTTTAAACTTTAACACATAAAGAAAAGCAACAGCTCACATGGACATTGGCACAATTTTCCCACATCCCATATATCGTTGTGCTGCCATTTTTATATGCCGTTCCAGATATGCAGGATACTCTGTCCTTTGAGGAAATGTATCATTTCATATGAATTATGTGGCTTTCACACCGTTTCTGACACATATGTGCCAATGGCTTTCTGTGTGTCTCAAGAACTGTCATTATCTCATCTGAATGGAGACGCTTAGGGAATCCATTTAGGGGCAACATAAGCTGAAATGCTGAATTTTGGCTTGTTTTGTGCTAATGAAAGCAGATATTCCTGTGACATTTGGTTAAAGATCGGAGCCAAACTACAAGCCTATGAAAGTTCTTGAGTTTTGGATCCTGTTTAAAAAAAAAATTCTTAGAAATCTATGTCAGTATCTAGATTATTGTTGGTTCAAAATCAGTGTTGATCGAGAAACCATATCAATGTGGACCCCTTGGGCACAACCATGAACCCCAACTGCTCTCCGAGCAAAGGCTGACCCTGTACTCTGACTCAAAAACCTGCTCTCACCTGTATGTACATGTATGCTCATGTACAGTATGTGCCAGCTTACAAAAGGTGGCATATACAGCTCCCTTAGTAGGTGGTATGACCTCCTAATGATGCCAAAACTCCAGCTGGCAAGGCACTGATTCAATGAATCTCTGAAGGTTTCTAGAGGAATGCTGTAATATGCTGACACCCTAGCTTCCCAGGGCCTCAAGGGTCATTGGTGGTTCCAAACGCTGAACCTGTCCATCAATTTAATCCTCCAGATGTTCAACAGGATTGACATCTCGTGAACACAGTGGCCAGGATGGTAGGCTGAAGTCATTGTCAGGCTTCTCAAACCATTTATGCACATTCCTAGCGACAAGGCAAGGGGAATTATCATTTCTGATGATAACCAATTTACAGATTTCTTTACAATTTTCTTTTTTCTTGTTGAAATATTACTGATAAAATGTGGCATAAAACAAAGAGCATGCTGGCTCTAATTGTGATCAATCATGCAGGCCAACACACGAGTCGCCTTTCTGTTTGCCACCATCACCGAGTGGTCGCGCTGCTTTTATATCTGAAGTCAGAAGCTTGGTAAGTGTCTGTATTACATTTAACAAAGCTATTGTTACATTTTATAACCACCCAGTTTGTCTAAGTGCCTTCTTAAATTGTAAGATTAGCTTCAGAGGATGGATGGTATAGACCAAATAAATATTGAAGTAAACATTTTTCATTTCCACTTTATTTAAACAGGATGTGAAAAGTAAAGGCAGTCCATTACATTGAGACACGTAAATTAGCGCACTGTGCTAAAATAGACCTTAATGGATGCTGGAAACAATGTAGTGACTCTGTGTAATATTCATATTATACAACTCTTTATCACTATCTACTATACAATACATAGATACAGATACTGTATATAAGAATGAGTTGCAAATTTCTCCTTTAGTCTTAGGAGGCATGACGTTGGGTGTCCTTAAACATAGATGATGATTAATGTAGAAATGGACATAAGGTCCGGTGAAGTAATGTTTGTCAGAAACTAAAAATGGCCAGCTACTGCACAACATAATCAAAAGCAATTTTGGGGGTACTATGAGCCCTTGATCTACCACAAAGTCCAATGGTCAAAGATATTTATTCCTTTTTTTAAAAAACGGGGGACAAAAAACAAAATTAAATTACAGAAGACCAATAAAATTATAGTCCTTTGAAATGTACAGTTTTTGGCATCAAAAACAGTTATGGGCATCCTTTCAAGCGTCCTAGATGTGTAGGAAAATATCAAGCATAAGTCATAGACAGTAATTCATCAATTGTACAATTTATGCATTGTGTGGAACAGAGTCTGTGCTACTTGTGCATACGCTTCATGAGCAGTAGTGTTTTGAGCGACTTGTATGAAAATCGACACTTTGGCTTGGAGGTTCACTGCTTCATCTCTGCCTGCATTCAGTGTCAATGACATCTGTTGATGGGTCTGGTATGGAATAAGTTTGAGTAAAACAATTCAGCTAAATGGTTCTGTAATGGCTGCTTGGGTCCAGGCTCAGTATGAGAAATGTCTTTCGAAATCAGTGTGGATTGTCACGAGAACTGTAAAAACAGAGGTACCTTTATGTGAATTAAACGTTGTTTTTTTATTTCATGCCATCTGGAGGAAGCCAAATACCAAAGATTCCATACAATCGACACCATCAGAGTATCATCAGCAAATGTACACAATCACAAATGTTATATAGAAAATGAGTCTGAAGGAACAACAAACTGCGGCGTTGCACTCAATTACAAGTGTCCGTTTTCTGATTGGTAGAGATGGGAACCCTTGGCTTGCTGGAGGTCTTTGCTGTGCTGTATTGTTAAGGTTCTTTTGTCCTCTGTTCGGGAGGGACAGGGGCGAATCTGAGAGGCTGATCTGTGCCACAAAGTAGGAGGTCACACAAGTGACTGCACAACGCAGCTGTTCCATCTTCACCTCTTCCTCCTCCAGCATCCCTCCTCATGGTGATAGATTGATCAGACCCGCACAGATGTGTCCCCGCAGTGGGCCAAATTACTTGTGTTTCAAGCTTCGAGCTGAACAAATCCATTACTGGCTTACAGACGTCTTGAAATTGTATAACTTTTTTCTTTTTTTCCAGCCAATATGACCAGAAATCTTGTGGACACTGACTATTGTATAAGACAACAGGCATAGCTTTCAACAAATTTCTTTAACTAAGACTGAGACACCAATAATGAAACTGGTCTATTTCGACTTTGATAAAACTAGCTTATTTGGGTCTTAGTTTTGTTTACATTTCATTCATGTGATACAGGTAACAAGGAAAAGGAGACAGCTATGTCTACAGCCTAATCTGTGTGTGCTAATAAATACCTAAGACCAATTTATGCCCTGGAAATGATTTTATAGCAAGAGGTATCTTACCCCTGTTGCAAGGTATAACATTATCTGTCACATCAACAGATCTTAATTGGTGGAATTCACCTCAGTGGGACACACATTTTAATTATTAAAGAACTATCACACAGGAGACTTCCCATTGGAGATTCTGGGCTCACGTGTTAATGTTCAGATGAATGATTTTAGCACAACGTGTTTCTGTTGGAATTCAAAGCGGGCATTTTTCTGAACAGCCGTAAACAGACTAATTTTTTCTATAGAAAAGACTCCTATCAAAACCCTATCAAAGTCACACTGATATGCACCAAATATTTAAAAATTGCAAGTTGTTCGATGGTGACAGACTGACAGTTTCCTTTTTGATCAAGCTTTATGTCTCTTATCTGGGATATTGCGTCTACTTCAAAGCCATTAGAAACAAAGCTCAATGGTATCCAAATCTATTAGAATCAGATATGCTGCGAGTTTCTAAAACGGACAGATAGAAATATTGTACATGCACACAGCAGCCTCATCATAGAAAGGTTTGTGATTCCTTGGGCGACGTGACCGCCGCTGACGGGTGCGAGGACGTCAGCCGCTCGAGAAAAGGGCGCAACGTCACCCGACTGCCTGGAAGACCGTCTTCATTCTCGACCTCGACTTCGCCGGCGGGTCCGGGAACGCGAGCCGTGACGCGCCGCGCCGCGCCGCGCCGGGGAGCGCGCGTGTGCGCGGAGGTATGTCGAGGTTAGCCAGCCGTCTCCGCCGAACCGAGAGTTGTGCCGCTTGGCATGTGTGGCTTCTCGTTTCGTTTTCGGGACCGCAGTGTCTCACGCCCGTTCCCGTGGATTTGCCGTGGGACAGACAGATGCGGTTAGACGTCGGTGCGTCAGTTTTAAAGGAAACGAACGGTGCAAATTTAGCAAAGTGTAAAACCCCATTTGTGCATATTATTATTGTACGTTACACGGATTGACCCTGGGTTTTACAGTAATCCCACAAGCCATGAGCCAGTACTGTCCACTCCACTGAAGACACGCATGTAATGCAAAGTAGCCTCACTCAAATCAACTTATGTAGTTTTGTTGTTCTTAAGATTTTGAAAATGACATTTTTAGCACCCTTGCCTCTTCCCCCGCCCCTCTTCCCAAATGATGGTGATTAGCACACCCGAAGCTTAGTGTTGAAGTCAGAGAGTATTGTTATTTACACGTTAGTCATGGTTGCTTGTACTGCTCCCTGCTCGGGTGCAAAACAGCTCCTCCTGTGGCCTTGACAGAACCCAGGCATTGCAGTAAAAGACTCGAGTTTAGCAAACTGACACGTGGTCTGTGTATGACAGTGAAAACTGACATGAACAACCCTCAGAATCAGCTAAGGCTGCAGGTCTCCTCCAGTCTGCCGCTGCCCACTTCTGCAGTGTTTGTTTTTTTTTTCCCCTTGGGAGGAGGGATGGGGGTGGGGGAGCTGTGTATCAGGACATGCCGTGGCCCTTAGTATGATAGGTGGAGATGTGTGTGCTAGGTGGGAGGAGGGGGGTAGAAGGGGAGGGCACGTGATTGGTGGAGCGCACAGGGTCCTACACGCAGTCCCTCATTTCGCTGACTACAATCAGTCCGACCGGAGAATAGAACGGCTCGCCTCCGTCCTGCCGCTGCCCACAGAATGCTCACAGCCCCGAGACCATGACCCGGTAGGAGGGGGGCATGTGTCTGTGGCGGGGACTGGAGCCGGGGCTGCCTGTGGGGCTGGCACAGCTGGCATCCACCCCTCCTATGGAGGGCAGGTAGGCATGATGCAGAATAGGCAGTTGCAAGGACAGCCGCCGCTGTATGCTGAGAGAGAGACAGAGGGAGAGAGAGACAGATGCATGAGACAGGATTTGCATGTGACTGAATTCATACTTACATATTCATCATTTCATATGACATCAAGGGCAAAGGAATGGAACAGCGTCTGTCAGGGTCTAGACCTCTTTGCTTTGTATAAACACACATGATTCAGCCTGTAAAGCTTCCCAACCAGCAGTGCATCTACCTAAAGGCACCGGGATTTCTGTTCCTGGATTGCGAATCACGCACGCGCCACGCCTCTGCAGTAACACAGTAACGCTGCAGGAAACCCCACTCATAGGGGGACGAGCCGCACCAAGGCACTGCTGGATGCAGTCCAGGAGACCCCCTGCTTTGCCCACCCATACGAAGTCTTAGATTGGCCGCTAATCCATGAGCATCCATGGCCTCTGGGATCCGTAAAGTACATTTCATGCTTCTGCCTGGTGCGACAGCTCCAGCAGCACCGTGCGAGCGATACATTTCAAGTCAATTACATAACCAAATGCCAGTTATGTAAAAAAATTACAATAATAATAGTCTTCTCAACTCTCTTCATCATTAAACTTAATTTAACAGGGCAAAAACGGCAGGAAACATTCCCAATGCTATTTTTTGAATCTATTTGATTTTAATCACTGACATTGTTATTTGCAATTTTTTTTTTGTATTGTTCGTTCATTACAAAACCTCATGTACCAATCATTGTAATGATAGGCATACAGTAAATATGCAAACTTGGAATCTTTTAAACGAGTTTGGAGGACACATAATTAATGAACTTAAATGTAACACAGAACAGCAACAATAACAACAAAATGGATACTTGTAGCAATTTAATAAAATGTTATAGATTTGAAAAGTTATCCTTGTAGCTCTGACCAGCATAGGCAGTTATAAGATGGATGGATGGATGGATGGATGAAGAGCTGGTTATTCTAAAATATAGCTGAGGGTTGCCTGTGATATCCTCAAGTTATCTGTTTATACTTTGCTACCCTGTCCTATACATGTAAGCAAGAACGCGGTTGCTCTCCTTGTGGCCAAACAGTCATGGACGTTCCTCTACTTCCTGACACCTGTTCCCGAGCTCCCTGTCTAGCAGAGGCCTGTCACCACCTCTTACATAAACTCTGTCGACACACTGCATAAACAGAAGGCCATCCACCACAGTGTCAGAAGAGCCCCTACATCAATGCAGCCAGCTTTTGTCACTTTGCTCCTCAGACCCTACACCTAGGTGATGACCTTGACGGTAAGTCAGGCCCCAAGGTACAACTGATTCCATACCGACGACTAGAGGCCATGGAAAGGAAGTGAGAGGAAGCATCTTCCCACCTGGGCCGGATTGGGATGAGATCAGAAGCCATGGATAATGGAACTATGCAGAAGAAAGGGGTACATCAAGCCCACCAGTTCCTTCACCACTGTTCCATTATCTTGTTCAGTTATGTTTGTAATGAAACGAGGTTTAGCCCTTTTCACATCTGAGGAGAACTGGCTACTGTTGGCTTGATGGGAAAGAATCTAATACACAACCTGGTCACTGATTAACTTTAGCTGTGTTATCTTATTTACAAGGTCCTCTCTGGGGTCTCTCCTTGGGCACAGTGTCTCAGTAACTATGAAGAGACCTGCATCTCCTGCACTTCCAGGATGAAATCCATCAGGTTCTTCTCAAACACTCGCCATGAGGGCACAATAAAGAGACAGAGTGTGCCGACGCTAAATGCCACCATCTTGTCTGGAATGCGGGACAGGAGAATTGAGTGGCGGGAAGCACTTACTGCTCTGGAGAGTTGATGTCCTCCAGGGGGCCCCGGTTTATTCTGGAAGGATCCACCGAGCCCCACTGGGCCTGAGGTTTCTGCTCAAGGTGATTTTTCAACATGGATTTGTCCCCCTCTGTAAAGACAATGGCAAAATTTCAGCTTTTCCACATGCCTCTGCCATCGTCACATCTTTAATGAAGCTGTGAGAATCAGGACAGGTATTCATTTCATGCTGGCGAACAAAGCAGCAGCAAAGTTTTAATACTGGAATAATCTAAATGAACAACTTTATCTGTTTCTCAAATAGAATCTGGAGTCTTTGGAGGCTTGTTTTTCCACGGGTTTTCTTTACGAGTCGTCCCACTTTTTAACCTTCTAGCATAAGATTGACCTGATTTGAAGATCACAGCAGCAAGTTGTGTTGGTTGTCTCTGGGGGGGAAAATGCTGGAACCAACAGGTTTGAGTAGAAATAGGTTAACACACGAAAAGATGTCGCACTCTAAGATTTGGTAGCATTTTATCATTTTTAAAGCTGTAACGGAAGTGGAGGATCGTGGCAGAGTGATCCGATTCCTGCGCCTGGTCCTGTGCGTGTGGACCATTTGTTTCCCCCATGACCGTGTGTGTGTCCTCCTCTGGTCCAAAAGCATGCAGTTAGGTCTAACAGGTGTCATTAATATTCCAGTAATGTGCCTGTGTGCCCTTCAATGCACTGCCATTCTATCCAGTGTGTTTCTTGCCTTGTGCCCCATGGAAGACTGACCCTTTTCAATGTATCATTCCATCTTCCTTAATCATTCTTTGGTCTTTAACTGAAGTATTTTCATTTGCGTATCTTATTGCATTTTAAAGGTCTTCAGTTCTGCATTCTGCTTCTACAGATTGTGTATTTACTGAACTCATTTATAATAAGACAGGCTATGACACAGAACCACAAAGTTGCTTCAGGGATTTTGCACCAGTTAGGCTTCAGATAGTACGTCCAGATTAGTAATCTCCATCTTGCTTTATGTGCATCCACTGGTAGATTTTTTTGTTCCAAAAAATAATTTCTCTCACAAAAACAACATGCAAATCAGCCTCAGAATGATCCTGCTCCATGCCGCAGGAGGCAGACATGAAACTACACATGCTACATGACATATAAGAGTGACACGTTTCGGTGACTTTTAGCTGAAGGCCTACTCTCTGATCTGCATTCTCACAAGAATGTGCAGTGTCCTCGTGTGCCGCTTCTCTCGACAGCGCTGCCCGCCTCATGCCGGCATGTTTCTTGCAGATTTAATTGCTCATACCCACAGATTGCAGGAGCTGAAGTTGCTTGACCAGGATCCAGCCCAGTGCTGACACCAGTTGCTATTGGACTAGGATCACCTGGTTACTCCCAAAAGCCCTGATCAGTCATAAAGTGGTAACGCGCATCCAGAAAATTCTATGCTCTAAATTTACCTGCTCTGTCCTAGGGTTTATGTGCAACAAACCAAGGAGACTGCACCATGTAATGAAACACTTTAATTACAGATGGCTCAGTGAAAAATTACTAAAATTTCCCATGACAGCAGTATTGTAAATACGTATTCTTTTTTTTCCAGTGTGAAGGAAATCTGATTTTTGTTTGCCAATTAAAAAGAGAAAGTAAAAGGAGAAAGGAAAATGATCTAAATCAGTTGAGTTTTTCCTGCAAAGACCTTTCAGAAAGCTTGAAAAATGCAATCTGGTTGTGAATATATGGTGATTAGATCAAATCACCACTTTCAAGCTGTAGTTCTATGGCACAGATCTGTGGGATTTGCATTTAGGAAATGACTCCCTCTGTGGAACAGCGCAGGAGGCACCTGCCCAAAGGGAACTGCCCACCTGACTTTCTTCTTGCCCTTTGCAGAAAACTACCTCTGATGTTCCCGTGGCATGCTGCGCTGCACGCTCGCCCACCTTACATCCCCCGAGGGAGTTCGTCCCTCGCCGTCTTTTTACCCACTCATGCTTTGCCCTGTGGATGATCGTGACCACTTGCTGTGCCGTCCTGCCTCCGGAGTTGAGGCCGCCACTGTTCTGGGGTGTAAAAACTCCTCCCACCTATCCCTCCAAACATACCCACGCTCAGGGAAACGCTTGGCAGGGTGAGGGATGCTTTATTGGGGTCAGCCTGAGATGCCAAACGTGCTTTTCAGGACGCAGTAACCTCTCGCCTGCACAGACAGCAGCTCTCCAGCTCCACCCGTAAAGCTTCTGAGGCGTGTGCCGCGTTCAGGATGGGTGGAGAGGATCAGCTGAAAGCAAAATGGCTCTGAAAATGTCCCCCCCCCGTGTGACCGTGGCCCCCAGAGGGGATGGGGGCCTGCAGGACTGTTCTGAATTTTGGCCTGGCGGGACAACAAACGGATGGACACTGATCCCGGAAAAAAGATCATGGCTGCCACTCCGGTCACAGCGGGATCGATGGGAAGTCAGTGCTGCGTTTGCACTACAGATGGCCTGCGTGCCCAGGCTTCCTCACAGTGTCCTGAATAAGAGCTGTCAGGGTGCTCTGTGTGTGTGTGTGCGTGTGCGTGTGCGCGTGCGTGTGTGAGTGGAGGCGTGGCTGAGAGAAATAGACAGGCAGATGAAGGACAATTAATATGCTTTTCTGTTGTTTACCCCAAATAGGCACATAGGAAATATGAAATATGGTGCTGTTATTGAACCACACTGGTTACTGGTATTATGTCCAGCAGGCAAGAAAAAAGGAATCACTACCTGCTCCCGGCAAATTTTGCCCAGCTAATGACGAGACTGGCTACCTTCATAACACTGCATTGCTTTTGATTCTATAATCCTCAGTATTATAATGACAAGTTTAAATGTGCATATAGCTCCTGTGGGAAAAGGGCAAAGGGAGTTTGCTCGAGAAAGGCTTAAAGATGATGCAATTCTAGTGCCACATTTTCGGCTCTTCCAATAACTGAAAATACTGTCACGGTAACTATGTAATTGTGTTTTCTCTTTCCCATCTGCCAGCACCTACTTCCATTGCACAATAGTACATCACCAATAGCCTTCAGAGAAGTGGAGGTTACACCAGTTCATTTCTTAAAGCTGTCAGAGATGCCGGACAAGGAGCTGTCGTATAGTTGTGTCAAGTTGGCCGCATCACATAAAGGAAGTCTCAAGAGTGACGCAATGGCATCTGTGGGAGGGGCCGAGGGTCTTACCTTTGGCGTCTGTGAAGTTGCGTATGCTGAGAATATTGTTAAGGTCTTGATACTGGTTCTGCTTGATGTAGGGTGTCTTCTCCGGTGTGTCCTGCAGTTGCATGGTTACCTCCTCCAGCTCCTTGTCAAGCTGTGCAATTGGACAAATCAGCGTGGTCTGTCAGAGTCCGGCAGCTAGAGGACCAAGTCCTGGTCTGTAGCTAACCCATACCTTCATAACACCTCACACTTGGTTATCTTAAGTTTCCAGCTGACAACAAGTGGCACAAGCTACCGGTAGGTCATTTCCCTTGGTCTCTGTTTGTGTTTGCATTACATTTATGATGTAATAGCATCCCCCACAAAGATTCGGGTTCTCAGGTATTGCCATGGTCACAGTCTTGTAATACCAGCAGGCAGGGAGGGAAGGCTGCAGAAGGAGTTACCTCTGTTATGCGCATCCTAAGCCGATGGTTGTCTGTCTGCAGGCCGTCCAGCCGGGAGGTGTTAGCCTGGTTGACGCTGGTTACGGAGGTGGAGGTCTTGGAGTCCTCCTTCTTCTGATTCTGCGTGAACTTTAACCTTCTGTTCTGAGTGGCTGCGTCTGGATTCGTTCTCATGGTGATCAACTGCGGATGACAGAAGGGTAATTAAAAGCACAGGTCAACGCAGTGAGAACGAGCATCTCTGAATTCTTCATGTATTGTCATGGCAAGCCTTCAGTCATACATTAGAAATTCAGGAACGACAAAACACCATCACATCGTATGAGTTTTTACTACTAAAATGTGTTGACCCTCCCTAGATGTGCTTACTTAAAAATTAACTCAATGTTTTTGATGAAACCATAATATGCATTCTGATGCAAAGCTATGAAATTGCAATTATTAATATTAATTCCAAATATCCTGTATGGAGACAGTAGTTGGAAGATGCATGGATGGATGGGTGGGTGGGTGGATAGAATATGAGTGACATTGAACAAATGGGGATATACATTTTAAATTAATGATGTATTTTCATGTATTCTAGAGTTGCACAAAGGGTGTCACCACACACCTCCAGGGTTATGGGTTCGAATCCCACCTCTGCTCTGTGTGTGGAGTTTGCACGTTCTTCCAATGTGGTGTGGTTTTCCTCTGGCAGTCCAGTTCACCCAACTCCATGTCTTTGATGTCTCTAAATGACTGGTAGTGTATCATTTTGAGTGTGTGCATGTACGCTATATGGACAAAAGTATATGGAACCCAAGTTAATGGGGGGGCGGGGTTCACGTACTTTTGGACTTGGGTAATTAAGCCATACTCATTGCTCATACAGGTATATAACACTATGTAACAAAATTTTTACGTTTTCTTGTTCTGGGCAGGAAGTGTTATTTCCCAATTGCTTATGCCTAAAGTAAACGGAAAAGACATCTTTTTCTCTTCAAACTTTGCTTTTGTGACCTGGGTAATGACATTTTCAAATTTACCCATTTTTCAGAACATTCCAGGTAGATTCCATGCTATGGAGCCCCTAAAGGAACATGAACAAACAAAAAGGATTTTTTTGTTTGCCCTTGTCCCTTTGGGGGCTCCATACAGTGCTGAGTAGCTGATAGAGAATTTTCTAGAACTTACAAGAATTTTCTAGAACTTTCCATAGTAATTTATATACAGGGGCTCACCACTCACCACTTCAGTTTAATTCTAGCTGCCTAAGTGAACACATAGGTCTATTTGAATTTATCAGAGATGGCATCAAGAAGATGCAAGCATTCTCCAGATGCATTCTGCTACGTATGTTGGCCAATTTATCAAGACAAGAGCGAAAAAGTACTCTGTGACAGCATCTGCTGAATTGTGTGAAGCCTACAAGACATATTTCGGCATGCCTGTCGGGGATCAAGACAAACCCCGGGCACCTCATTTTACCTGTGAGCACTGCAAAAAAAACTCACTTCTAAACAGTTTTGTTAATTTTTCTATAACTTCAGTATAAATACACGTAAATCTTGATTCATAGGTTGTTATATTCAGACCTCATGTAAATGAAAATGTGCAAATTTGCCCGTTTTTACATAGAAAATAGGTTAATTTCGAAATTTCATTATCCAGGTCACAAAAGCAAAGCTTGAAGGGAATAATGGCCATTTTCTATACTTTTACAACATAAATAACACATACTATCTAAGAACAAAATTTGTGTTACATAGTGTAATTAAACACACAGCCATACAATATCTAGCAATAAACACTGGTGGCAGATTAGATCAAACTGAAGAGATTAGTGACTGTCAACGTGGCACCATCATAAGGTGCCACCTTCCCAACAAGTCAGTATCAAACTTCTACCCTGGTTAGCTGCAAGTGAAGTGATTGCGATGTGGAAACTTCTATAAACAAGAGTTCACTTGTGATGTCGTAGGTCACACAAACAGAAAGGGAGGGACTCAATGACCCAACATCAATACTCAACCTCACTGATGCTGTTATGGCTGAATGGCAGCAAATCCCACCAATGATATTCAAACATCTACCATAAAGCCTTTCCCAAAGAGTGGAAGCGAAGGAGGACCAACTTCTTATTTATACCCTTGGTTTTGGAATGAGAGGCAGGTGTTGCACAGGCAAGTGTCCTAATACTTTTGTCCATTTAGTGTATGTGGCCTATGATAGACTGGCATGCAAACCCACATGTACTCCAGCCTTGTGTCCTTCAAGATTAGAAATGCTATTCATATGTGAATATGTTAATCTGGATGTTCAACCCTCTGTAAGGCTGTGGGCAGTGTTGACAATCATGAGGTGTCACAAGCTGTCATTGCCTGGTCCCTGCTCTCCATCAATCCCTGGAAACATGATCAGGTTTCCTGAGGGTGGTCACACGTACCTTTGGCACAAACACCAGGCAGAGGGTGATGGTGCTGCAGAAGATGATGACCAGGGCCACGATGCAGAACTGCACGTTGGGCTGGTCGCGCGTCAGGAAGGAGACCGCGGCACCAATGATGCACATGATGCCCACATTGTACACGCTCATGCCAATGTACTTGCTGTCGTTCAGGGCCGGAATGCTCACGTTCCTGGTTTCCCAGGCCAGGAAGCAGCCGAACAGCTGGGGAATACACGGCGTGCTGTCAGCCTCGCTTACACGTGGAGGAGGCATGTACATGATCGTGTTAATTAGAAACATGGAATGTACAGCGTTAGGTTATCTCAGACCCATGGTTTTTACTGAAACTCTTACAAGACTGTGTCGATTAATTGGCTTAATGTGATCCACTAACCTGCACAGCGTGAATTTCCTGGAGAGCAGGCAACACGTACTTGTGTTAATTGTACTTAAACTCTGGAATCATTTTTAATGACTAGTGAGCACGTAAGTCAGGGAACAGACCTTGGGCATCGCATATCTTTGAAATATATGTTATGCTCTGGGAAAATGACTCGGCTCACTTTACATTATCCTTCAGAACATGGTGCTTACAGATGCGTGTGTCCCAGTTTATTTTAGACTCAATCTTCCAACTATAATGGGAGTCGAACCCTAAATTATTCACCACCTTCATGAGCTAAGCTGAGGCGTTGAGGAGAGCTGTCCGAGTCAGAAAGGAATGTTTTGGAGACATCACATTTCTCATGACAGGCCTTTAGTGACACACGGGGGCTGGTGCATGCTGGGGTAGCACTGGGGAGATGTCTCGGGGGGGGGGGGGCAGGGAGGGGAACCAATTCAATAGTGCTCCCCCACTTGGAGGCAGTTGAATGGATATAGGTCATTGCGGAATGGTGACGCAGATTCCCCAGTGACTAATCACTGGGGGTTAGAGCAGAAAATGGGGGAATGGCAAAGCTCAGAGTTACAGGGGAAAACCACAAGTTTTCTGTGGATGTTGGAACCGAAACCTCATTTTCCTCTTAAAGTCTCACACGTTCCATACACAAACCCCTCCATTTATCTAATGAATTTAAACTAAAACACTATTAATGTGCTGCTTTCTGCATTGATTTAGCAGAAGATGCCAGCACATGTTCCCACATTTTATTTGCAATTCTTGTCAGTTCTGATGACTCGGATGTGCAGATCGGTGACCAATGACTTTTACGTTTCGCACCTCTGTAAGAAAGAAGGATGTCGGAGCAAGACCCGATGCTCAATGGAGCAGATGGCAGCATCGCTTATGGCCTCGACTTTCCATGTACTCACCATCAGCAGGCCTTTGTAGGCATACACAATCCCCAGCCAAATGGTCATGTGTGTGTTCTCGCAGTGCTCCAGGAAGGGCCGGATGGCGATGTCTCGTCCCTGCGGGTCTGCCTGTGGAGTGAGCGACACAGGAGCGGAGCATGAATTCAGGGCATGACTCCCCGCGGAGATGCCGGAGAACGTCATTTCGGAAAGCCAGGGCAGATCCGCAAGCTATTCCCCCCTCTTCCACCCTGTCGCTGCGTGTGGGTCTTCAACTGGGTCACCCGTGAGTCGTGCTATCTTCAGAAGTCCCATTCGTCTGAGTCTCGCACCTATTTAGTCATTTCCGGCTCGAATTTGTACCGAGGACTGTTTTGTAAGAGGCTGAAATTTATAAAAATGGAATCTTTGTGGCACACGGAACAGTGGCACACAGAAGAAGACCTGTGTAGGGGAAGTCTCTTGTGACAGTAATGACACATGGTTAAATGTGTTCTACAGTCCCTTTAATTCATGAATCTTCAAAAACTGAATGACCAAAAGTTAAACGAATTGACTTAAAAAACCAAGAACCGAACAACAAAAGATCAACAATGGCTTTGACAATAACTTGAATTCAGTAACAGTAGTCTTTCTTTCTTTTGTTTAAATAGGGACAATGGGCTGTCCCTCTTGCTTATCCAATATTCTGTAGAGCAAATTTCAAAACAGAATATAAGGGCTCCTTGTTGTTAAATATTGACTCTTTTTGGGGAACCATGCATGTCTGTGGACTCACGGTACTGCCTTATGAGAACTTGGTCTGCAGAACTTGATGAACTCATAAACAAGCTGCTGGTCCAGCGCATCACAGCTGCTGCCTTAAGGGGGCAGCTTCTACTCTGGGGCCACACTGAAGTGTATCAGAACCCCCACCCCAATCCTGGCTGTGCTGGTCCTCTGTGGAGTGATCCCAGAGAATGCACTGACGGTTACACGCTTGGCCATAAATCACGCTGTCACTCCGTTCCATTAGCCAGAACGGTAGTGCTTGGTTTCATGAGCATCTAATTGCTTAAACAGTCCTAAATTGGATTAATCCTGGCAATGCAGCTAATGACAATGCAGCCAGACGAATAATGAAGTGTTATATATGGTCATGCCATTTCCAGACTCACCTTAGCTCTCTCCTTGACTTGAGAGGCCTTTCAAAGGTACCTGTAGCCCTCCTTCTGACAAAGATGGTCCATCAGCCGGCCCGGTCCATATTTATATGACCAGGAATTGTCTCTGGGACAATCAGCCCAGTGACAAATATCAAAAACACCTGGCTCGTGGCATTTTATTTTTGTAAAATGCCTTTGCAGTTCTAACATAATTGAATAAAAATTCAAGCTGCTGATCAGGTAGTAAGAAAGGCTGAGTCAGCAGATCTTCAGAATGGGGTCAAATCGAGGGCAGATCCTCTCGCACCTCTGGAGGATGCGCAAGAACCCCAGACCCCAGAAACCTGCATTAGAAGCCGCCCTACATAATCGCATTACAGCCCCATTTACAAGTACAGCTTATGTCCCTATTGAAAGGGAACAGTGGAGGGGAGGCAGAAATTCGACCTCTTTAGCGACGTTTTGCAGAATTAAGCTGCTCCCCAGCCCAGTTTCCGCAGACCTACTTTCTCAGAGGACACTTTTCCCATGCCCGGGCTAAAGTTTGTGCGTTGCTTTTAAAGGTGCCAATCCAGGATCAAGTCTGGGCCCGTGCCAATGTGTCTAGTTTGTTAGACATCAGGGACGGCCAAGCTGCCTAGGTGTCCCACCAGCATCTCAGCAGTGGCCCAGAGAGGTGGTGCCCTTGGCAGACGATGCGGAATCTGGCCTATGGAGAAACGGACTCGTATCATCTCATGCTAAGCAATATAGACCAACGGAGTCGATTGATGGATAGATATTGATGGATAGCCATATACTGCGGGAAAACAACAGCAAAAGGAGCTTAGTTTAATTAATCATAAAATTCATAATTCTGAAGAATTCAAGCGGGTAAAGATTCTAGAAGTGACGGAAAAGACTATTCCTGTAACCTAATTGCTACCTGAAGGTTTTCCTGTACGTGGAGCTCCTCTTGAAGAAGCGCTTCAGCTCTGCGGCAGGAGCCACAGGATTTAGCGGCTCTCCCTCCCCCTCCTTGAGTGAGGGAAGCCGAAATCTTTAACCACCATTGATAATAGCTCTCACTTCTTAATGAGCCAGCGTCACAGGCCGCCGGAGAACTGAAACGCCATGCTTCATTATGGCAGCGTGAAGCAAATTATCAGCATAATCAGTGAATTACAGGGACCCAGGGAACACCGGATCCTGGTATGTTGTGGTCTTCCAGGCCCCATGTGATCCGTCTTCAAAGGTAGTGTCGGACATTAGAGCTGGGGACAAGGACACCCTGCATTTGTCTGCATGTTTGTGCGGCTGTGGGATGAGTAATGAAAGTGGGCTCATTAGACACCTGCGGAACGTATATTTTACTGGCCAATGAGCGATGAGGCGGTCTTTCGGTCCCCACGGATCCCTGCCGCATCTCTGAGATCTGCAGGGGTGGAAACACCGACCTGCTTATGCGGCAGAGCCCCTGGCCTGAGTGAGGTCACTTAGCTGCCATCATCACGGCAGATCCCCACAGCCTGCGTACATTTTGAGCTAAAAAAAAAAAAGCCCACAACAGAAAATGCTGAGATGAAGATCAGAATGAGCCCTGGAGTCATATTCCGCATTTGACCTGGAAGAATGAAGCCCCAGATAGTCGATCAGGTCCATTTTTCGGGAAGTAATTCCCATGATGTACGTCCGTGTGTAGTAGTGCTTGAGTATCCAGTGGCATTCACCTCAGTGAAAGGTTGGGAAAGATGACATTTAATGAAAAGGCATTAGCCAAAAGGTGTTGTTTACCCAGAGAAACTGGACAAAGAGCAGAGAAAGAAAGATATTTATAGGACAATAATTAAAAAAAAAAAAACCATGGATGAGAGTGGGTGTAAATGGAGGAGCTGCAGAATTCTGCACCGATAAATCCTCCACGTCAAACTACCATTGCCAATGCACCACGGTTTGGAGTTGTACACATCCTAAGATCACCATGGAAACCTGGCTATTCAGCCAGCTGGAGGGTGCGAATGCAGGCCTGGGAGAACATCAGCGTTCGAACGATGTCTTTGATGAGGTGAAGCACAGGGAAGCGATGAGGAGGTCTGTCCGCAGTTAGCGTTTAACGACGCGCGAATGTGGGCACCCCCCCCCCCCCACCCATGCTTGGTGGAGCTCTGGCTCCCTCGCGGCTAACAGCTCAGAATCGCCTAGCAACGACCACACAAACAAAGGGGCAGCCTGGTGCTACACTCACCACGTTAGATTTCTAATGTAATTGTGTGCCAAGGACAGCAGAGGCCACCCTGCCAGCGGGGGCCTTGGGAGGGGGGGCACAGCAGTAGATGCTGGCTGTTGGACCTGAGGGGGGGGTCCGTTTAATGTGGGGGGAGCTTGCGAGACAGGCCCCGTGGGGGATGAAAATGGAGCTCTTGCTCACAGATAGCGGTGCAGGATGGTGCCGTCAGCCAGCTGACAAACGCCCTCTGTCACCAGCTCTGCTCTGGGACACCTGTTTTTCCCAGAAAAGCTGGCAGCTTGCAGTTTATCAAAAGATTGGGACATCCCTCCAACAGCGTCACACCGCCATTCAAGAGAGAATACGTGATGCAGTAGAAACGGCCGGATTCCCCGTCCACAATGCCATAGTTCGACAGGCAATGTGGCGCCAGATAGTGAGATACAGCAGAGGAGGCCGGCTCTCAGTCTTCTGGGCTTCAACTGTCCAACCCAGACCCTCCCCTGCTTATGGCTCCCACCCTCACCCTCACCCCTCAAAGCCACGCCCCCTAGCTGCATACAGACATAGTGCTGCAATCACATGGCCATGAGGAGCGGCCTGCTCCAGGCTCTGGCTCACTTGAGCTCTGCAAGGAGGGATGCTGAGAAGATGAAGCCCTGGGGCGAGTGTTTGTGGCGTGAGATACTTCACAGTTGCCATGGCCCTCAGCCCTGATATTACACTGCACCGTATTGTCAAAAGACAAGCCTACCAGCTGGAAGACGGACCCTAAGGCGACAAATATAGTACTGCCTACTTATAGTAAGAACGCTTCATAATTATATATAAATGCTAATGTTCACTCTAGGCCTTGAAGATGTGACTCCTGATCTGTGCTTCCTTATAAAAATAAATTTCTGTCATTCTGCATACATCTTTAAAATTAGACGGTTTCTTTAGTTCTTTAGTTTTCACGAATCACAAACTGAACGTAGCATGTGAGCTTATTCTAGCTGTTGTGCTTGTGCCTGGGCTAAATGCCAAATTCGTTGCGTAAATTTTAAAAAAAGTTTCCGATCTTGCTCACAACACACGAGGGATGTAGGTGGCATCTCCTCCGTAAGATTTTACGTATATACAGTCTCATGGCAACCTCCCTTTGGTCCTCGGAAAAGCAGGGTGAGAAAGAGAAGCACCTTAAGACCGAATCACGATACCAATGGCGTCTTTTATCGATGGGGTGAGGATTGTTATTTTCTGTGCACTGGGGGGGTAGCCACACATAGAAAGTTGTCACTGAGGGTCTGTGTGCTTGTGTTTAAAATGGAAATATTAATGGCAGTTAACCATGGAAATAAGCTACACAAATATCTATGCTCACAGCGAGCTCTCGAGTCTGTGAGGAATTCCTTCTTGGGGCCAAGAGTTTTTGCAGCGCAAAGTGAAAACGCCTTTATAATGACGAAGACTGATGCTCAGTAACTGTGATCAATGCAGTTCAATGGCACAATCCATTTTCTTTCTTAAATTTTGACCTCAGAAGTTTGCTTCATAGCATAACTTGGAAAATTTGTGCAACTGATTCCCTACAGCTAAAAGCATCGTTAGACTAGCATCTATCCCCAGTGTTCAGCCAATCTAAATATGCAAATTACACTTCTGGATATATTTCCGATGAAGACTTGGTTATATGAATGCTATCGGATTTATCGGTTCTATTCATGAATTTACTGTAGAGTCATAACTTGGCTCCCTCAAGGCTCCCATTGAGGGAACAGAGGCTAACCTTAAAGGTATTTTGGCCTTCATGTACCTGGTATCATGTGGCCAAGCATTTGGTCCAGAAACGGAGTGACCAGACCCCTCTCTGTGACTCATGGATTTTAGGTGGCTCTCGTTTTCACACCTGTCATGGAGTTGGGCGACCTCGCTGCTCCAGCCCACGAGGTCTAGGGGTGTATGTCTGTGGATCCCCCACAGATTGCCCCATGTGAGACCATGAATACACAGTCACATATCGTATCTATCAAAAATCAAAATCAGAAATAACTGTCACCAGGACAATACTCCACAAAGTCACTTGGCTTAGTAACAGGAACTCAGACTGCATGACATGAGGCTTTTCCAGGCCCCTCCCAACTATCCCAACTGGGCCAGTACATAACCTAACCTTGCTTCCAAAGCATCCTTAGGGATGTAACGGTGAGTGTGGAAATGCTCCCTTCTCCACCTGAAAGAGTCCCCATGGCATCTAAGCATGGCTGCATTCAGCAGGTCTGCTCTAAAAATAGGACGCTCGCGGTGCTTTAATGACAGACACTCCTGTGGTGGGGCCAGACACATAGGTGACAACAGACCCAAGAAGGACAGCGAAAGTGACACAGACCTGGTGGTGCCGTTTATGGTCCCCTGAGGTATAGGACACAACATGGAGATGCTGGTGCTGCCACTCATTCCTGCCAGTAAGTCACCATTGCTGCCAGGTTTCTGGAGATTTATTTTTTCCCCCGTTTTGGGTCATTTGACTTCCGCTGCTCCTAGCATCAGCAGTATCTTGGATCCGTTTAGCCAGTAACCATGCCGTAAGCCATGAGACCCGTCCTTTTGGGGATGGCTGGTCACCTCACACCATCATCCTCGGGGATGGGCGGTTCCCGTGAACCAAATCAAGGGGCTTAGAGAGTCATGGCTCCTCACGTACAGGCCACTTTACTAAAAACATGTTTCTTCACCAGTACACCCGACTGAAGTCACAGCTTTGCTGTGGTGCTTTATACTGGCCCACCTTTCAGAATGGCTCTGTAGTATTCAGGACGTAAAGTAAACAAAGCTAAAGAGCCATTGCGTGTTCAGGCCCGACACAGTGAGGCACTGCTTCCCGTGCCTCTTTAGGGTGTCAGATACAGATAAATAAACGAGGTAACATCGTAAAGAGACAGCAAGCGAGCTTGGCAAAAGCAGGACAGTTAGTGAGAACGCCGGACGCTCTCTTTGGATGCTAACACATACAGACAGTTTATGCACAAGCCATGGGAGTCTTTGCATAGGAATTCAGCCCCCGCCAGGAGAGGCAGCCCTTTGAAGGGGGAAAAGAGGCACCTGCCGCAGCTCAGCTCCGTCTCCGCAGCGACCGTGCCATGTCTCCCCCCTGGGCTCTCTTCCTTCCCCTTATAGCACAATAATTGTCTCTTTGGAGGGTGGTTGCCATGAGCACTGTGCATACCTACACCAATCCAGAGGCCGCGTTGCACATAGAAACGGCAACTAGACAACAGCAGGCCTGCCAGTTAACTATCGCGCCGTCTCATCCAATCACTGAACAGGTTGTTGTGAAGGGAGAGTCCCAGTGTGGTCGTACCTGCTGCTGAGTCACCTGGCCATTCACCCTGTGACAAGTTCATGCATGCACCGGCACCCCCCCAAGCCCCACCCATCTGCCTCCATGCTGCCCTCCCAGAGGCATTAGGGCACATCAGCTGACCTGACCCAACATGGGGCTAAATGAGTGCCACGTGTGGACATCCATCGTGATTGGCTTGTCCTGCTCTGGCCCCGCATGTCCAGGCACGTTGCAAGACGAGGCCTACAGGAAGGCAAAATGTGGCGCAACATGATGCATGGTTTTACTGGGCCAATTTGGCCTTGTTTCCTGTCAAAGGACAAATACACCCGAACCCGTTTCGGATCTGAGGAGTCTTTGCCTGGAGCACTGGCTTAGAGCTGTGGGATAGCCGTTTGTACTGGCTGAATGTTAAAAAGACGAACGTAAAACGTCCAGAGTGGGAAACAGGAGCTTACAAAAACAGAAAACCGTCAGAGAGCAAACACCGGTGTTTACAGAAACCGTACAAATGCCCACACTGAGTTACATAAGCAGCTTCGCTGCCAGAAGCTCACCAAGGACACCATGAGCCTTCAGAGAAAATGCTTCCTCTCATTCAGAGTGAAAAAAATAAACAGGGCTTGATCTTATTTTGTTTCTTAAGAAAAAATAAAAACCTTTCCCATTTTCCCTTACTGGTGAACTTTTTGTCATCCATATGTCTTAGGAGGGAATGTTACGCTGAATCATCTTGAGCGCCAAGCTGTAATAACACTCCCTAATGCCTAATTAAAGGGCCTCTACCCAGGCTTTCGGCGTTTAACTCTGATGGGTAATTCAACATGAAGCCTGGCATCTCACAACCCATTTTGTTGACAGAAGCCATATTTGCGAAGACGTCATGATAAAGACAAGAGGCGTTTTTTGACGTCTCAACGACATTTTCAGCACCTTACTGTTTTTACAGTTTCTGTGTAACAGGGAGACATCCAGTCATCTTCCGAGTGTGTCTATTCCATTGTAGGTGCACCACTGGTGTTTTCAACGTGTAAACGACATGTGCTGTGCGTTCCTATTTTTACCGTTTGCCATGTCTGGGGGAGACACCTTTGTTCCCTCGTCGGTGCTCCACAGGTGTTTTATCGAAACCTCCAGATCTCTGTCGAACTCTCCCAGCTCTTCACTGGAGCTGTGCCACCAATTACTGGTTCTGTTCTTCCTGGCTCTTACAAACAGGCACTGGGACGGACGCCCAACAGCATGGCTCAGGGTCCTCGTGACACCACAGTAGCCCTGTGTCTGACGTACTAGGCATCGAAGGTCGCCTCTGGATTCAGCAAAATGAACACATCAGACACACAACTGCTATCAGAGGTGGACCTAAATTTTCCTCTTGGTTTGTTACGACCAGGGTGTGGATCTCAGCTTCGTTCTTGGGAAGCCCACCAGGCTGAGAGCCCCTCCCTCCTGTCCCGGGGTCTAACAGATCTGCCACTAAACAAGTGGTTAAAGGAATCTGTCTGTCACTGTTGTTTTAGGTCTCTGTTGCTCTTGTTCTTCAGAGTGCTGCAGATTTGAGATATGTAAATATATTCCATTTGTGTGTTAGAAGTCTGACCTGACAAGTGATTTGATGATTAATCACAGTGCTGCGTTCATCTGTTACTATGGAAACAAATGGGCAGCACAGCCTTTTGTCATATATTAAAACCTGCTCCACGCGGTCACCAAAGCACCGGCCCCTCCCACCTGCAGGGCATCTTACTAATGGTTTTCTGATTGCGGTGGGATGCAATAATGCGCAGTGCATTCTTTGCACATGCGAGAATACATGCGTCAGCTGGCGGCCTGCTTCCACATCGTCAGCCCTCCCATCTGCGCCAACCTGAATGATGTAGCTGTGTGTAATAAACGTACAGAAACGTACGGAAAGGGGGCGCACGTTCACTGGGGAGAAGCCCCCCCAATTTCCCCCAGCTGCTGGAGGTCAGGTGCACGGCTGGCGCACAGATTGGACCGGTCAGATGGTCACCGTTGGAGACCCAGCTGGAAGAGAAGAAGGGCACCAGATGAGTGGCTGGGCTCTGTGTAGCATGGCTCACCAGGGCCAGATGCCAAAGAACCAGTGGCTGCCCCCCCTTCCTGGCCCGCCTATGAAGATCTGTGACAGCACCATTTTAGGCTCCTCCTCTGGGACGCAAACTACACCCGGCCCGAATTCATGACAACTTCACTCGGATCTTATGGTGGGGTTGTTTTCTAGCGAGGCTTTACATAATGGTTGCACTTTTCAAATATTCGGCGTATGTTTCTGGCAGCTCTGGCTGTGAAACTACCCCCTACCCCCATTATTTCTCTGCTCCCTGAGTATTTAATTTAACCATCTACGCTGGTACTGTTTGGTGCATTTTATATGAAACATCTGCTCCTTTGTCCCCCTGCGATTTTTCACTTCCTCTTCAGCGTGTCTCCACACTGCAGACCACATTGGTCCAGACTCAAGGATCAGGAGCTGCTTCCGTCTCTTTTTGCATTTATTCCTAACAAAGAGTCGTTTTGTTACAGCATGTATATAAATAAAGAAAAGCAGCTTAAAACCATAAAGCTGTTTCTCATATGAGCTGTCACTTAAGGGCAAGCCCATAAATCAAAGAATGTCATCAGACCTTTGAGAAAGATGGCAGGGTGGCATTGTCTCATGGTTGACTGGCTGCTGCTGAAGAGAGCTTTCAGGTGCTGAGCGTTAGACTCTTGCATATTCTGGTATTTACACTGTATATACCGGGTTTTAAGATTGTGAAGGTGGGAAAATTCAAGTAAATCCATTGCAGAGCTGTTCACCCGGGTGACCATTTAATTAACGCTCAGACAACACCTCCCTGTGACCTCCTATCTGGTCAGAGCCTAACCTTCAGACAGGTGTACAGTAGCAACTGTAAGCCGGGAGACGAGTGAACATTATATTGTACAAGCAAGATCCATATAAATACTTGTGACAGCTTATGCCACACTACGCAGGTCTCTTTTGCTAGGGGAACTCATGGCAGCCCAGGTATTTAAGCAAGATTCATAATCAGGAATAAAGTATTGCTGTTCTGTTGTGTTCCAGACAGAGGGAACGGCTGGCTGTGTCCCTAGCGGGGAAATGGCATGGGTACACAGCATGCTGACGGTTACGAATCAGAGCTGCAGGGAGGAGCCTGGCATTGTTCTGCCCTCCCTTCTGAGATGGGCTGCTGTGAAACAGCTGTGGTTTAACATTGCGACGTTTAGACTCTTACACTCCCCGATGCTTTAATGGCTAAGATATTATGAAGAGACGCTCTACCGCAGTTTCATGCCGGTCGATGCACCAAAAACACAAAGGAGCATCGCTGTAAAAATCGCCTCGAAATTCTGGTCAGAAATAATGCAAAGGTGCAGGTGTAAAAAACCACAGCTCCCATACAAATGGGGCCAGGGGCTAGCATGCACTCACCTAAGAGTGGTTATGGTGGCAGGGAAAATCACCTGCCCTCAGTGCTGGGGGTCAGGGGAACAACAGATAAACACAACAGGGAGCTTGACTCAGCGTGAACGACCATGTGATTACCCCACCGGGGACTTAGGAAGGCGGAGTCTTGCCAGTGCCCCGGTACTAGGAGGCTGGCTCACATGTAGCCAGGAAGGGTGCTTAATGTCTAATTGGCCTAACAAGAAGCCTCGGTTATGGGGCCACTATGCTGCCCAGGGTTAGTAAGGTTGCTGCACCGAGTGGGTCAACCTTTCCAGCTGACAGATGCGCTGCTGCACATCTTGGCTCCTGGAGGAGGCTCCAGGCACCGCGGCGCCAAACAAACATGAAGCTCCCGCAGGTCACAGCCTGGGTACTGCATGTGGCCGACTTGTGTGCCAGTGCTCAGCCTTGCAGTGCAGTGGCACTGAGGAACAGCAGAGGGCGCAAGTGATCAACATGCGTCACAGAGCATATATCAACCACAGCAGAACAAATAACAACGACAGCAATCATTTTATTTATCATTATTAGAGTGACAATAATACTATGCTATAGTAAAAATTAAAGATTTAAATTTTATACTGTCAGTTTAATTTCATAAGGTCGTGTTCTGAGGCACTGATTCCTTTGATCTTGCTCAAATTCTCCCATCAGTTTAACACGGATCAGTTACAAAGACGACTCTCTCTAATGACTGTATGGCCCCATGCTGGATTCTCACAATACTTAATGCTATACCCCCCCACCGCCACATACACACACACACACACACACACACACACACACACACTCAGACCCTCGGCTTTGACTACCATTACCCCGTTTCCACACCCACTCCCCAAGCAGGCCCTCACTTCTTCGAGCGACTGACACTTTCTGACTGTGTAGGAATGAGTCAGACCTCTGGACCTCCCCTGGAACCCCTGGGGAGGAAGATCTACACACAGGTACCTCCCCGGCATTTTGGAAAAGCATTGGAGGAATACAAGTTTATAAAATCCGACAATAAAACCAGTTCTGATGGGGCGGCATGCCATTGGGGTTAATTACCACACAGATGGCTGACAGGAGGGGGTCGAGATGCTTGTGTGCTTGAGAGATAACAGTCCTGTCGCAGCCAGGGAGCTGCTCCCCTTCCCCTCTCTGCAGTGCCACGCCCTCCCCCATCCCTGACATCCTCAGCTCCTGCCCCGTTTCGCCGTCTAAGGTCACTGGTCTGCCGACTTGGAGCGAAGGTAGTATCAGGTAAACTGGTTCCAATCTCTGTGCTCTCTGACCCATGTGTAGAGGGCTCAGATTAGGATGTAATCGTTCATCTCTCAACAGTCAAAAACACAGGGCACAAATGACGGATGGGGGTTTAATGGCCGCCATATGTTCTCCCTTTCTCATCTCAGCATGGCTTTCCGGTTTTGAGTATTGATTTGCGGTAATCTGCTGCCTGTCCGCTGGGATTTCTCTGACCAAGGCTATTGCAATGTGGAGGAACGTGGGATGTGGCATGGGCGGAGCTATAGGGACTTCCGGAAGAAACATTATGCAAGTTTCTCAGGTCAGTCCTGGGATGAGTAATTGAAAGGATTAAAATAAACGACAAGGTAAAGTACCTGTCCACGCCGTTAAACACGCGAAACATCAAATGAACCATGAAGATGTCTCGACAATGGATGGCGGTTGTTGTTTTTTCAGTGGGATTTCAAAACACCGTAAAGGAACATCGGAAGTGTTCCTTTACTGCGATGGCTCTGAAGTGCAAAGCACAGCACTTTAAGAAAATACAAAACACTTAGAACACACACAAAAAAAAAAACATTAAACGTTGAGAAAACATGGAACTATTTTTTGTGTAATTTTTTGGTGTTTCTTTAATGCTTTGTATTTTCCTTTTCATGTTATGTTTTCGTTTTCTCAGTTTTTTTTTGCGCTTCCATAATGCTGTGTTTCGATGATGTTTTATGATATCTCTAAAATACTCCCAACGCATGCTGTTCCCTGTAGCCCAGAGAACTTCAGTTTTCAGAAAGTCAGCAAAGTGCAAAACAAAACTTTAAGAAAACACAAAAACTTTAAAGAAACACAAAAACATTAAGAAAACAACATTATGGGGAAAAAAACACATAAAACATAAAGGAAATGCAAAAACAAGTAAATAAAAAAACAGTTGTGTTTTTCTTTGCATTTTCTCAGTGGTTTATGTGTTTTATTTTTTTGTGTGTTTTAAATGTTTTTTTTGTATTTTCTGAGTTTTTTTTGTGATTTCTTAATGTGAAGTGCCTTGCACTTCAGGGCCACTGTACTTTACCATTCTGAATCTAAATATATTATTGATTTTTTAAAATATATAACTTACTTGTGTTGTAGAAGTCAGCAACAGTCTGTGCAGGGCAATTCTGTGAAAAGCATTTACCTGCTACATTAGTGATACAATTAGAGGAAGACAGGTGTAGGTCAGGCTTCAAAGTTGGTAGGGAACCAAAACAGTTTTGAAGAATTATTTCAGTTACACATGTGTAGATGTTGATATGGATATTTTCAGCTTTCCTCAATGGATGGGTGGCATCCATTTGAAAACTACTCACGGTCATGGCTGAAGACCTCAATGGTCACGCTTTCAAAAGAGGGTACTTCCCCAAAAAGTGAGCCTTTTTCAGACGGTTCGAAAGGCACAGTGAACTTTAGGAATTTAAAAAGGCCAGGGAAAACAAGAGCTACTCAAAACGACACCCACCTTCCTGGCACGCAGCTAGCAGCATGTAAAAACACGCTTGCTACTCTGCAGATGAGACAGGATCTATATTTGCAATAAGAAGGTGCCTCACTGCACAGGTACTGATATTGAGATGCGCCCCCCCATGGATCAATGCAGCAGAAATGGCAGAAAGCCCGGCCTACTAGAGCAACTGGAGGAATCATCAAGCGGAGGAGAGTCGAGATCACGCCAGTGCCCCCATGCATCCCGGAGGACTCCGCCTCCCCGTAGCTGTTACGTCTCAGCATCCTGCACACGGCAGGTAGGCTGGCTCTCTGTCAGGCCTGAGCTACACTGCGATAGGCTTAATTACCCAGCTCTGTCCCGACCCAGGGCTCGCGTGCACCAGACATGATTAATGTTGCCTGCGGCGCCCTGACGCTAACCAGTCCTGACGCCGCAAAAAATTCCACCACCCCCCAGCTCCATGTCCCTCTCGTTCTGTCTCAGCTCTCCACAGGCTGCACCACCAGCTAGATCCTGTATGAGTTTTCCATTTCCCGGCCACCTTCCCTGGAGACAACATTCGTGTGCTTGTGGCACCTTGGCTGTTTGTCACGGAGGCATTGGGTGACGTGTGCACCAACTGGATCGAAGTGGACCAGAATGGACTGGCTTCAGTTTAGGACTGTGGTTCAATAGGGTCTGCTTGGTTCTGTACACCTGTGGCACATCATGGCACAGTGGAGGAGTGGATCCATTTGCCCAGAGGCACTGACCTCCACCCGCTTGGTTGTAATGAGCTTTGTGAGGCGTGGGAGATTGTGGTAGTTGCTCCCTCTCCCCCAAAACAGACCAACACATAACACTGCCTTGACATTCCATTGTACACAAACCTTAGTCCAAGGCTTTTCTGGGTATATTAGAAGAGATGCCAAGAGTTTTTAAATAAGGTTTTAAGTTTCATTACGGCAACCAGTGAGTGGCCAAAAATGTTTAATATTTATATGCATAGTATATTATGAAGCCCCTGGTGAAAGATATCCTGGATCCTCTAAATTTTGCTTGTCAGGCCCACATCAGCATGGAAGAAGTCATCCTGGACCTACTTCACAGAACATACACTATATAGACAAAAGTACTGGGACACCAGTTAACAGGGGAGGTTCACATACTTTGGGACGTGGGTAATTAAGCCATACTCATTCCTGAGACAGGTGTATAATTACACACATAGCCATGTAATCTCCAGCAACAAACACTGATGGCAGAATGGGTCATACTGAAGAGATTAGTGACTTTCATCATGGCACCATCATAAGATGCCACCATCCAAAGAAGTCAGTATCAAATTTATGCCTTAGTTAACTGGAAGTGAAGTGATTGTGATGTGGAAACTACTATAGACAATCAGAGTTCAGTTGTGATGTCATTGGCCCTAAAAACAGAAAAGGACCCAAAGACCCAACATCAATACCCAGCCTCACTGATGCTGTTATGGCTGAATGGCAGCAAATCCTACCAATGATATTAAAACATCTAGCGTAAAGCCTTTCCCAAAGAGTGGAGGTGAAGGAGGACCAACTTCTTATTTATACCCTTGGTTTTGGAATGAGATATTGCACAGGCAGGGGACCCAATACTTTTGTCCATATAGTGTACGTGTGAATAGTGAGAATGGTCTTCCTTGACTTCTCCAGGGCACTTTTCCAGCCCCATCTACTGTGTGAGAAGCTCAGAAAAATACAGGTGGACAATGCCTCAATTACTTGGATGACAGACTGCCTCACCTGTAGGCCTCAGCAACTTCGCATCTGAAGCAACACAGGTGTACTCCAAGTACTGTCACCATTCCTGTTCACTCTTTTGACTGCAGGCTTCCTGCAGAAGTTCTCTGATGATTTAGCAGTTGTGAGGTGCATCAGTGAGTGGAAAGAGGAGGAGTATAGGAGTCTGGTGAAAAGCTTGACCCTTAGCTTAAAGTCAATTAGACCAAGTAGCTGATAGTGGACTTCAGGTGAACCAGGGAACCAATGACAGTGTCATCATCCCAAGGAAGAGAGTGAAGGTGGTTTGGTGCCATAAATACCTTGGAATCTACTTCACTGACAGACTGGACTGGAATAACAACACGAGTAGACTCTACAGGAAGGACAGAGTAAACATCCCTTTGGTGTGTGCTGAGACTGGGCACATTAAAGCCAGGAGTGAAGAGAAGGTTGGTGTCCAAACTCCTCCATTCTGAAGAAGCAAAGCCATACTCTCAACAGAGAAGTCACAGCGATGAGAAACACAGTTAACCATGGGCTCTCCTCCCTCCCCCTGGATCTACAAGGTGACAGTGAAATGAGTAAGCCACGCTGCTACTTTATAAAGTTCCTAACACAGTCTAACATTTCAAAAAATAACTATTTATCTTCATCTCTGGATAATCTGAACCTCCTTTTAGGTGAGAAATCTCACTAATACCTTGCTTCTGCCATTATTACCTCACTACCAAAGCAATAATATCTTACTGATGATGTATAACCGAGTGTAGCCAAAGAGGAGGAATGTATTGGGCGATGTGTCACAAACTTTTCCCGCCCATTTTGTCCCGCCCTTTAGCAGACCCTTCTTACAAGTTCTGCTTAGCCATTCTGGTGCTTTGGGCATTTGGGTAACCAGTTTAAAGCTCTCCACTGATGACCACTTGGCCAGACAACATTAGACATATTGGAAGCTTCCAGCTGTGCCATGACAATTGTCCAAACAGGATACAGATGGAGAGATTCTTCTGCATCCAGCGAGTCAGTTTATTTCTGTGATTAGGAGGACAAGCTCATACCGGGCCACATCACCCAGGATAATGGTTGCTCCTGACCTCTGATTAAATTGTAGCTAACGCGAAATACTTGCACTCTATATCATAGGGCAGCTGTAAGAATGTCCCCAAACAGATCTCTCTCTGCATTCCCGTATATCTTCAGCTGGACATCGTCCTGGTAACTAGACAAGCTCTTGACACCACTTTTCATTGGGAAATTCCCTAATTGCTAAATTGCATCTTCCTTCTGCACGTTCTGCGGCTGCCTAGCAACTGCAGGCCGGGCCGTGTCCTCCTTCCTCTGTGTATGATTCAGAGTGCAGTTTGAGTAGGTCCAAGTAGGACCACAAAGGGGGCAATGGAAGTGTTCATAAGAGTACAGAAATGAAGAAATTCAGAATGCAGAAGCTCAGACTCATCACCCGGTTCAGTGGACAAATGATATTCACAATTAAAAACCAGGCTGCCCAGTGCTAAGAAGTGGTAATGGGATCCCGCACCGCTGACAGACTTAAGGGGTATTGAACCCTCTTGTGGTGGAAAGGTGTCAAACGTTTTTACTTCAGACCGGATGTTTCTGAGAGACACTAAGTGCTCCGTGACCATGTCCAGGTCAATATGCAGGCGTCCTCTCGTGTTTTTCCAAGAGTGACATTTGCTCTGACCTAAATGTGGTCTCCCAGACGGGGTGCAATGACACCAGAAGTCTCCACTGAAAATAACCCAACTAAGACAGGTTTATTTTTATCCGCAGTGTCACAATGTATTGTAGGACAGCTTTCATGGGTCTGAAGTAGAGGAATTTAAGGAAGCAACCCGTTAAAATATCACCCTAAATTTATCCAGCTGCAGATATGACTAGGTCAGAGTTCTTAATTTTATGAAGTCAGTCTAAAAGTGAATGAAGCCACGTCAGTCAATGAAATGACTTGGTGATGTAAGTGAAGTAAAGGTTTCGTTTGGTGTATGTCATACTAGAAAATGACATTTACCTCCAAGGTTTTGATAGAGCAATGGTTAGATTTGGACTGCAGCTTATCTGTCATCACTTATACTGTCCATCTCTATTTCTAAAATGAGAAGAACACTGGATCGCAAGGAACGCAATTTCAGCTGCATTCTTTGTGCCTAACCACATAACACCCAAGAAAGTCTCAACAAAATGTTGAAAGCCGCTTGCAGACAGGGCAGTCTGTTCTTGTGCATTGACCATGATGCCCTGTTTTATGTTTTTATGCTGCTTGTGGATGCCCTTGAAACTCTCCTGCCAAATTCACGTTTTGCACGGTGTGGTAAAAATAAGCACCCCTGTGTTTGTACCTCTACCACCTGCCAGGTAAGACTTACAGGTGTTAATGAGACACCAGGACAATGGGGTCTTTTCAGAGGGGGGCCTGATTATGACTGGCATGTGGATGCAGGACCAAGACCTCAGGACGCCCGTAGCACGTCCGACTGAAATGCTCATCTGATAAACTGATCTAAGGATTTTGGAATCTGAAAGGGATATCGGACAAGCTTCTCTCGATGTACCGAAGCCTCCTCTCCAAAAAAAAAACAGGAATGGCGTTTACGCACAGCCGAACAGACGGAACGTCACCCTGTGCGGGGCGAGGGTGTGGGAGGAGAGGCGCGTTCCAGTTTCCGCGACATCTGCTAGATCGCCGTCGTTTGTCCCCTCACTCGTCAGGCTGGACTACTACATGTGACAGCAGCTGTCGTGCTGCAGTCCTCTCTGTGTCAGGCTGATTCTGTAATGGTCATCAATCTCGCTGCCTCTCGCGCTCAAACACTTGTAAAACGGGAGGCAGGAAAAAACCAGGCCTCTGCCGAATCCACGTGTCAGGCTCATCTTGGGGTGCTTCTCAGACTAATTCTGCTCCTTGCTTGCTTTTTTTTAAGCTTTCACCATGTCTTCCTGCCTCCCGTGGGAATGATGGGAGAGGAACCGAAACCCCAGCGGAAGCTTGCTTTTCCACCGAGGCCCTCGGCACTGACGCGGCCGTGCTCAGCCCTTATCTACAGTCCCCAGCAGTTGCCAGTGAAAGCTTTCATGTTCGGACCAATTACTTGAAATATTAAACATCCTTCTTAAGGCGCATTTACACATCAAAGTCGGCGCTGACTCAGTCGCCTGGCGCTGCTCTACCACAGAGAGACCCACGACACCCCTGAGGCACAGCGGCAAAGGGGGCTTCGCTTGCCCATGATGGCACTTGCCAGCAGCTACAGACAGAAGTAAAAGAATATAGACTCTAAAGATGACCGAGCGGGTCTGACTTGGTGTTCAGGGGCTAGGATTCGCAACCCACCGAATCCTCTCCTGCCTCTGCATTCCAGACGTCACTGGTGCTCTTCGCAGGTTTTATTGGTGTCAGAACTATGGCTGTTGTCATGGCAACACCATACTGCAAAGTTCCTTGCAGGCTCCATTCGGCCGGGGCTCGGAATGAATGGGGGGGGTTTGGGGCACCCCTCCGGAATGCTAATCAGCCACCTGATGGTGCGTCTTTCATTAAGGAGGAAAGAAACAGCATGACGGACTGCTTCCAAACGCGAGCTCACGTAGGACCACCTGCAACAGGCAGGGCTGGAGCTTAAACCTCCCCACACCCCCATCAGCACCACCACCAGTTCCTTTCATGTAAATACACTGCCATGGACCATTATTAAAGAGCTGTGAATCAACCAGACTCCTCACTGCATTATCCTAATCCCCCCACCACTCACACAAACACACACACACACACACACACACACACACACACACACACACACACACACACACACACACACTCCTATCAGTCTGTGGGTGTAGCTGTGGCTTCATGGGCAATAATACACACGAGAGGCACTGTGGAGCGAAGCGTATCTTGCCATTTTACAATTTTGCCCATTTTTTATAAAGACATTTGTGTCACTGAATTGTGTCTAACGGTACAAGAGCGGTGACCCTCCTCATTATTAAACCTAATATCTTCCTGCAAACCCAATCTCTCAGCACTGTATAACTGAATGTCATGCCTGTGGCTCACCTGCTGCCACTAACTCCTTCTCTGGAGCTGGGGTGGCCAACCAGAAATGCCCTTGGGGTTTGTCTTGCTCCAGCCCAAAGATCCCTTAATGAGCGCACTCTAGTGACAGGATCACAGAGAGCCCACTGTCTCAGCTTGTACTACAGGGATTCTTCTGATTCTTCTGACCGGCTAGAAGAATCACGTTCCCAGTGGCAAAGAGGTTTCGCTTCCTGCTTCAGCACTGCCCACTCATATAAGCATTTGGTAACACAAAAAGACGTGATAGCACCATACTTTACAGTGTGCTGTGAATCATATCCTATCAGTAATTCCCTGTTACAGGATATGCATTACAAGATGCTTGTCTGATAAGTTTGTCATTTTTTAGCTTTTATGCAGCTGATGCAGGTAAACTTTTTTCAGGAAAATGACAGAGCCACTCCTGTGGCCTGCATCAGCCGTATTGCAGTTATCAGCTTGCATCTGTAACCACGACGCCGCAACCAGCCTAGGACCGAAGGGGTCCTGTTTCTACCATCACCGCAGTCTGCGTCGACGGGGCTCGACTCCACTCTGAAGGGAGCTGCATACAGATTCGTTCATGTGCTGGTGGGCTGTGACGCGCAAAATGTGATGTCAGTCCTTCATCGCTCTCCCTGCACTGTTCCAGAAACACCCTGAACCTCTGAAAACACAAATGAACATCAAATCAGAGGCAGTCTGGCCTGCAGAAAAGGAAAAGGAACCGATTTTGCAGATATCATTGCAACACATGTTCATCTCAGTCCCTTGATCAATACCATAAATCAACCTGCCAGTTAACATAAAGATTTATAATTAAATTTATCCACGAGGCTCGACAAACTGCTGAGCCAATGAATTCATTTCTATTTACCTCCCTCTGTTGTTGCTCCCAGCAGACAAAAATACATATTCTTCAAGCTGTTTGCTGAGGGGGGACTAACGGTGGCACAGGGACGGCAGACTGCAGGCCAGCGGAAATAAACTGGACTTTCCTCACTGATTTATCACTCGGTCGAGGCAGCACACCAAGGGAGGTTGTCCAGTGAGACAAACCAAGCAGCATGTATTTTGTGTACGAGCTGAGTACTAGTAGTTCACAAGTGATTGCCTGCTTTCCAGAAACACGACTTGATTGGTCAGGCCTGAAAATGCAACATGAAGCTTTTAAAGAAAGAATAATCTCCAACAACTCCAACTCCTGCTCAGGGTTGCAGGGGACCCTGAAACATGTCCTATTCAGCATTGGACACAAGGCTGGGGTAGACTCTGGACCAGCTCTATTGTAGACTAAATTTGCAGATTTCTATAAAAGTATATATTTTACCAGAATAAACACAGCCCAGATTCCACGTAATAAATTACACCGCTTTTTTTGCTTCCAAAAAATGTACAATGGCATTTTCAAAGCTATGAGAGTCACCATAAGATGATGGGTACCCCTCCAAAAGCTATAGGCTCCTTTTCTAAGGAGGCTGGGTTTTCTGACCATTGCACCTAGGACTCAGCCAGTCTAACTGATGGACAACAAAGACAGTGAGAGGCTGCATCGAAAATCAGAGCATTGAGTGGGGAGATCATGGTCAGACAGATACAGGATGCTTCAGGACTGCAGACAGGGAAGGCAGCTGTGAACATGCGGGCTAACCTATTAAGCAAGAAGCTGGAGTCATGGTAGGGTCCATAGCAAGGAGCTGAAAAGGGGATACAAACACTGGAAAAAGAAACTTTGAAGCACAGAAGCACAGTTCTAGGATCAGTTTCTGCGTAAAAAGAGCCTTCCAGAACCATGACACTCCTCCTCTAAAGAGTGCTGAAGCTCAGTAGCGCTCTCTAGTGTACAGGAGGATTCAAGATAATGACTTCTTAGTTATTGTAATCAAAATTCCCAAAAAAATTAGGACGTAATTTTACAAAGTGGCATTGATTTCTTCAGGAAAGACTGTTCAGATGCAGGTAATAGCATTAATAGGATGACAGGTAATGGGATGTCCATGATTTGTTTTTATGTTAATCTGATAATGACCTCAGTGGCCTTGAGCAGTAGAAGATGGTAACAGGCAAGGTTTGAGACACAAAATAAATACAATTATTTGCTTTCTTATCTTATGAAAATGAAGAATGTTTGCAGTTTTTTGAAGGTGAAAATGAGCATGCTAAAATCACGCCAGCATCGTAATTACTGCCTTGTACCACATAAGCAATTGGAATATGGATGACGATTATCGGCTAATAGGTAAGTATTTAATTAAATGTTTAGCAGATCTGACGGTCATCCTCTGGTAAGGCAGCGGATAACAAGGTGTATTTGACAGCTGTGCTTTTGGAACTCCCTCGCCGTGCGGCTGAATCACATGTATGTGACGTCGGAGCTGTCCGCCATCACGTGTCTTCCACAGGTAACGCTAGTGTACCTGAGTGCCAGAGGGGGGTGGAAACTCCCTGCCTTGTTTGTCGGACTGACGCTCAGCACGGCAGGAGATTGGATTGCCTGGGATCTCGGGTGGCCCGCAAATGAGCGTCGTGGGAAGCATGGGTGCAGCTGTGACAGGTCCTTTGGGGACAGCCTCGGCTGCAGGCTGTCTTGTTTGTTCCCTGCTCTTCACTCCACAAACTCTGCCCTCCCCCCCAGCCATAACACTCTAGAAGACACTGACTTTTGCCTGCAGTCAGCATTGTGGGTCCAGCCCCCTTGGAGGAGCCACCATGCAATTCGGTTCCCGTTGGACCCAAAACGACTCTCACACATGCTGTGTCTGATTTACTCTTGCTCATTACTACATGTGCAGTTCGTCTTGAATACAGACCGGGTGGAGTCAGGAGCTGGTATTTCTCTTTGAGAGTTACAGGCCGGGTGGAGTCAGGAGCCAGTATTTCTCACACATGTGGAGCTCTCTCAGAGATGCAGCCTATGTTAATGGAGACTTAGACAAAGACTTATTCAGGTATTCAGGGAGGCCACATAACCCTGCAATCTGGACCTGCAGCCAATGAGTCTGCAATTAACAGGCCACGCTTAATCTGCACGTTGGAGTGAATCCTCAGGTTGAAGGTATCCTCAGGGGAAACAATGCATCCAGATGGGTGCTGTGAGTCTCTCTGGACGGAGAGCAGATGGGGCCAGTAAAGGACATGTGGCGTGGGGGGAACCAAGCTGGCGTGGCGGCTGGAAGCAGGGCATCAGTGGCCACAAATGGACCCATCGGGGTCCCCCACCCAAATCCCCAAATGGTGCTCAGCCTCAGGCAGCCAAAAAGAAGACAGCAGGAGGAAGGTGAGAAGTGCAGGAGTGACCATAAGCCGTGCGCAGCACAGGAGTTAATATCCTGCACCCTTCGACATCAATCTCCGCTATTCTCTGCCTGTGTCCCTGGGGGCTGGAGGTCCAGCCGGCCCATCTGCACAGCTGCAACGGTGCCCCCATTTGCTGAGTGCCCGTCCAGATGAATGCCAGTGGATGTCTGTGAGGCCATCCCCCTGGATCAGTGCTGTTTGGGGAGGTGCATCCACCAGGTGGTGCTGCCACTGCTGGTCATCCAACGCTTTCCAAAGCTTGGGTTTACGGGAAACGGTATTTCATTGCACTATACAGTATACTGTACATGTATATGGATGTAGTGACAATAAAGATCTCTTGACTTGACTTGTTTAACTCGACCTGCTCCCCATGTTTTTAAATGTTGCCGCTGTTGCCTTGCAAACTAATGAATTGCTTCTCACAGTGATGGTTCTGGCTTACTTACTGCCCTGGCTTAAAATACGCAGAAGCACAACCCCCGCCCCCCCCCCCCCCTAGAAAAAAATGTACACAAAGAGAAATTTGTGCAAGCTGGCCTGGGCGGTGAGAAACTTCGCTAAGTGGTTGGCCTTCTCACCCATGCACGCTTTCTCCAGGAAAACCCGCCCAATCTACAGGCTGTTGGCCAACAAACATTATGGGCAATGCAGGAGAAGAGATCCAATGCTAAAGTGGGTGGGGCCAGCGACTCCAAAGATATCCCTGACGGTCCAAAGGATTTCCATTTTTTTATCTGTTATTTTGAAGGGCTTCCTGTCATAACAGTCTCAGGGAAATCGATATTCAAAAACATACCCCTTTGCCCTCAACCTTGCCCATACCATGAAGGCAGTGAGGCAGACATGAAAAGCTTCTCCAAAGTTCAATGCCATCAAAGACTCACACGAAGACCCGATCACTAGGGACTGGCTGCCATCACTGGTTCACGGTGATCCCTGGGGCACTGGGGAGATCAGAACAGTTCAGAGGTTTTCCTTATCTCTCTATTTACCCCAAGGGAAGACAGCAGGATTCAGGATCCCTGACCTTCAGGGTCATGAGACTTTCTCATTAACTCTGAACACGCTCCTTCTGAATCCCGAGCTTTCAAAGGCCACAGGCATCTGGATTTATCTCCCTCACTGAATGCCCAGATTCACGTTTAGCTGAACAAAGCGCTCGCGACGTGGGTTGTGAAAACCTGCGTAGTTCACCCTGCAGGTACCGTGCTGGCGAGTGTCGGGTCACCACTGTGTGTATAAGCCTCCAGATGACCCCTTAAAGTCATTCAGCGGGATTAAAACCCCCAGATGACCCCTTAGAGTCAGTCAGCCTGATTAAAACCCCCACTGAACACAGATCGTCTCCTTCCAGTAATCTTCAAATACTTAGTCACATGGAGGGGCTTTGTTAAGGTAGGTATTTAAAAAAATAAATAAATAAATAAAAAAATTATATATATATATATATATATATATATATATATATGCATGTATACGTTTGCCAAATTGTGTCTACAACACAAATTAGTTAAAAAGATGCAGGTAATTAATTAAGCCTTAGGTCTGCGCAAATAAACAACTGCTTACAAGATGGATGGATTCCAAGTCCAGAGCCAGAGACAAATTCTCAAAATAACCCATAATAACATGCTATATGCATATTCATGTTGTCGTACTGTTACTTAATAATTTGCATTGTATGAATAATGTGCATCATAAAATACTGACATTTTGAAGAATGCTATCAAATTCATAGCTAAATCCTGGGGCCAAAGGTACGGTTGAGTAGATACCCCGTTATCACAAAATGCGGGGGTCTGTAGCTCCCTGTCACCTGGGGAACGTTTGTGTGTCCCCGACCCCAGACCCGTGCAGAGAGGGCGTGCAGACACAGGCAGAAATGAGACTATTTGACAGGTGTCCCGCACGGCCCAGCTCCAGAAGATGCACTGTTTATCCAGGCTTGAGAAAGACACTACACCCAGGCTGCTGTAGTTAAAAAAACACACACGATGACATGAAGGTGTACAGCTGGGCCTCCAACAGATTATGGTGTCTGCTAAAGCAAGCAAACAGCAGTACCTGGAGAGATCCCCAAGCATCCAGACTTGTCAGACATACCTTTTCAGGTCTCTCCTATTATTCCACCAAGGACCCCCTCCCTGGTATGTCTTTTTGCCCAGCTAGTTAGTGGCAATTTGAGTGACTGTCACGGAGCGTCGAGCATGCCGTGAGGCACCGGCAAGCGGCGGGGACGCCGAGCTCTTGTTAACACATACCCCCACCTGGCCTGTCGTGTGGGATCAGCGTTGAAACGACCGACGAAGAGAGTGCAAACGTGGCTTCACGAGCACCAAGGTGTTTTTTTAAAAGGGGCACTGCATCGATACACACCCTCGTGTTCCCAAAATGGGTGCGGTGCTATAGCGCCTGATTGGTGTGGTGCTCTCTGAGGAAACTTCTAGATAAAATAACCCAGTGATATAAACCCACATACAGGTTTCGGGTTGCAGAAATTCTGTGCCTTGCGAGGCATAAAATATCTGTCTGTATATTCATTTAAAATATAACAGAACTAAAAAACAAACAGTGCCGTCAAATCTGTGCTGCCCCAGTTCTAACATGGCATCCATCTGCTGTTCTTACCCACCCAGGGTCTTCTGGATTCTCCCCCTACATGGCAGCTGAGTGCAAGCGTTTCTTTCCGATGTCTGATGCCAAGTCCAGCCCTCTCTTCCCCTGGCACGGGGCTGCGTTCAGCTCCCTCCCCATCCGAACAGAATGCAGGATGACGGGGCCTATCACACAGCCCCCCCTCCACCCCACTGTCCACTACAGAAATAGCCAGGTGCGTGGGGTTCGTAATGAATGGACCACCAGGAGCTGTACGTTAAACTGTCCCAGACCCAGCAGAGACGGCTGTCTTGCCAGCAGCCACCTGGGTGGCATGACAAAAGCGTCGACGATGCAAACGGGGACACAGATTTGGTCCCGGTACTGACCGGGTGGCAACTACGACACAGAGAGCATCTCCGTAGAAACTGTTTCCGTGTGAATATAAAAATAAACCAGCCACTGCAGGGAAGGCCACATAAAACAAACAGTTCAGAATGCACTATAATTCAGTGTATTCTCTGTGTAGTGCTCCTCATGCCTGCTGGGTTTGAAGTCTAAACCAATTAATGCCAACTCCCTCTTGCTTAAATATGGTAAAAATGATTCCTCGCCTTCCATTTCCAGCACAGCACCCAGAGAGCTGACTATCATCATCTACAGGATGTTTTACCTTCTCATGGTACCAAAGACTCATGGGATACCATATACAAAAGATATATTTCCCTGTCTTGATCTTTGCTTTAAGATAAAAAATTCAGTAATTGGGCACATCATCTGACAAAAAAAGGACCACATATTAGAAACCAGTTAGAAAAATGTTGATGATGAACACGATGGTTTTACATGGTTTTAATTTCTTTAAATGTCACATGAACTCCTATATACGCAGAATTGATCACCTACAACAGAAATTTATGTTCTGTAACAGTCAGATCAATCAATCGTTTCTCCTGGTTTTATGTTAGGACTCCTGAAAACTGGATCAAGACATCTGTATCTACCGTAATGTGGGATGTTTATGCTCAGGATGACATCTGTATGGATAATGCTGTACTTTGTACATTTCTTTTCCTAAGGTGAAGGAAATTATGAAAAGAAAAATGAACTAGAGCTAATTAATTAAGTTATTTATCTTAATCAGTGAATTTTATTAGGAATAAACTAGAGTAAAACAAGAAAAAAAGATGCCTGGTGCCCTGGCAAAGGTCCCCTCAGACTCTAACGCGAAATCATTTGTGGGTGACATGTGGTCACAGCATAAGCAGGGGCACGGTAAATCGCAGACGCACCTCCAAGCTGTATTCTTCCACCGTCCTCTTCAGGGGATCTACAATCTGCCAGCAAATTAAGATGCAGAGATCAATGAGCAGCATCCCACCGACGATAATCAGCAGCTTCTGGTCCTTGATGATCTGGACGGAGAAGAAAGGGACAGACGGAGGGTGAAGGCCGGAGGTGAGGCACCCCCCCGGCCGACGTGGGGGACAAGGACACAATTCGGCAGAGCAGCCCCAGCACTCTGAACTTTGCCAGATGAAAGCTGGATCTACAGATCTCTTTTCTTTTTTTAACACCGTTTGACGAAACAGGTGAAAAAAAAAACAAATCAAAGCAAAGGTCAGACAACACAGGAAGTAAAGCACTTTATAGGAATGGGATTGGATAAGGAGGTGACTCCTGTCTGGGCCATGGCGTGTCCCAAAATCGAACGAGGGGCTGGTTTTGATCCGAGCTTTAGAAGAGCTGAGGCGGGAACGCGGCCCATGGGGGCCTTCTACAGCGCTGCGACACCGCGGACAGCAAAAGGAAGGAAGGAGAGAACATCCCCAGGGTACGGAAGGCCCAGGCACTCTTTATCAAGACCTGTGTGTGACTCCACATGGTCTGCAAAACTCAAAACATGACCTTTAGATATTCAGGAATAATAAAAGTAAATCTTAGGTGACATATGTAGATTCCCTCATATGGAGCCACCAGGGCCCACCATTAAGTCTGCCATATAGCTATATGAAGTTTTCACGTAGTTGTTGGACTTTCAGGCTGGAGGAGGGAGGGAGCAGTCATTGAGATTTCAAAAAGACATAAACACCACAACACTTTTTCAGGGTTAATTACTGATAAAATACATGAAAATGTGACATGTTTATGCGAGCATTAAGTGCAAAATAAATAGTTGTTAGATAAAGAATTTTGTGATGCAAAGAATATGATTCTCTTATTTTAAAAAGGCTAATAACTGTGGGAAAAAAAATCCTAAAAAAAATATGTTGAAAAAAGCCAAAAACATTAACAAATATTTAATTGGGAATAAGTGTGTGCCAGGTGGTCTCAGTGAATTTTATGGCTGAATTCGGCAGTCCACCTGTACCGGAATTAAACTCTTTGGGCCTTTGAAACAAGTGATGCGCAGGATGTCCAACAGAACTCGACAGACTGTGAAAGTCTGGAAACGGCTCTGTCACTCACCCTGGACCCCTGTCCAAAGCAAGCCGCTCCGCAGTCAGCAAATTAACAAGCTTGAGACGCAGAGCTGCCCTTGCTGCTCATAAACACAGAAGTTCACTCGGCTTTTCCGTGTATAGAGTAGAGATGTGATAGGAGAAATTAACCTTCAACACGCAGTGTAGGCGGGATTACCTTGCAATGCCAGTCATGGATAATTTAACCAATAGGAAGTGGGCTAAAATAGCCAGCAGCTAATAATTCCACCCACTGTGGGATTCGACATCCAGCACTGCATGTGTCTTTTTGTATCATTCCAGGCAAATGGTGAGAAATTAATTGATCAGAAGCATTTTCACAAGCTGCCGTCTCTTCGATAACTTTAGAACTCCTCCTGTCAATGGAGATGCATAGCCAAGCGGGGAAATTTTAATTTGCTCACAGGGAGATACAGAGCAGTCACATGACATGCCATGTAAAGCGCTCACTCTGCAGCTAGGGAATCATTTGTTCTATAATATAATGTTCCATAATATAAACCCAACACTAACTGTCAAAAACAAAATTAATTGCTCACTGCAATCCTCTAACACTGCCTCATAAATATTATCCATTTCAAGTACAAGTGTTTTGAAACAATTATAATTTGTCTGTGAAAGAGCGCAGCTGGTATGCTATTTGTGATCCATCCTGAAATGTGTATTTAAAAATTTTCATAGGACTTGGTATAAAAAAGAGTTAGATATTAAATAAGAGATATTATTACTGTGATAATTCATTATTCAAAGAGCTTAGACATGTGATGCATGAGTACAAATCATTTTCATTTAGGCGAAAAAATTCGGAGATGCAAGCACTGGGTCTATGTGTGTGTGTGTGTGTGTGTGTGTGTGTGTGTGTGTGTGTGTGTGTGTGTGTGTAGCTTCATGCTCAGCTGATCCAGGCAAACAGAGAGCAGAGTAATCCTGACAGCGACGGTTTGTGTTGCCACTGACTGACAGGTGCTCTCTGCCAATCACTGAGCTGCGGAGGAGCAGTGTGCCGTAGATGATGTAGAGTGAAACCCCTCCCATGTCGAGTGGCCCCTGACTTGTTTTCGCGGGGCCCCCACCACCATGGGCCAACCATGGAAGGCAAGGGGGCATCACCGATGTACCCTGCGGCCCTGGGTCCAAGACCCTGCATCTGTGGCAAATCGACATGTCATGGGAACTGGTGTGTTGCCAGTGGCACAGAAGTGGCACCACCATCCCGCCTGGTCTGTAGGAACCCGTGTTCCAGTGCCACATATTGGGCAGAAAAGGTAGTGGCGCGAAAGCTTCACTGCTGCTGGTGTGGTCAGCATCTTGCCTGACCTTCACCAGGGGGTTGGCTGTGGTTTCTTTGGATTAAGTCTGTGAAAGAAAGAAAATGTTCAACTGCTCACACTTTGCAACTAAGAACTTGTGTTGCTTTGTTTATTCCTGATCTTTATTCTCTGGACTGCCAGAATTCATGCAATTCCAGTCTGTGCAATAGCCGCACAGTCACTGGATGTTGAATTGTTTTTTCTTTCAAGTAGAACGTTAGGCCCACTCTCCACAGCTGGGCTTAGACAAATTGACTCACTGCATGTGGCTAACCCTCCATTGGATATGGAAAAATGTCAGGGGTAGTGTCCAGTGGCAATAACGATGATGTTGTTCTTATACGGGGTGGGAGTTTGGGGGCAGGGTGTTCTGATCTCCCGATGGAGTCTCAGGCTGTCCTTTGACAGGTTAAGGCTACTTTATTTTCTGGAGAACGACAGAACGTAATCAGATGAATCACAGTCTAGCATTTCTCCTTACTTTTGGCTGGAGAAATTTAAGTATTACGGCACTTTAATAACAGGTTAATATTATGAATACAAGCTTCAATGTAAGGTTCAAATGTGTTCATCTATAGCATAACAAATTAATGAAATTTGAATTCCTTTTAAATTGACTTAGGCTGCTGACTTCTAAACATCCATGACAACACGGGTACTGTCTTTAATTCACCCTCCAAATGCTCTGGGCACCAACCTCTCATTCAATACAAGTCAAATTTGTACAGAAGGCATCTTGCTTTATTTTGCTGTATAGTTGATCCGTTTTCGAACTGGATGTCTTGTCATTAACTTTTTCATTGAAACTGCCTCTTTGGCTTGAAATATGATTTGAGGTCCTAGGGGAGAAGATTGGGACCTTCCCCCTAGGACCTCCAGTCATTTGAAATTCATGTTCTATGCCATCACCAGTACATGACATCCATCCATCCATCCATCCATCCATAAACTTATAACTGCATAGCCTGGTCTGGGATTATCGGTTAACAACTGATCTGTGAGTTTTATGATGTGTTGGGGATCACACACTACACAACTAGGGACACACACTACTTGACTGATTTCTACCAACTGCGGAAAACTTCTGTGAGAACACAAGATTTCCTGCAAAAGACTCCAGTCTACAGAGTGAACTGGAGACAAGCTCTTCAAGAATAATATACACATTATTACTAGTACATAGTAAATAACATCAGCAGCCATTAGCGAGCAAGCTAACTTATACTAGTAGCTACATTGGAACTAAACAACATTTAATTGTATTAAGGAATGTTATTATCTAGTGTTTGCTACTTGCTGTAACTATCCTGTTTGCTTTATATGACTTGGGCATATAACTATCCACAGGCAGTTCTGCCTATGACAGAGGGTCTTGTAGTTATGCATACTAAGCTTAGTGTCATGTCTTTGTTTTTTGTGTCTTGAAATGTAACACTTCTGGTTTGCAATGCTGCGTTGAATTTTGTTATTATTATCAAGAAGATATGTCCAGCTTTAGAGAAATGTTAGAGTCACATGTATTGGCATTTCCATTCCAAACAGTGTAAGTCGCACGGACATTGTCGTACCCGGACAATTCGCATGCCATTGGAAAGGCAGTGCGATTCTGAACAACTTCCAATTATATCCGCTTCTGATTACTTTGTATTTGTCATTTTATTTTGCATCAAAGTCACAATCCCCGCCACTGAGGTAATCCATTAAGACTGGAGTCGCTGACCCGTACACACAAGCAGATCTGCTCCCGTCTCCAGTTGTGAAATACAAACATGTTTTAAATGCTACGACTCGTCTGAACCACTGACGGGAGGCCAGAGGCTAAGGTCTGTGCCTGTCATACACAGTGCCAACTAACAGTTCCGACTGATTCCCACTGGGGATCAGTGAAATTGACTTTGGATGAACTGTTCTGTCAGTGCTGTCACTCCTGCTTCACATGTTCTGTGTGTTGTTGGAGTGCTGGCGTTCAAGGATTCCTCGTGCCTGTGTCCCTGATTGTCTCTCCCTCATAGTGATGCTGCCATATATAGTTATGCCGGGGCCCTTGCTATTTTATTTGAAATTATTCTGCCGCATTAAATTGCTGCTCTGCTCATACATATTCTCTTTCCTCCGCGCCCCCCTCTTTGGGGTGCTTCTTTCGGAGGTTTGGATTCAACAGATCCCCGTGTCATCTGCTGGCCTACCACGCCCTCCCTCAACTTCAGCTGTTCACACTGACTGGCTTGCTGCCTTCTGAGCCACCGAACCTGCTCTGATCACTGGACTGCATCCTCCAATACCCTGTTGTCCTCCTGACTGTTACAACATTGTTGTTCTTATTTGTATTAATGAATTTGTCCAGCCTGGTGCCAGCCAGAGGAGGATGGGCTTCCCCCTTGAGTCTGGTTCCTCCCAAGGTTTCTTCCTTCTGAGGGAGTTTTTCCTTGCCACTGTCACCTTTGGCTTACTCTCTGGGGACCCTGGGCCTGGGACAATGTAAAGCACTTTGTGACACTGCTTCTTGTTAAAGGCACTATATAAATAAAAATTGAATTGAATTGACCTAGAATCAGCAGACTAGGACTGACTGACACCGACTGATATCAGAGCTAAACCATTTTATTTAGTCAAATAATCAAACTGGATGGAGGAGCAACACAGATATACATGGGATGGTTGGACGTCTTAGTGATGAGAATTTGACCTCCCAGACCTTGGCATTGGACACGTGACCCAAAGGTCACTCAGTCCCAGATTTCGTTCTGTCTGTATACTGTATCTTCTCTGCTATTTGAGCTGCATGTGGATTCCTCTGGAGGAAGTCACTGCAACCAGTTAATAAAAAGTACAGACCCAATATGTGCTCATCAACTTACCATACAGATGGAAAATATATATGATCCGGAGGGTCTACATTAATCAAAACATTAAGCTACACGCAGAAACTGACTAGTGACAGTGTGCTCTATTACAGGAATGTATTGGAGAATCATCAATCTGATGCGACAGCAATTTTCCTTTAAGACGAGGAGGCCCTGCAGTTCGCGGCTGAGCTCAACCAGGCAGTGAAGGGGCGGACGGCATAATTTCACTTTCAAACCAGCCAACATCTTGTTGCATTAGCGACCCGCTGCTCGCACAAGATTCAGTGATACACTCTGCTTTAATAACCTCACTTTGTCTAAGAAAGTAACTTGATAGCAAAGTCGTGCAGGGCTGAAGCAGCACTCTGAGCTCTCGGCGTCGATGCTTCTCCGCTGAGAGATTTCAGGGAGTGCGGTCAATACTGGCGGTGCACTGAGACACAATTTCCCTCAGGTCCCCTTGGGGAGTGAAATGCGTTGATTTATTTGTGAGGACCACAGCATGCGTTTTTATTAATCATCTCATTGCCCACCATGTCTGTCTAACGTGTGGTTAAGATGCTAGCTCAAGATAGGACTTTGTGACGAGGGCGGCTGATGCTATTGGGTTAGCCTCTGCAGGGATTACATGGTAGCTAATTTTCCACTGACTTTACCACCAAAAAGGTGCACCTGTATCTATAGTAAGTGCACAAAAAATGATTTAAATGAAAACGGTTGGCATTTTGCAAAAAATCGCCAGCCAGTTATAATGTACAGAAGAATTATTCTGATTTCTTTCCAAAGCACAAAGGCAAAATTAGCCCAACTGCTTGCCAGACGTAGACTGCATGAGAGTTTGTACTAGTTGCGAGTCAATTTAATTATGCGACTCCTGGTCGATGTCTCGCACTGACGGTGCGTGAATTAAAAGAACCCTGTAATTTGTACTGTAAGCACTATGCAGAGCGTATGCAGAGGCTTTTTAAAGCCCACAGTGTTATTTTGTCACTTGACTTTTGGTCTAAATTGTGATAGAGTGAGAAATACGAGCTGCTCGACCAGTAAAAAAAAAAAAAGGCAGGAAGCGAATAAGCGAAAAAAAATTAAACAAATGCAGCAACCTGTTTGATGTCATAAAAAAGACCAAGCTCACTTTTGAGTGTCACCTGTCAAAATGAGGGCACATAGCAGAGCTTGGAGTGTGCATAGAGGGTGGGACATGCGATTCACTAAGGCGCTGGCTTCAGGGAGTGCAACAAGTGGCGGAAGACAGCCGTGACCCCAGGGTTCTTATTATCAATGTCCTGCTGCCACTGATAATGCCCACACTTCCCACTGTATCCTGTGCTGCTTCATCCCGCACAATTTAGCCGTGAGCTAAAAATAGGTTAAAAAAAAAGTGGAGAAGTAGAACCAATAAGGGCCAGCTACACTTTACCTAATCAGAGAAAAAACACTGCTTCTGGTCTGTTTTTAAGAAAACACGTTCACTTTTCTATTTGTTTACTTGCAATTGTGTATCAGTTGTGCCTTTTATATTCGTTTACTAACAGGCTAGGCCATAAACTCTAGTCTGTTATTTAAGTACACCTATTTAATTATACTTTACCTTAATTTCCTAAGTGGCTTCACTAATGTGAAAGGACCTCAGCATCTGTCCTCCTAATTGGTTACGTTCCCACATGTTCTTTCTCATTGGTTGATGGAAGGGAACTCTGAGCATCTATCCTGCACATTGGTTATGTTCTCACATGGTCTCTAAGGCTGACGGAGGGGAGGGGACCTCAGCATCTGTTTTGCTCAGTTGTGCCCCTGGGGCCTTCTCACCAGTAGGACTGAGGGTGGTCAGATGATTCACTCCCTGCGTTTTATCTCCTGTTGGTTTTGGTAATGGAAAAACATGCAAAACTGCCAATGCTGAGGTATCATCTGTACTGAAAGGTTCATAAAAGCTGGATAACAACATGTCATGCTGCTGAGAGCCTGTTGCCCACCAATGCAGCAGCCACAGGCATCAAAAGCGAACGAGCATCGCAGCCAATTACACGAGCAGTTTCATAATGCTAATTTCCTAGAAAGTGGAGACTCTGAAATAAGCATAAATTGCACACTAATGTCACTATCGTTGCAAATATCACTATCATAGAGAGGCCAAGCTAGTTTCCCACTACATGCCTCCTAAGGCATGTGGAGTTCAGGGAACACAATAATGATGGCATTTTAATCAAAGCACTAATTGAATATGTGCTCTGAATATTTTTTCAGACAAACTAATGGATGCTGAAGGATGTATGCTGCATTACGAATGAGCTATGGCTTACTGCAGGGAGATGCAGACATGAAGTTAGCATCTACTGCCTTACCTTCTTCTTCATCTTCACATTTTTAAAGATGGCATGAACTCTCCAGGTCTTTGCAAACATTGCTCCGAATGCCGTCGTGTACCCCACAATGAGAATCCAGGTGCGAACCTGTGCCAGAACAGACATCTCCTCATTCCTCTGCATAATGATGCTCTGCAGACATCCCTGTAAGATCCATCCTCTCTTCTTGCATTATGAACTTATGTAATAAAAATTAAGTTTAGAGAGTCATTGTAATGGTACAAATCTGTGTCCAGACTGCGTCCAGCTACCAAATGTCTGAAGGACGTGTTGTTATATTTTGAATTGGAAAAGCACCGGTAATACGACGACATATTCCTGATACTGCCAGGACTAATGCAAAGTCTGGCGATGACCAACAATTGATGCAGCTGACATTTACATTTTGTGGAGAGGTACTCCTGTGTTTGCCAGGATTGTTCATGAGAAAGGTTGCCTCTTAAAGAAGGAACAGAATGTCAGCTAGCACCTCTTGCAGGTTGCCTGAGAAATTACACATGAGAGGAGCCTGAGCTCCCAGCAGCAGTGACCAGTATGAGGGCAGACCTCAGCAACATCACAGTTAACTTTAACAACAAACCGCCTGTGTTCACAGGCCTGATTCCAATCATAGCAAAGGCAACATGACCAGGACAAAGTGCAGCATGTTTTATGGCTCCAAAAGTGATGCTGTGTTTTAGTACAGAGGGAGTAAGTCCCACTTAGTATACTCTGGGAGTCTCTTCTCTGATGTCACTTGGCAGTGAGGGAGTATAGAAGTGACAACAAAAAATATTTGATCATCAAAATGAGAGGACCTCTCAGCGTTGATCTATCAGTTTTTAGCCATGGCACAGCACAACCCTGCATTGTAGATGACTTTACAGCTACACCAAATGCTGGTGTCTACAGGGACCTGAGGTGGTTGCTTCTCGTGCTCGTAGAAGCTTGTCCACTCCGTCGATATCAATATCATGCTTGGAACATCAAGTACCGCCTTTCCCATGAGGCACCTGACTGGCAAGATACGCCCGGTTCTCCTCCCATGAAAGATAAGTCGGCAACCGTGGCGACCTTCCGTAGTGAAAACCATTTTGAGGGAGTGCCTAGATCGCTTCACCAACACAAGCCAAATAGAGTTTGGAATGTGCGAGCTGAGCTAAAGGAGCACCTGGCCCCTGTCTGATAATAATTTTTCAGGTAAACTCTTTTTGTCAAAAAAATGCCAAGCCGCGGAGTGATGGCCAGCATCTCCATAGAAACAGTATGCCTAAACAGGAATACCCTTTATGCTGCTGCTGGACAGCTGATTTCATTTGTGTTACCTGTAATCTGTAGTATCCTTGGGCCAATTATTTATAATCAATTCCCCAGGCAAGCTTCATTAAAAAAGTTTTAAGTGTTCATTGGTATATTAGTGCAAGCAGCCCAACTTTGCAATGACACTCGTGTTTGTTAACTCGTGCTCTAAGATAATGGGGGAACATATTTCTGGGCTAGATGCAAAATATGTGCAATGCACAGGAATGCATAGGGAACACAATTTAAGACTTTTATTCACATATTTACTTCATAAATGTAAAAATACAGCATCACCCTCTGTTCTTCTACATCAGTGAGTACTTACCGTGCACAGGGTTTCAAATTCTTTGTCGGAGACAAAGGAGCCGTCGAGGCCAAAAAGGAATATGGAAGCGTAGGATAGCATTCCTCCGAGGATGATCAGGTTGTTCATATATGGACTGGACATCTTGATTAGCCTGGAGAGGAGAAAGAAAGATTGAAGACTTACACCAGGCACCATTGATCTGAAATCCCATAAATGTAATGAGCCTTGGCGCTGTTATGATTAAGAAATAGGTTGCTGGACTGACCCGGTTCTGCCAGCCTGCTGGGACCCCGTAAATAGCCTCGTCAAAGGACTGAGCCACGTAATAATTCCAATTTTCCGGAGGCAAGCTCTAAGAGACCGGGTTTTATGTTTTTCACAGCGGGAGCAACCTTGGGGGAACGTCGATAGCAACCAGGGCAGACCTCCATACCCCCAAGTGAGAGAGGATGTCCCAGTACCATAGCTCATACAGATCAGGCTATATATTATACCAAAGGATGGGCGAGAACAGAGTAGCTTCACGGTAACTCATAACTTTGGACTAGTTAGTGGTGTTAACGGGGACTAGGCAGGAGCATAGTCCGCACATCGCAGCAAAACAGAAAAGCAGGCAATTCAGGCAACAACATCAACTGCCAGAGCATGAATCAGGCTGGAGTCGAAGGCGGAAAACTAGCCGAGCACATGACATTACACCACCAGCCATGAAGGAGGGACAGGTGGAGCCATTGTCACGGAGATGTAGTGGACAGTCACGGTGTCCGGTTAGCTAGCTGGCTCAGGCATGATGGACCAGCCAAGCGTGGTTCTTTACCTGTGGTTGCGGTTCTTGATGTTGAAAAAGAGGAAGGCCCCCGCCATGAGCATGCCCAGGATGGTGATGGTCGACAAAATGCTGTAGAGCGGTACATTGATGTGTCGACGCTGTAGCCGCACAAACGTCCGGTCCTTGGGGGGTTCGACTCCTGCAGCAGTCATTTGGAAAACAGGAATTTTCTCTCTATATATTCATTGACATTTAGTTATTTAGCAGATTTTTTTTTCAGTGAGGGAAATGCAGCACAATATAAATGTGTATATGAGCATATAATTGCATATGTGTATAGAGACACACACACAGACTTACACATGCAGAGTAAGTACAGTGTAGTAAATGCCCTTTAATTACCCGCAGAGTCCACAATCAGACACACAGGTGTGTCCCCGGCAGGCTCTGAACACACCGATGCGGAACGTTACATGTGACTTTTTGCAGGCCCCACCCCCCTCTGCTGAATCAGGGCTTTTGCACGGGAGGCCGCAATTTATTACAGCGAGTTTGGAGGTTCCCTGTGATCAGGCCGCTCGTGTATCATTAGTGCTGCAGTGATCGCAGCTTTTATTTGGGCTCTCCTTGTGCATTGACGCATATAGTTATATTTAGGTACAGCTGCCGTCAGAACAAAGTATAGTTGCCCCCACCGATGACTTAATGTTCATTCCTAATCTATGTACACCTATGCAGGTTCACGGCGGGATGTACAGGCTCCAAATTAACATCTAATACCTGCAATGCAAGCTTCTGAATTTAGTTGCGAGATGTTAAAACTGGTTGAACATACATCTATATAAAAAGTATGTTACCAACGACTGCCTCCATTCTGTGTGTCCTTTTCCCTCTAGAAGGTTCTCTTCTGCTTCATACGCTTTGTTTTCTCAAGGATTGTAAATGTTTTAAATTTCCTTGCCAGTACTTTGAATACATTTAGATGGGCTGAACATCAAAGGCTGCCGCATTTCCATTTATCATCTAACCGCTTATCTTGGTCAGTGTGCTGCAGGTACGGGGCCTATCCCAAGCAGCACAGGGCAGCTGCGCAAACTCACTGTCTCATTTTGACAGACAGATATATGTGTGTTTGATCTGAGATGTATATATTTGCAAGCCCCCCTTGACTGTACCTGGAGGGAAAATCAAATAAGCTGACCTGATCTGCAAACACAGGGAAAATGTCCCCATGCTGTTAAAATGAGCATGTAGAACGTCAAGCTGAATGTTACACATCTCATTGGCCCCGGCTATATTAGAGTCCGCCCCCCCTCAGCCAGCTGTGCTCTAGGTTAGGTGAAGCTTGGCCCGCCTACCTTGAAACCTGATGGTGTTGTTGATGAGATCCAGCACATCCTCGATTGCGTTGTACTCGCCCACCTTCACCTCCTGGCCCTCTGTGTCAGCACATGAGCAGAACATCTCTGATAAGATCATGGGGTAACCACTGCCTTTTTTTTTTACAGATACAGTGGGAAGTCAGCCAGCTGCCGGGCATGGAGTACAGCCTCCTCTCGAAGAAGGGCTGAAGGAAAACAGAGTTGATTATACGGTCTTTGACAGGATCCCACCAGTTAAGACCAAGTTTCTGCGAACAGATGACCGCAGGCGGCCTTGCATCTGAAGTAGATGCCATCCTACATATACGCCACGTGTGCTGGAAGTTTATATTTAAATAAACATTTTATTCTTAGAGTTGCCCTAATTACCGCCGCAGTTAATACATCTTCCCCTCCCTCTCAAAGGCTTGTGGATGCATCTTTGTCCAAAGTCATCCCAGCACTCGTGTTCCCTCAGCACAGGACCTGGATCGTTCAGAAAGCACTGGGCGTCATGTAAATGGTACCTGAGTCACCTGAGCCAACACTGGGCTCTTGCCATTAGCTAATTGTTCAGTAGGAATTACAAGACCTCCTTAAAACATGATACCTGCCTGGGACAGAGGAGCAAAGGCATTCTTAGCAGCTGGCAGCATTTGATTGGAAGGATCAAACTTAAGGCCACATTGATTACCGGATACTGGAGCCAAGACTATTCATTCGTACTCTGATCTGGGAAATGGCTTAGTAGGTGGAGCCAAAGATGAAACCTCAAATCTTTCACAGTTTCAAGACATGACCGATGTGGTGCAAAAGATACTGTGTTACACAGATACCGTGTTACTCTGAGCACCACAGATGCTGGTGGCATGCAGGCACCAAATGCTGGCTGTCCACTGGCCTGCACATGTCACAGGATGGCTGAGAAAAACCACACAATGGCTGCAATCTGCCGTTAACTGCTGGTATTTGCACAGGCTTGGGTCATACTGACAAAAAGGAAGTCCCAGCAGTAACTAGAGAGGCCGGCGTGATCATGTGCACATAATGACAAATAAGACAGCCGACTGGCAAGTCTTTTTGCTAGGAAGCATCATTACAGCCCTTTCTACATAATAATAATAAATTATATAAGCTAATAAATGGCTCTAAGTGGTGCTTTAACACTAGTGCTTATTTTAACTTCAATTCCATATCCAATTGATTGACCATACTAGTGCTTGGTGATTCTTGAGAGCTGATGATTTTCGCCAAGGCCTTAGTGAGTGGAATAGCAAAGCTGGTCATCATGGGATATCAACGTCCAACAGCATCCATCATCAAGCCTTCGCCTTGTGTGCTGGGATCACAAGAATTCTTAAACGACACTCCATGTAACATCTACTCACTTTCAGGTACAGGAGTTGCAATAATGATGTGTGAATCATGTTGTAGTTATTATAAACTCTGGAGCTCGTATCTGATGATTTTGATAAGAATTCTATCTGCCAGCTTCTTTAACAGGGACAGTTCTAGGGGGTGGCATCAATAGCCTTGGACCCCCCCCCCCCCCGGCTGCCTTAGATGAGAGTCTGGTTTATTAAACTGTAATTTGGTGACCATGCGAGACTTTACTTTACATATATGTGCCCCTCCAACAGAATAATTGGCCTCAGCTGGCCCTCTACTTGGAATGGTCTAGAACTGCTACTACTCCTGAAAGGACTTGTGCAGAAGGAACCGACAAATCTGTTTCATGTGTTTTCAGGAGTGATACTGTGACTTCCAATAGGCTGCCATTCTTGAGCCCCTCCCCAAGATCTCTGTGAACATACAATTCTCAAAAATAACAAGTCCCTGGAAGAGACAGTGCTTGATAGTTTACTCTGCGTGGAATCTCTCTGTGATCTCCAATAAATCCCTGGGGACCTAAAAATATCCACTGTTCATTAACAATTTATGACCATATACCATGTTCTTAAAAGCTTAAATGAAGAGAGGATTAGAATCCATAGAACACAAAGACAGCCTGCACAGAAGCAATGAGGAATAATGATCACTTCCTTGTCGCTAACCATGTGTGTTACAGGTGGACCCGTTTCACCCTGGGCTTCACTTTTGAGCTGTCGGACTGTATTTGGACCCCTATTTTTCACTTAATCGCCCTTTTATGCAGGTCCTGATATGACACAGTGTGCCTCGAGGTCATACAGCTCAATGTCTGTACTCATCCTGAAACCTGAATGGTTAACTTAGGTCAACGATTCAAAGAAACATTCAAAGTCCTTCAATTCAGTAAAACTGATTATGGTATAGTTGTCTTTCCAACACGGTTGGCCAAAATCACTAAATAAAGATATAGCAAAAAACATTTGTTTATCTACAACAAAGTATGGCAACATTTTCAAGTGTAACAATTAATGTTTATAATATCAAACTTTGTTTAGAAGAAAGCCAGAAAAGAATAGGAAACAAAAACTGTCATAATAAGGAAAGTACGACACCATCATGCTATCTGTTACTCAGTCTCCGTCTGTCATATTTCAGTTCTGTCTTGAATAACTTCTTAATATCATATTTTTGAAAGCTGAATGAATGCCAGTGACAGAAGGCCCATCACATCCCTCTTCACATATGCATGGCCCTCCGCTAAGCCTAAGGAGCATGTCTATGACAACCGCCTCTCCTGTCACCTGTACATCACTCGTGCCACTCAAAGCCATTCAGCAATGACTTGGTTGAAAGGGCTGCACATCAGCAGCTGAGACCATTCTTACAAAGAGCTGTTTCCATCCAGCCATCCATCCACTAACTACTTATCCTGCTTTGAGTCATGGAGGTGCCTGGATTCTATCCCAAGCATCATAGGGAATAGGCTGTTGTACACTCTGGAATGGGATGCCAAGCCATCTCAGGGCACAAGGACGTACACACTCACACACTATGGGCAATTTAAAGATGCCAATTAGAACAAATTACATATTTTTGGACTGCCAGAGGAAAACTGCAGTACATGGAGGAAACTCATAAAGCACAAAGAGAACATATAGACTCCATGCACACAGAGCTCATTGGAATTAAATAATTTCGGTATCTATGCTGACCAATACAATACTTGTATCCAAATTGCTAGTTGAAGTAATGAAGTTTGAATAATAACTGGCCACACACACACACACACACACGCACACACACACACACACACTCAACAAGACGATTTGATATCCTATTTCCAGATATACATGTACACTACAATCAAAAAGACTTAAAAAACAGACTTGAACACATCAGTTACTCTACATTATATCTTTATGCTTAGTCACAATGAACTTGCTATTACTGAAAAATATTAGAGGAAGAAAAGATTTGAAAGAAAAATAATATTAGTCATCTCCTTACAGCTGCTGGTCTTCTTCACACGTTGTTGAGCACGAAGGAAAACTCGAAGTCAGACTTCCTGTGTGCAGTCTGATTTGGAGGAGTTTCATTCGTGGACAGACCTTTGCCGCTCTGCATGACATACTGTGAGTTAATCTTTTATGGCCATATTGTATCTTAACTAATGTAGTGTAGGACGCAAACCAACTGGGACAAGTCCAGCATCTAGCCTTAACTTAAAATTACCCTTTATCTTCCCTCACTGTATCTGTGATGGAGAACAGAATGTGATTGATTCCAAAGAGCCCAGGGGAGTAGGCATGTCTTACCATCATATATTGTGCTACCATTATCATTTCAAATCAGGTGTTTCTCTTGCTGTTCAATCATAGCACGTTTTTTATTCATACATCCATCCATCCAGTATAGTGTCATGTGGGATCTGGAGCCGTTCCCAGGCAGCATGGAGCACAACGTACTGCAATGTCCGAGACGGGAAGCCAGTGTAATCGCAGGGCACATGCTCATATACACAGTCATGACTTAACATGGGCATGTTTGAGACACCAGTTCACCTAACTAAACAGTGAGTGTCCTTGTACTGTGGGAGGAATCCCACAAAATGTGGCCCGAACATACAAATTTCACACACACACTGAGCAGGGGTGGGGTTCCAACCCCCACCGTAAAGGTGTGAGGTAACAGGGCTACCCGACCAGCCTCCCTAAGTGAAATCAGATCAAAGCACATATTCAAAAATCTGCATAACATCCCGTTGCTGTCTTCTCAACTTTGAGACATTGCTTTTTTTGCTTAGTGTTGAACACACATCACGATGGCAGACAGTAAAAAGTTATCGACCCACACGTGGTCCCCTGCATACAGCCGCACACCATAGCTATTTTTCACATATTCCTTTCCACGTGCTCCTGAGCACCAGACAAGCCTGACCTGACTTGTGTTTCTTAATCTTTAATCTCTCAGTCAAAGCTGCTACAGACAAAGGAGCTTTAAAACCAGTTGGATAAAGTCAACTTTTGCCATTCTGTCACCAGGCACCATGTTTCCTGATAGCCAGATAATCCCAAGGGGGCCTTCAGCACAGGACACATGCACTCCAGTCTAGGAGTGAAAGAATGTGTAATTGCGTTCTGAAAAAGGTGCATGTGACTTTAAATGTTCACCCCGGGCAATCCGTCTCTAAGGGAGCTAACATAACAGTGAGGTGACAGTGGGGAGTGTGAGATGCTGTGTATAGGTTGGTGATACACCCCGTGCTTCTCTGTTGTTGTTGTTGTTGTTTAGTCACGCAGTCGTGTCCGACTCTTCGCGACTCCATGGACCACAGCACGCCAGGCC
>JAACJT020000038.1:7521675-7532570 GCA_009936485.2 Gymnarchus niloticus | reverse complement strand
TCTCCCAGCAATTTTAATTCCAGCTTTTGATTCGTCCAGCCTAGCATTTCGCATGATGTATTCTGCATACATGTTGATGTGCTTCTCTACACGGTCACTTTCCCAGAAACCACTGGGGCTGAGGTCCCTGTGGCCTGCGCCAACAGTCCACAGGTATCCTGCCACCCACGTGTCATTCTGCTCTGCTTCGCTTATGCAAAGACAGGCCTGTTTCATACGGTGAGAATCACCTGCATCGAATGCGGAGAGGTGAACTGCGAAAGTTCTCTGACACAGCGCTCCCTAGCACAAACATCTGGGAAATGCTCCATACATTCCTGTCTGCAAGCGAATACGCAAGGGGAAAGTCAATTAAAATGAAATTTTTGTACATTATGCAATGCAATATATATAGTTTTGGGTTAAAATGAATCCATGGTTCGGTTTATTTTTTTTTTTAAGAAAACAAATGGACTCACCTTGGAATTGTGTAAACTTGATTGTTCCCATACGTTCTCCATTTCTAAACATGACCTGGCCCTGGACAAACATGAACACAACAACAAACAAAACAAACATGTTAAATGCAAAACGGTGAATAAAAAACCTGGGTCTTAAGCCTTTATCGGAATGGAATAACCTTTCAGGATGCATATCAGAAAAGTCACTGTCACCACACAACATCGGTAACATTTACCATGGATTCGCATGGGATACGTCTGGATAAAATTACAGTGATAGGCAGATGTGCTTTATACAGTCATGCACTGTCATAACCTCAGAACGCCCACATGAGACATAGGTTATGTCCTGAAAGCTATTACAGACATTTGTCTCAAAAGCGGTTATAGATATGCCCCAAATAGGGTTTTACTAAGATGTTGATTCACATGGGACTAGTTTAACCTGGGGTTATTTCAGTCTCCTCCAAAAGCACTGGACCAAGGCCAATTAATTTGTTTTTGCTGTGCACTAAAGACATTTGTGTGTGAGATCAAAAGATGAATATAAGAAGAGGGATCAGAGATTCAGCTTTTATTCCCTGGTATTTACATCTATATATGTTAAACAACATAAAGTAATAACTATACAGTGTCTCAAACCACATGTCATAGCTACTTCCATCCTGGGAGTGGCAAATTGGTCACATGTGTCACTCAGAATAAAACCAGCTGAAAGTAAGAGGGGACAATAGTGGCTTTTGGCACAAACAACCTTAGACAATTTATCAGTGGCACATAACCAATCTGTCATTGGGAATCGAATGTTGCGTGGCAAAGATCACTAAATTTACTGATCGTTTAGACAGAATCTGTAATGAATTCAGGTACCAGTCAGCCTACCCTGTTTGCTCATTTTTCTTTTAGCTTTGGATTATCTCGTTCCACAAAGAAGCAACAGACATGGAGAGCAAAAAATAATTAAAGCAGCGTTTGAGACATGGAAGGTGAGCGAGGGGACGACATCTTATCAGAAGACGAGGGACCTTTGAAGTGTTGAGTAGTCGGTATCTCATGAGAGTTTTGCCTTCTCTCTGGGCTGGTGTCGTCGACATGGTGTGCAAGAATGAACCAATCAGGTAGGCGCAAAGGATGACCCACATTGGTCCCAAACCCAAACAGAGGCTGCCTGAGAACCTCGGCTGACCCAGCAAAAGTGCAGCTATAGAAACTGCTGATGTCGGTTATGCAGAACCTGAAAGTGTTGAAATAGACCAAGCAACTCTTCAGGGAACATCCAACCTCCATACTGAAACAATAGTCACCAAAGATAACGCAGGCATTCTCCAGTTGACTATTGTTAGCTTTGGACCCATTGGGCCCCGGTGTTCAAGTATAAGAGAGCGCCCCCTAAAAATCGGCACTTAACAGTGCCGCAAGCTTTTTCCACAGAATGTAGGCTGCCTTAAAGAGGGGTCATTATATAACTAATTCACAGCACAGGTGGCCCTCTCCTGGCGTCGAAGGACAGCCCTGGAGGCTGCTGCCGGCGGGGAGTGGAAACACACTCCTGCCCTTCTGCGTCGTACCCCGGGCGATGCAGGCGCCACAAGGGGCGGGTGGCATAGTGGGGTGAGGAGCTGAGAGGTGATGGGTTTACATCCCCGAAGTCCGAGTGCAGCCTCTCAGAGAGGTCGAAAGGGAAGCTCCCAGCCACCTAGCCAGGTAATGCGACATTACACAAATAAAAAGACGGTGCTCTGTGTTGACCTGCATGCTAATGGCACACACAGTCATACAGAACTCTGGGAGACATAGGGGTACAGTGTTGGATAAGCTGTGCTAGTTAGCTTCAGCATGTATGTACAATGGCGAATAGGAGTAACCTGTAACAGATATAAGTTCTGTTAAATGCACATTTCTATAAAAATGTAATGTATATACAAGTAATTAGAACTATGTAATTTATGTCTTATCTTGTGGAAAGTCTTCATGAAATATCCATCCATCCAAATTCCAATTGTCTATCCAGCACAGGGCCACTAGGGGACTTTCAGCCCATCTCACTCTGTAGACAGCATGAGGCTGGGTACAGTTCATCACCGGGCAATCACATTCTCACACACTATGGGCAATTTCCACATGAGAATCAGCCTGACTGCCTAAATGGGACTTAACTGGAATAGCAAGAGCAAATCTGCACCACATGATGTAGAAAATGCAACCTGCACCTCTACAGAGGGGGGTAGAATTGAGACCCCCAAAGCAAGAGGTGGGAGATCACAATGCCACACTTTCACACTTAATGAACCATGGCATCACCTTCAGAGCAAACTAATCATAGTTTACACTCATTCCTTTTGAGATCCCCAATACAGATTGTCGATTTGAAGAGGAAATGCAAAAATCCCTCCTCCCCCCCCCAAAATCAGAACAGACTTTGGCAAATCTAGCCCCCCCTTACATTGCACATTCATTCCCCAATACCAGGCTGAGTGTCATGTTTCACTACGCAGGACGGATCAGCCAGCACAACACGACGAAAGTGCTTTGATCCAAAGCGCAGAGGGTGGTGAGTCTGCAATGACAAAAGAAAGCAGAGCGCCGTCTACACCCCAGCTCACTCCATGCCTCCGTTAACCAAATCTAGGTCAGCGCTTTAGCGTCTTATCCATAACCAGGTGGGAAGCAAAGATGTGGATTAAGCACTCACAGACTGCTCATTTACGTCCACAAACGGAGCTTGTCATTTCATCCTGCCCCACTCGGCCTGTGAATTGATCTTTGTTCTGTAATGGTTCTTTGTTTTTTTTCTTCACTTGTCTAATATTTCATCAGTGAGAGTATGCATCATAATATGTAACAACTCTCTCACGCCCACTTGGTCATGTGACCTGTGTTTTACCTGCCATCGCTACATCATGTGTGTCAGTCATACAGGCAACATTTATAATACAGTCACTCAGCTCCAACATAGCAGTATACACATAGTAGAGATGAGTGTTAATGTTCTACAATGCACCTCTGGAGAAATGTAAAACGATTCTACGATACCCCCTCCCCAGAAAGTTCTCCTTGGTCTTGGGTGATACTATCTTCCCTTGACCCCACCAAGGGTATTATCACCTTGGCAACGTGCCCCCCACACCCTAAGTAGTAGGCCCTGCTGCTCCGTTCTGCCTTCCGATTAATTGAGCCCCCTCCACCTGTCAAGCAGGGACTGATTCAGTTCCTTACTTGGCTGTTTGGTTCACACCCCAGCAGCACAGCAGCCAGCCAGCACCAGAACCTCTAGCTCCCAGGAGAGGGACCTTAAGCAGCCGGGACGAGAATGCATAGCAGGAGAAGACAAGCCAACAGCCGAGAGCGGTAATATGTGGCCAAATTGGGCCACTTCCAGGGGGGATTAGGGCATTGGTGTTGCACCCGGGGGGCAGCCTTTGTAAATGAATCCTCCCTTCAGTCTGCTGTGCAGGAAGACACCCCATCCTGAGTCTCAGGCCAGGGAGCCGCAGGGATAGCTCTCTAAAGCCGCTTCCTCAGAAATCAAAAGAAAAAAGTCCAACCCATTCTCACTTAGTTTTAAACCTCACTTCATGTTCCATTTGATCTTATTTTTGGCATTAAATGTCAATTTAAGGATTCATTGAGAAAAAAACAGGTGCGGACAGGTACACTACTGGCAAAGATAACAATCTATAGGGTTAGAGTTAGGGTGGGAAACAGAGGGTAGGAGAACACCCTAGATGAGATTAATCCAATGCAGGACACAGAGACAGACAGACACACACACACACATACACACACACAAACACTTGTATTTTTAGCTTTGTGGAGACCTTCCATTCACTTCTATGGTCCTAACCCTAATCCTAACTATGACAACCCAAACCCTTACCCATTCCTAAGCTTAACCATAAGTAATCCAACAAAATACAAGACTTTTTTGGTTTTTTGATTGCATTTACAGGTTTTTATAAAATTAAGTTTAACCTTGTGGGGACATGAAAGATGTCCCCACAGGGTAAATATGTCAGGTTTTTATTACCTCCTGGGGACATTTTATCCCCATAACATAATACAAATATGGTACACAAATATATGAACACGCACACGCAACAAAACAGATACAAAAAGCATATTCCATTTGAAAATGACACACCCTGATGCATATGGATTTAACACTTTTGATGAGGTTCCACTGACTTTCATCCCATTTTCTCCACACACATGACAACGATGCCACAGTTGGCTCCTGAAACATTTACAAATGTACACAATGGGTAATATTTATTTAATTATTTATGTCCCCCATTTAAAACCCGATGACTCCACGACCTAGTGCAGTGAGTAAATCATTTTGACAGTGGAGGTTTCCCTTAGTGAAATATTTCGTTTTCAAACAGCACTGTGGTACAGAGCTTCTCTGTATCAGGACCGCTTACTCATCTTTTTTTCCACTTACCCAAAGATTTTCTGATCCTCAAACAGAAAATATATAATTCTTTATCTGGGAATGATGTACATGTTGTTTGCCTCTGGTCAGTAAATCTGACTTGTGAACATTGTATTTCCATAAATACAAGATGAAAAGAATGTCCCTCTTTATCCTCCCCCTTAAACTCCAGTTTTGATGACAGATGTCTTTTTAGTCCTTTGGGCCTGATGGTAGAAGCTTGCTGAAGATCAGTGGTCTGCCCTGCGGTCTAACTGGCTCTGCCCCCTTTGGCAGAAGTCTAGAGGGGTGGGTCTATCAGGCACCACCAGCCCTTCTCGCCCCAGGCCCAGCGCTTGTTGGCAAGCAGGGCTTCGACCGACAGCACAGGGGGGACACGAGGTTTGAAAGGTCAGGATGAAAGCTTTGACGTGGAAGCTGAAGGACTAACCGGTTGCCTCGCAGCATCCCAGGCTGCCCCTCAATGTAAAAGAGGGGGCTTAGAGTAGCTGAAGGTCAATCTTCTACAAGGACAACAGTCAAGATCTCCATCAGCATTCTGAACCAATGGTTCTCCCTCAGACTCTAATGTCTGTAAAAAGGCGGCAACAAGTCACGCATGGCTGTGATATTTACATCATCAGCAGCATTTGGTGCAGTTTTCTAACTGCTGTTTGATGGGATATCTCCATTTCTTCAAAGAAAAAGCCAAAGTTTCAAGGCTCACAAAGTGTTCCTTTCCACATTGTGTAACTGGCCTCTAACATTTCCGAGTGTCAACCAGTCCATAAATTTTGTATTTTCATGTGGCATTAAAAAAAGGTATGGGCTATTTTCAACTGCTTAATAAAAAGCAGTGACATCGTGGCATTTAGCCTGTTTGTCGCTAACTTAGCCCCTCTTATAGAACAAGTCTGTGTGGAAGGTGATTCGAGCAGTTGCAGCTTGTGAATCAGGTTGCAGAAAGAGAGTGAAAGAAAAAGTTATATGAAAACCTTGTCTGTTACTGGGGTCAATAAATTAGCCCTATTAGCCAAAATGACAACGCTTTTTGTTAAAGTTTTGGGCAAGTACATAATTTGCCAGACACCACGAGAAAAAGATGAAATTGCATAAGCTCAACAAATGCTACAGGATATGGTCAGAGAGGGATCTTTTAACTGTGTGTCTGTGATAAACCAAAGCCACACAGAAGTCACAAAACCTTTAACCTTTGTTCCCTAATGAGATACCTTCACTTCATAAATTGAGTGCAAAGTTCAATATTGCAACATGTTTTGAAACTTTATTCTGCTATGCAGAAGACCCTACAAAGAAGGTATACTCACCGTTACGCCAAAAAAGTTGGTCTCGTTCATGACGTCCAGCACCATTCTGCCCACCTCCTTGTCATCGACCGTAAAGTTCCGGTAAATGTTTTGCCTCTCCTTCTCTCTCAGTCTCTCCATGACACGGGTCAAGGTCTTCGCTATGACCCAAATGCCATCGTAAGCAAATCCATGGAATTTGCTGGACTCCACCCCTTTTTGCATCCGTCGAGTGTTGTACTCCCTCTCATATTCCTCTGGGGTCTAAACATGAGGGAGAAGATGTCATTTGGGGGGTGGGGTGTCTGACAGAGTTCAGTTACTGGGCTGGAGTTTGGTGAACAATAAACAACAGTTTCACCCAAGCTCAGGAGGGAGGCCTACCCTTCCAGAGATTCCCTTAATCTGCTTAGCACTGAGGGGCTCGAAGTCCACACTGATGTAGCCCTCCATGGCGGTCAGCAACTTTTTGGTTGTACAGTTGGTGGAATTAGCCTGTTCCCACCAATTACCCTGGTACCAGCCGGGGATGATCCACTGGTACTTACTACCAAACATGTTCAGGTTGTACGCCTGGGAAAGGAACAAGGGAAAGGAACAGATTTCCTGGGAATGAAGCCGCTCCACTGGAAGTACACTAACCCCAACCCACCCCAAAGCAACACAACAACATGTTCAGAAGGCCAATATCGTCCATGTGGGCATATCAAACAAACACCTATGAAGAGATCTGAGGTATCGATGCTAACATTCATCCTCAGAGACAGAGGATGTTAGTCCACTAAACTGTATGACGCTGTCTTGACAGTAAATGTTAAAAGGGGCTTTTCAGAATACGGTCCGCTCTCCCCGTGAACCACAGAGCTGCCAGTGCATTAATGAGCGTTCCTCATTTTGCTCGGGAACCTTGTCGTATTCCCTGCTTTGAGCCGACGCACATGGGCCTATGCGACACCGTGACACCCATTATGCAGAGCAGGGCCACCGAGACCCAGAACAGCAGAACACTCATTTTAAACGAAGAAGTCTGGAGGATCCCAAGACGTGAGAGCACAGCGAGATGGCTTTACCTTACTGATGGCTTGTAAAATGACTTTAATTACGACCCTTTTGCATGCATCACACTGTGGGCCAAGGAGGACCACATGGGAAATGTCAAAATAGCAAGAGGAGACTGAGAGCGGCAGGTAACAGTATTGCATTTGTGAGAGCTTCACTCTATTCCCAGGAATGACATAGCTGTACCCAAGCTCAGGTACTTCCTGCCTCTCCCATCGCTCTAGGGGAGATATGGTGCCATGTGGCTGTGAAGCACAGCAGAGGTCCAGCTCAGGTGAGACTGCATAGCTCACTGTCGCCGAAATGTGACACTTTGGATCAACCAACTGTCTTCCCTCGTCACAGGCGCAGCCCTCGATAACACCAATATTTGCAGATCAGACACAGTATGTCACCACTAATCACTGGTGCCACTCTCATGTGACTTTGCTCCCTATCCTGTACAGAAATTTTCCCGTGGCCTGCCCTCACCCATGACCACAGTGGAAAAAAACTTTTCCATAGCAAAGCAAAGCATCAGTGACGACGTACTCTCCGGAAGACGATACTCACACAGCAGAAGACTTTGGAAGCCAGGTTCTCGTCAAACTGCCCGATGATGATCCTCACATCATTGTCCTATGGAGGACAAAACCACACAGAAGAAACAAGATGACTGACATCAGTGCTAAAGTTGATGTAATTGACGAACCGAGCTCCTCCGAGGTCAGCGAAGAAAGGTTACCATGGCGTTCAGCCACACAGATATCTGTGCATAATTTTACAGACGCTAGTTGTCAGTTCTGCAAAAGATTTGTGGAGAGTCCACTGGTGCACAAACCGACAGATTGAGCACTGCAGATATCGTAGTTCTCCATCAGGTCCTGTCTCAGGAACAATTATATATATATATATATATATATACAGTCATGCAAGCTGAGTAACACAGTCTGTAATACATGTCAGGTGGTGATATGATTCAGTGGGTTAGGTGCCTGTGATTGTGATCGAGAAGTTGCAGGTTCAAGTTCTGCAGCTGGCAAGATTGTCCACATCACCGTTATGCTCTTGAGCAAGGCCCTTAACCCCAACTGCTCCTGGGGTGCTAGACACTGGCTGACCCTGCACACCGACCCTCAGATCTCAACTTGGAAAGCAAAATGCAAAGACTACGAATCTCCCCATGGGGATGAGTAAAGCACTGGTTAATATAATCATTATTTTGTTAAATAACATAGCGCCCTACTGCATCAGTGCAACATCGATTGGTCGTGGCTAATTTGTCAGTAGGCACCAGCCTTGTTAAGAAGATACGACGCATGTAAGTATATCTCATGAAGTGTTATCTAAAGTTTTCACCAAACTTTTATGAAATTAGATGTCATATGAATAGGCCATCCCTGATAAAAGTTACTCCCAAGGGCTTCCTTACACTTTTGGTGAGAATTCTGCAGTCATATGATGGAAGCAAAGTTACGCACATTCACAATGCTGATTGGCTTCCAGGTTCTAGCATTATTTTGATAGATGAATTTTCTGGAGGGAGTTTACGTCTTTTTTTTTGTTTTTTTACATTTTTCATGACTTCAGGCTCTCTATTAGGGCTGCATTAATTACACTAGGACTCAGCTTTAGGACTTTTCAATTAGGCCACAGTAAAGACCATTGTACCAGTGGTCTCCAGTCTGTGCATGTCACATGTCACGCTTTCCTTATGCTTGTAGCCACCCTGACATGTGGACACAGGTGCTGTGGCCCCTCCTCCCTGCAATGGTGCCTAGTGTGTGGAACACGGCCCACGAGGCCTTCCCACATTTCCAGGCATGGCCTTCAATGGCCAGAGCGTTTCACCCAAACGATGAGGGGGCTGTCATCCAGATGTTCCGCTCCCTTCCAACAATATTCTCCTTGCAACCCCCCAATCCCACAGTGGCCTCCGGTGTGCCTTGTGCGGCCACCTAACAGGCTGGAGTCAAGCCCTTGACAGGCTGAAAAATCAATACTCACACCAGCACAACCACCAAAAACAAGCTAATATTACCAAAATGTAATTAGAAGCCCAAAGCAAAGCACGACAATGCATCTAATCCAGCTTTGCTCAAGTTACACCAAATGATCAGACCTGTTAAGATTGTTAAAGATTCTTCTGTAGCAATATTTCGTTGAAAACATACATGCTACTGTTCTCTACTTACTTGCCTTGTATAGAAAGCATCACTTCTTGAATTTTTACACTGAAGACTTACATGGTCCCATAAACACAGATCTGGTTCCGCCTGGATCCTTTCACCCTGTTACTGAAAGCTACACCTGTGGTCATACAGACACGATCAAGTGACTTTCACTGCTGTGTATCCTGTGATGCACTGCATAGCTGTTGTACATCGGCATTTTCCAAGCAAAAAATTTCATTTTATGGCTTAATTAAGCTTGATTCTTCAGAGCACAACAGCCTTATATGATTAAAAGCAAAATGACAACAATTTGCAGATTGTTTACACAAATTGAAGTGCTTGCCACAGGATGTATGAACACACAGCTCATTGAAAACTTGCCTGTTCCTCCCTGACAGGTCATTCGCTTCTAAAGATCAACAGCTTGTGACATCGCTGCTGCCACCTCAGCATCATGGACAGCGAAAAATGAGCTTCTGGACTCTAGTGAAGAGCCACACTGCATTAATGTTTAAAACCTATTTAGAGGAAAGCAAACCATCCTAGCAACAAGCCAATTGCCAACAAACAATCCACTCTGCGGCAGCTCCTATCGTGGCCAACTGATTGAGGAAACTGGTGGTCACTTTTGCTTAACAGGAAGCTCACTCTTAACAGCGAGCGAATGATACCTCTCAGATAGCTTTAAGAGCTCAGATCGTTAACGTTCTTCATGGCAAGTGGGGGGAATGAGCAGCAGGAAATCCATACACAGCGTCGTTCCCCTTAAACAACTAGTTTGCAGACAATGGCTGAACCAGCAGAGGTCATAGTGGGGCTGTTATCTTCACAGGTGAGATGAAGGGACACCTGAAGCCAGTGTTGATGAAAGCCAATAATACACTATATGGACAAAAGTATTGGGACACCAGTTAATATGGGGGTTTACATACTTTTGGACTTGTGTAATTAAGCCATACTCATTGCTGACACAGGTGTATAATTAAACACACAGTCATGCAATATCCGGCAATAAACACTGGTGGCAGAATGGGTCATACGGAAGAGATTAGGGACTGTCAACGTAGCAACATCATATGATGCCACCTTCCCAACAAATCAGTATCAAATTTCTGCTTTAGTTAACTGCGAGTGAAGTGATTGTGATGTGGAAACTTCTATAAACAAGAGTTCAGTTGTGATGTCACAGGCCAAACAAACAGAAAGGGACCCCATCTGTCATAGGCAGGTGTCCCAATACTTTTGTCCATATAGTGTATAAGCAAGAAGGAGAGATATTTGTAAATGCGCATTCCAGATTCTGACTTAGAACAGCAAAAACAACTGGTGTAAAAAAAATGAGGTACTAGGAATACCTAATCATCATCATGATTTTCTTTCGGCTGCCCCCGTTAGGGGTAGCCACAGTGGATCAACCTTCTCCATCTCCTCCTTTTCTCCACATATCACTCTGTCACACCAACCACCTGCATGTCCTCTCTCACCACATCCATAAACCTCCTCTTTGGCCTTCCTCTTTTCC
>JAACJT020000038.1:7501523-7521575 GCA_009936485.2 Gymnarchus niloticus | reverse complement strand
CTGTGGTCCATGGAGTCGCGAAGAGTCGGACACGACTGTGTGACTAAACAACAACAAACCTGTGCTTCCTGTGAAGCCTGTGAAGGCTACATTGTTATCGGTATAGGATGGATGGATGGATAAATAAATGTCCATTTACACATTTTTTGTTTACATTTGTGTTAGGCGTCGGATCAGATGAGGCTGCATTTAACTTTTTTGTGCTTTTGGTTTTGTGCTAAGTCAATTTTTCTTCAGGTGTAGGTTCCCATGGCCTGCTCATATCTAACCATGGTTTAGATGATAGTTTTGTATGGAATGATGGGTCATTTTTATTTTCTGCGAAGTTGGTTGTGTCTTTCTTAGGCGTCTTCAAGTTGATGTAGACTCATGGCTTTTCCGCTGCACTTAGTCTTCTCATAGAAGATGTTGATCATAGAGTACAATTAAAGAACTTCACAAAATGTAGCAACGTGCTACAATGTATAACTGATGAGCCAAAGCATTATCATCACCCCAGGTTACTTGCAGCATAGTAAGGGTAATTGTTCTGTTGGAGCCAACTCATGGCATCCAGGCAGAGCATCATCATGAAGGGGTGGATCAGAATTGCCAGGATAGACATGTAACCTGGGGCAATCTGTACAGTTGTTTCTGGTCAGCATGCACCTGTCCTCGTACATCACTTCCTCATTTCTGCCCTGACAGGTTTGCCATCTGGCTGCCCAAAAGAGGCAACTGTTTTATTGCACTGTGATCATAATGCTTTGGGTCATCGGTGTATATTTGTAAATACCGTGAGTCAAATTTTAGGTTTTTATATGCTTCAGGAAAGGTGTATGATTCAGTATGTCAGCTGACAAGATAAAATCTAAATCTTTTTTAAAATAGCAAGTTCATCCATTTCCATTTTTTTTTTAGATTAGATGCAGATTCACATCTGCTTTTAAAGCTCACTTAACCTGATATTTACCCCAAATTCCTGCTCGTTAAACAACCAGAACAATACTTAATCAAAATGGAGGACTAAACAGATGCTCCAGAGTGGAGTCATTACTGCCGAGGGTGGCCTCAATTCAACACCAATCAGCAATTAGCTGTGTTTCACTGCGGATGCTTTGCCCTTGTGTGACTCACTTGAGCATTGCCAGTCGAGATCCTAATTGCAGGCATCGCTGCAGATTACACAGTTAAAACTTTGCACAGGGCTAAAAAGCATTTCAATAGGTATGAAAGGTTACGCTGAAAAATCAGTTATTTCTACAGGCCAGTTTTCTTCTCCTGTTGTCAAGTTACTTTTCAACATGAATCATTTCATGGCTTCAAGTGAGACTGAGACAGCTGGGTCTGATGTGAGGAGCACCAGGATGCCTTTCTTGGGATGTCCTGCTGTTGTGCTATGAACGAAGATAACGTACCAGATCAGCTATTCAGACATAACCAGCAGGCCGCGTGTCCCCAGCACGGCATTCGTTTCTCATCCCTCCAGCTTGATGACTCGACGTTCTCTGCCTGTTCAGTGGAAGAAGATTTAGTAAGAATCACATCTTTTAAGCTTTCTTAAATCACAGTTTCAGTTGTCAGGTGATATTCTCCCCCTAAGCAAAACAAACATGTCTCAGTGACTAATCAGTGATGGAGGGTGGTCTCAATGTTCCCACTTTCTGATGGATTACCATCCAAGTCTACTTGTGACAAAATCAAATATGGAACATTGGCAAGGGTAGGCTGCTGAATGCCAGGTGAGTGACCTTTGTCACTGCATTTTACTGTCTTAATGTTACTATATTTTCATGACTTTATCATTCAAATGGATTAAAAAATGATGTGGTGTGGTTAAAAAAAATAGTGTCACAAATACCAGCTGCTCAAAGAATCTCAAAGCTTATAGGGAGGACTTCCATTAAATGACCTTTGATCTTCGGTTGGCTAAGATAATTTGAATTTGTTATCATATTGTAAAATTGCATAATCTTGTCATCAAATAATCATATCATCAGACACCATCAAATGTGGTTAGCAGTGTTCTGCGAAGTTGTATTGCCTCTGGGGTCAGTTGGTGATAGTTGTAATGTTTATGTAGGGCAATTTAAAATATGTCATAGGGAAATGTAGTTATTTGTTTAAAAGCAGAGATCAGTGTGCACGCTGACATGCTGATCATAATGACCTCTTCAAACATACAGCGTACTGAATCCACTGACAGCTTTCCAGGGCTTCTGAAGTCATGTTGCTTCTCCATCGTGTTGACATGGTAATGCTAGTTTCAGCGACTGCTATGGGGGGATCACCTTAGCTACTCTCTGATTCAAGCCACTGGGCTGTTTTTTCGATGCCGTCAGCTGTTGGAGGCCTGGACGAGCTGCCCTGGGTTTGGCTGAACTTGAGTAAATCCACTTCTCATAGCAGTTTGACCCCTTGGTCAATGCTTTGGTGAGGGGTAAAATCTGAGGGAAAAAAAAATTGAAGGTTCTTAGTCTAATTCTACAGATGTGTGTGAGTCATGTGTCAGTTATTTCCAGACTAACCATAGGGAAGTGTAGCCAGTTAAAACCAAATACTCAAAGAAAAAGTACAAGCAACACAAACCTACTAACATATGCATGCATCAACCCATCCTCTAACTTTTGATCCTGGTCATGGTGGCAGGTCCATAAACACATACAGTTTATGAAATCAAAAGCGTATTTTTATGGCCCTTCTATCATTTCCTGGGTGAGGAATCTATTCTGCTGCTAAATAAGCACTATTACAATGCTTTTGTTGCTGAGAACCTAAAACAGTGCAGACCATCCTGCTCTGGATATGCTAGTGAGGACTTCCTCAGCTTCCTCTTCAGGAAAACGTGTTGGCTTTATTGTGACTCCAGGGGATCCAAGGAATAGTCGAGGGTGGCATGCAGCCATTTGTTCTCTCGATATGTGTATGGTTCTGTATCTGCTCTGACTGGTCGGTAGAAGCTGGCACCTCTCTATCCGGCAAATGGTCCCATTAGTTTTACTCTGAAGTCCTCCATTTGAGCAGAATAAGCAAAATTTGTCTTTGTCAGGCAGCGTTCTGCTACTCATCCCTCAGCCTTAAAGGATCCCTTGTGTCGTGCCAGATGCCGGCCCAAGACCCCGGTCAGCTTCTTCATTGGTGACTTATAAATACCGAGGCTGGGCTCTTGAATTTCCAGCAGGATGTGTTTTGTTCTCTTCATTGATCCAATTGATGAATTGATGTTGTAAGCATTTTATCTTTCTGGAGCACTGCTTGATACACCCATTCAGTTAACATCAGTTGGTACACTTGGCTTTGACATGCGTAGTGTCCAAGAGGTTTCAGTCTTCAGAGTGAGTTTGCATATCCTCTCAGTCTACCGCCTGATGACAATCCGTTTGGTGTCTCTAATTTGCCTGTAGTGTGTTTGCCTTGTAATGGACTTGCTCCTGCTCCCTGCCATAGATGAACTCCAGCTTTTTCACGGCCCTGCGTTTGATTACTGGTTATAGAAGATGGATGTATTTCAACATTATAACCTCACTGGCATGCTTTAGCCCCAGCTCTGGCAAGCATGCTAAAATTTTGTCTGAAATTTTCCAATGTAGTGTTCTTATTTATCATTATGATTATTTTGGGTTGATGTTTAACAGAATTGAACGTTATTTAGTAAATACAAGTATAATCATGTTGATAACAATAGGTGAAGCAAAACTACACCTTTCCCTGGAACTGAAATTAAACTTCAAAGGTTCTGTTCATTCAGCAACATAGGAGCATATTTTTTATCTAAAAAAGGAGGCAAAATTCTGTGAGTTAAAAGCACCACATCTTCTTTCAACCTCTTGTCAGAACAAGGCTTGTCACTTTCACTATTCACCAAATTAAAAGTGTCAATCATGTGTTGAAAAAATTTAATTGCATTTTTACATAGCAGTCCCTGGTCATATAGTTTCCATTTTTGCAAGAAGCAGGCGCATAAACAGCCGTTCAGCATTTCCATTGTACTGCTGAGCATAAATAAGTGTAACATCTGCCTCCATTCAGCAGTCCCTTTAGCCACGCCCACTCAGACCACACCCTGCTTTCCCAAGACACTAGGTACACCTGCTGGACATTTCCTAACGGTCATGTGATTCAATGTGATTTTTTTTTTTTTTTTTTTGACTGACTTCTGGAGTCTGATTTCTTTTCTATTTTCTAACCCTGCTTATTGCATGAGATCTGGACTGCTTTGGATTGGTTTGGAACTTAGCTTATTTTTCAATTCGGATTCCGGGATAACATTTCGGTGCTTGTTGAGCCCTGTCATGAATCATTAAACTTGTGTGCTCTGCACTTGGATCTCAGAACTCTTTCGCTACAGTTGGTTGGTTGAGATTTTGCCCACGCCATGTTGATCATTGTTTCTCAGCCAGAGAGTGAAGGTACACAATAAAATCACTTTTCCATCTGTTTTATGTAAAAGGTTACCCAGTATATTGGTGTTGTGAGCCACGATCTGATCCCAGGTAGCAAAGAGTATGACGCCAGGGCTAACTTCCATCAAATGCTAGTCCATTGCAGTGCATAAACACTAAAGGCAATATAAAGTCACATATTCACTCTCCTGTGTGTTTTGGGACTGAGGGAGGACATCCAAACAAAGACAGAGGGAATATGTTGGTCCCAACACATAAAGCTGGAGGCATGATTTGAATTCCTAATCAGGGAGGTGTGAGATTGCAACGATACACATTTAGACGCTGAGCAATCCACAGCATTTAGTCCCTTGTCAAGTACAAAATCATAGTGAGCCTCAAGCCTATGGTAGCAAGCTCAGGGTACGAAATAGGGGAGACCCCAAGCTGGATGCAAGATGATGAAATCACTGCTATAAATTAACCATTCCAAAATTTCCAATATTACAGTTAGCACAATTATTTATTGATAATGGGCTGATGTAATATCACTAATGACAGGAAAATCCTATAACAGGATTGATGCTTAAAAAATTCCAAATATGATGTAGGACGGCATAAAAGTTTTCATAGATTTTATTGTTGTGCATGGCCTTTGATAGACTTTTAAAGTACTTAGAAGGACACAATGGATACATTGATAACAGATTTGCATGCTTCACAGGCAGTGATTTAACTTAATCTGAGACCTCAGGATTCAAATAATCACTTTCAGTATTGAATTATCACTGTTAACACTACCAGATTGGCTGCAGAAAGCAAAAATTTAATTAAACATAAAAATAGATGTGCAGGATATGATACCATTGATGAAGATCTGAATATATTGCCTGTAAAAAAATAATGCTTCTCTGTCAACTGGCATGAGACAACATGGCCGCAAAAAGTTAAGCAGTCATGTTTCAGAAGTAGGAAGAATATCAGCAGCTAATTATTTGTGTTACCACCGGAGAGCGGAGCCACATTTCTTTCCTGGGTCACAAACAGGCTTCTATTCCAGACAGACTCTGAACTGGGATTACAATCAAGGTGCCTTTGGCAGCTCTCCTACACCTCTTCCTTTTTGCCTTTGCTTCCAGAAGAGTAGCTCATAGAGGGTGGGGTGAAGGCAGAAGCACGCTCCCCCCGGCCTGGCCTGAGCTGAAGAGTTGCTTTGTGTACGAGCAGGGAGGTAACGAGTCCCTCGACATCATCTGTACTACAAGCCAAGGCCTCCTGTCTCTCATCCAGTGTAACGACCTCTCCGTGTGTGTGTGTGTGTGTGTGTGTGTGTGTGTGTGTGCGTGCAGGTGCAGGCGAGTAAGTGTTGCCCTATACTTTACCTCAGACTATCCTGGCTGGAAAGAACCGCTCACTCTACGGAAAGTCAGAGCAGAAAGCTGCCTGTAATTCAGCCATTGGCTGCAAAAGACTCACCCAAACCGTTTAGCGGTTTTCTGCTTTTTCTTTTTTTTTTTTTTTTCCCCCAGCCGCGGTTCCCTTGGGCAAATCTTCTACACAAACTGCACACTTATTCAGAAAAACGGATTGCCAATACCGCACTCACACCACTTTTCCCAGTGCTGTCCTGGATCGGCCCATCTCTGTGCCGTTACTAACTGGGTAAATAGATTGCGTGGGATTTCACATGACTTCAGGGAAACCAATCATTTGTGACCTTGCTTATAGAATATAAATATTGTTTGATTTATTATTTATTTATTTTCCCCCATTTACTCCAAGAGCTGAGTCTGTTATTTCAACTTTATGGAAGGGTACAGTGGCCCCATATAGTTGGTTTCATAATTAACAACAGAACTTGTTTACAAAAGGGAAACATTTAAATTTGACAGGCTTCTGGGGAATCTGTTCAGCTCTAGCATTTCCTTCTCTGTGCCATTTGTTTGATCTGGTTGCCAGCATAGAAATTAAACACATTCGTCTTTGGAACTGATTGAAAAAAGATGTATTTTGCGGAAGGGTTTATGGGGATGATTCATATTAATAGATTACAAATGCCTCTGCTAACTGGCGGAAAAAAAGCACCCTGCTCTCCTTGGACTCGTGGGCAGAGTCAAGTTGGAGGTGGGTGTCCTTCTGGAATGTTGCTGTCTGACGGCCAGCCGTCCATGCTGATCCAGACAGTGCTTTGGCTAACCTGTGGCCTGAGCGGTTATGAAAATGAACAAGGCGAACACATGCATAGCTAGAATGTCGAGTTCAGAAACCGGACAAAAACAGGTCTTACTTAACGTTTTATTTTCCCCATGAGATCCAGAATTTTCTGTCCTCATTCTTCTCTTAAAGGGAAGTTCAACTGGAATTTGATTACTTTCATGTTTAACAGCGTTATACTTCTGTACTGTAGCAAGGATCTACAGTGAGCAGTACTTATTTTGCTTTTGTAAGTAATATCCTTAGCATTTTTCCATTTTGCTATTTGGCGTGTGGCATTTTGTCATGATCTACAAATGGGAACCTGAAAATTGTAATCTGGAGTTAGACTGGCAACTCAGAATGAACTTTACACTATATGGGTTTTCTTGATGGCTGATAATCACTGGTGCATGTGGCTTATGTTGAAGCTAAAATTAGAATTTTTGCTATTTTGTAACTGGCTATCCCAGTCCAAATGTGAGCGGAGAACCTTCCCATGAAAAGTGATTAAGCAAATATTCAGGGAAAAACAGTTCATAGGGTTGTTTGTCCGGTAGTTAATGGGGCCATCCAGCCATCTTCTGTTTGTTTATCTCCATCAGGATCATGTGGAAGCCTGGAGCCTGCCCTCTCAGCATAGGGCCGAGACACGGTATAGCCTACACCCTGGATGGGATGCTGTTTTATTATTTACTAGTTGGAGCCATGGGTCTGTGTTGATGTACTGGGACTACATGTCAGTCGCTCTATAGATAGTCATGTATTCATCTGTGCAGGTAAATCGGGATACCTGTCTTCGTGTTACTGTTGGGAAACATGTGCTTGTCTCTGTCTGAGTGTGTGTCTGCTCCTGTTCCCGTATTGTGAATGTAAATCTCAAACGAGTAACACGCATCTGGATGCCCCAATCCCAACACCAGGGATTTCACTTCAATGAAATCCCTGGTGTTGCTTCCATGGATTTTAAAACTTTCAGCTACAAATTTTCCCATCAAAGACAGAGGGTGAGGGAACCTAGAAATTAATAGATGAAGGGATTTATTTATCACCAGAGTTGGGAAATTCAGCTCCAGAAAGTACAAATTCAGACCAGGGTTTTGTTTCAACCAGCCAGTTGAGTATGAAAAGTCACTAAGAGTCACAGTCACTGAGTACGCAACTGGTTGGTTGAAACAAAATCCTGGTCAGGATTTGTCCTTTCTGGACCTGAATTTCCCAGATCTGTTTATCACATCATTACCAAGAGGTTTCTGGAAACATATAAAGAATTGTTTTATTTCATCCACGTATATATGTGTGTAAAACCATATTAGCCAGTTTATGGCTTGGTACCTTCATTACGGTTATGTTACTTGTGCAATGCTAAGAACTGTTTCATATTTTGTTGAAATTTGGCAGTCTTATTAATTCTTCACAGGTACCAATACCACTTTGATTTCATTTGTTTTCTTCTGTTAGACGTAACTCAAGGTAATTTCCAGAGGAAAAAAAAAAAGTAAGTACTGTGGTCAATTAATTGTGAAATAAATGTGCTACACAGATACTTTCATTTAGCAGCTGACATGATTGTTGTTGCTAGAGAGGTTTCTGAATAATTCATCGTGCTACAGGCACATAGCCTTGGTGTGGTATTAATAACAGCAATCACTAAAGACGACCAAATCTGCAGAACAAGGCCATGAGCTTTCAGTCGGGGGACACAAAGGGTTCTCCTTGTAAATTTAAGAATTTAATTAAGTTTAAGAAAAAATATATTTGAATAGCACGCATATAGATATAATTTATTTTCCATTATTGTTATTATGTTAACATCCCCACTGTCAGTTTTCAGTTAAAGAACATTTTCACTAAAAAATAGAAGCTCTGCATTTTTTTCTGCTTCAAAAGGACATTAGGGCTTTTGTGCTCTGCTGATCCATCGAAAGACTAGACTGTCAGATGTTATTTTGTAGTCATAATCCCAATCCTATCAAAGAGCTTTACTACAATCTCTGTCTAAATTCATCTTTTCATCTGTACAAAGGTCTGGAAATATCTCTCCATGATCATTTAGCGCGGCAGTGTGCCTCCTGTACTGCTCCTGTTTCTCATTCGTCTGCTTCTTCAAAAGCTTTGATCATCTGTATCTTCATGGGGGAAATACCTGCGCGTGAATTCATACAGCACTGTCATAGTCCACAAACCATTCCTGCACACTCATAGTGACATGGCAAGGGGAATTATCCTTCTAGAACCAACCGGTGCCATCGGGGTTGACATTCCTCATGAAGGGGTGGACCTGATTCACCAAGATGGACAAGTGACCTGGAGTGAGCAATAGACCTGCTTCTGGTTAGCTTGTACAAGTCCTTTTAGATCCCCTTTCTCATTTGTACCTTTATAGGTGCGCCATCTGCCTGCGGGGAAGAGTCATTCGCTCTACTAGTGGGTGGTTTTAATGTTATAGCTGATCGATGTACATATATGGGCGTAAATATCACCATATCCGTGCAAAATAGCTGTCATGTGCATCTAAGATGTGCATCTCAGTAGGCAGATGTTTAAAAAGCTGAAGTGTTCAAAGGACCTTATGAAATGAGGTCACGGGTAATCACGGATGGGTCCCTTGTTTCACTGCAAAGCCAATCACTTGCACGATTGATTGCAAAAGTACATCTTTTGTTCATGAAATGTTAATTACCTGTTGCATTTGCTATAGGAAGCTAGCAAAGGCAATAATGTAATCGCAACACCTGACTTAACCAAGAAAATGATGTAATTTTATTCTTGTATGTTAATTGGAAACCCGATGAAGAAAAGAGCCTTTGGGCAATATTAGCAATTAGAAAAAAAAAAGAATAATTCAGGGTAAAAGATGAACTGCTTCTTCACGAAAATTCAAATGAGGAAAGCTGATATTTACAAGACATAGGGATTATGAGTTACATATTTAATGGGGGCATGCACTGAGATGCATATCAGACAATTTATTTTTTTTAAGGGCCTCATATAAAAATTCTGTGTTCTTTTGTTACTGCTTTGTTTTGATTGTGCTTTATAATGAGGTCTAATACGGCCTGAGGCTGTCTGATTAGACTGACGTCTGGTCCCGTTTTCCTCACAATGAAGGGAATTCACAATGCAGCCATTCACCGACATTCGCTGGTAAAACCACAGTCTATGGGCCTCCTCATGAACTAGGACGTTACTGTCCTAAACCTTTCGTTTACATTGCCTGCAGCTGGTCAGTGCGTTCTTTACCATAACAATAGAAACATTTCCAGGTTCCTTACTCCCACAGAGATGTCCCTGGGTAATCAAACTGCACTGATTGACTGGGAACAAGCAAAGCAGCACCAAAAACATGTCGTGCGATCCCTCCTGCTTTCTCCACCAGGAATGCCCAACTGCCAGGTACTGTTTGTCTTTCACTGTGTGTGTAGAAACGGTTTGATTTTACATTTAGATTCTTCTTCTTTGTCTCTGGTTTTATTTGTACAACATTTCTTATTCACGCTGAGAATGTGATTGCCAAGGTAGGAATCATATGGAAACATCTCAGTTGTTGATATCAGCTGTTTGACCAACGTGGTGTGAGGTTCCTCCCCTGAACTGATAAAACTTGCTATGGGAAATCTTGAGTATTGTTCTTTGGCCAGCCGATCACCCATCCTTGTGTTTATGTGGCCTAAAAACTCGAGGCACCAAGTGTAGTCCATAGTGAGTTGTGGAGAATCGTTCATATCTGTCCTGGCTATCAAGGCCAGCGCCAGATCGATCGTTTGTGCTTACACCGTTAACATGCTCCATTCTACAGAAACATCATTCTTTTTTTAAAAAATATATATGAACTTTTAAAACACCTGGTTTTCTTAAAGTTCAATCCAGTTTACAAAAGGATTATTCCGCTATGCTGGAGGAATTTGACTTCTTTTGGGAAACTCTAAGCCAGTATGCAGAATGTGGTCATGCTGTCATTTATTAGGCTGTAGTCTGGTTCCATTTATCCCTACAAGCCATGGGGACCCTCCCGTGGAATTCTGCTGGCTGGGTGGGTTCTTTCGTATGAGCTGTCTGGTTAATCCTCCATGGATGTAAAAATTTCTTCAGGATAGGTTTCAGACATGATGTTATTAATGTGAACCTGTGTTAGTTACTGGGCTAAAAGGTAAAGCGTGTTTAGAATAGATGCCCATGAAATATACCTGACCTCCTCTTTCTCACATACTACACACACATTCTTGACCTTGAGTTCATGACTATGATATAAACCAGCTCCGAGTTGGCTAATTTTTCATTTTTGGGGCCTTTAAAATGACAGATGTGGACAAGCACTCTAATTTATCTGTAGACAGGCCCCATGTTTTGCGTTGACACTCTGGAGGATGAAGTTCAGCAAAGCAGGGAAAAAATGTGCAAAACAATCACCATGGTCTTCCTCACCCCTCAGGGATCAACTTGTGCATTAAATGTATCTCACCCTACCTCAAATGTTCCAGCACAAGAACTACGAGATCAGTATAATTTCAAGTACAATTATCACTGTTGAAACAAGCTAGCATGGCATAGGCGTAATTAAAAAGCTTTCATGTTCTCTGTTTGAGCTAAGACTAATTTAGATGATGAGTGAGCAGTTTTGGAGATGACAGATGAGATGGTCTTTGTTAACTGCAGAAGACCCCAGTGTAGTGTGACAGGGCTAAGCTCTGGAGTGCCATGGAAACCGACCCGGGTCAGAGGGGGAACTGGGAAGCAGTGTGTCCGTGTTCCATATACATCCTCTGCTACAAAATGAGGCATCAATAAAGTAAAATGGTTTTATTACTGAAGAGTTATGAAGATTTTTTTTCACTAAATTTTAATGGAAGTTTTTTCCTTCAGCAAGACCTATATTCGCTTAGCCTCAAGACATATTTACTAATGTAAAAATGTATTCATACTGAAGACGTGTTTGAGAGAATAATTATTGCTATGATCAGTGCGACCTTGTCACGGTTGCTGGCCTGGAAAATGCGCACACATTAGCACCTGCAACAAAAAGCTTTTTGGGGAGCAAGAGTTAATCTAAATTTTAGGTAATGTGGACTTCAAAAATAGAAGATGTTGAGCATGAAAAAGATTTTAATTATTTATATATTTATTATTATTTTACTGTTGGTATCCTTCCATCCATCTTCTACCTGCTTATACTAGCCAGGCTCACAGAGGGTGAGGCAGCCTATTGCAATGACATATGGAGTAAAGTTGAGATACACCCTGGCCTGGGTGTGTTGTTGTGTTGCTGTTGTTCGTGTTAATGACGACAACAACAATAATAATAACAATGAAGGTGATGATGATAATTTCCCAGCATGTATGAAAGAAAGAGTTTACTTTCAGAATGACAGAAATGTATAACAAATACTTCTAGTTAGTACTATTGATAGTTAATTTAGGGAAAATGTAAATTACGTAATGCAATTAAATAACATTCCACTTTATTTGCTGTTTTCTTGCATCCTACATTCCTTAGATATCCACCTTCTACTGGCTTCTCGTGTTTCTAAGACCTGTCTCTTTAGTCTTCAGTCTTCAATCTTGTTGGTAGCGATTTTTGATGGTCACTCTGGTGTTAAACACTGAAAAGTCTGAAAAGTTAAACATTCACAAATAACGGAAATTCGGCTTAAACTAGACACAATCCTAAAAGAGAACTGAATGACCTCGTTAATTTAGCATGCTTTTACTGCAAATGGCCGATTTTCACTGGTAGCAGATTTGCTGCATTCAGACATGGAGACCATGATTAGCACCTCCCCAGACCGAACAACAGCTTTATCCAGATGCATGGAAGGAGCCTTTTTTTTTACCCGCGACAGGCACAGACGGCATCGTCTTGAGTTTCATAAGCTCGCCAGATGCAACGGATCAGTTTTCTGCAGCACTGTTAACATGGAACTTTTCTTCAACTTTAATTAAAAGACATGCTTTAAGCCAACTGATACTGTATTACGAGATAAAAAAATTGGTTCTCATTATCGCCCTCATTCATTTCACTGAATGGCATATAGTTTGTCCTATGGAGTATCAAGATAATATTTCACTCTGCGGAGTTTCTTCACTCAGAGAAGCTTTAGTTTTATGCCAACGGGAGATCAAAATCAGGGGAGGAAAGCCTGGTTTTCTCTCGGTCCTTGTAAAAGCTGAGACTGTTGTCTCCATTCCACGTCGAGACGGTTCAACTGTGTTGTCCACTCAAAGTCGTTTTAAATCCTGCCAACCCTCTCTCCTGGTGGGCAGTTAAACAGATCCTCATCAAAACTGTGCTCTCCCAATGTAAATGTCACCTCAAAGGAACCAAACCCTTCACCTAATTGTTAGGAGTTTCATGCAATCGCAATTTGTGAATATTAATCCTGCTTAGAGTGGTGTCCCATTAATAAAAGGGATTATAACCGGGCTGGATACTGATGACCCCTGGTGTTTAATTAGCCTACCCAATGAGTTTGATCCGCTTTTGTAATCTCACATCCCAACCTTTTGGGTGTGTTTGTGTGTTATATGGGCGCTCACTTGATGGGTCAGTGGATTTTTGTGTTAGATTTGTTTGACCGAAGTTCATTTCCTCTTGCCTAGCCAATTTCAATGGGAAGCTTACATTGTTGCATGCCTGATGGCAGCATTGAACAACAGTGAATAGGTGGGCAAAAAAGTGCAGTTAAAACCTAATGAAAAACTTCAGCCCTCACTAAAAGCAGACAAATCAGGGAGTAATTGGTTTGAATTTGCAGGTTTACCATTCTTTTTGTATACAGTTAATGACCTTTCAAAGCAGTGCCTTGCAATCCGTTCATTCATCTCGGATGGAAAAATGATATGCAATTTAAGGGACCATTTGCTTTTCGTTTCAATATGAATATTGCTAAAAAGGAAAAAAAAATCATGCATTGTCAGCTAAAAAATTCTTTCCTTTTCAATAAGGAGAATTAGGGACTGGAAATGAGTTTTTGGAACATCTGTGAAGCTCTCCTGCTCCTGCTGGGCCTGTACTTCATACATGACAACTGAAGCCAGTAGTCCAGATAGAAGACTGCAAATTTGCTAAGAGATGGAGAACTCAACTGGCAGCCATGTCGCGGATTAGCTTAGCCGCTTAGGCGCTGCCTCCAATTTTTGTGAGGAAGAGAAAGAAGGATATAGGGTGTAAGAAAAGGATGAAAGGAACGATGGAGGAAGGGTTAGGGAATCTGAAGCAGAACGATGTGTGCCTGTTAGGCACGGCCATTTTTAAAAGCAAAGGTCTCTTCAGTTGTATAGTGGATAGTACTGGGGGGGGAGTGAAATCAGAATGCCACCTGGTCCAATTTCTTCTGGGGATTTTAATAGGTAAACTTGAGCAATGGGAAAGAAATAATCGATTCAGTTCCATTTAGTTCCAGGATTCAGCTGAATGCTTCAATCTAAGATGTGGGGGCAATAAAAAAAAATTCTATATTAGATGGCGGACAATTTCAGGGTGAAGTCAACTGGACACTAAATGGAACCACACACACACATTTGGTCCTCACAGCCCCTTTGTGAAGCAGCTCCACATGTCACACATTGTATTCCATTTTGATAACCATTTTCATAAGTTTAATTTAATTTTGTATTTTATCTTCTGCCTGACTTTCATGCATATTCATACAAGATTGTACAAGATTAGCATATGGGATGTGTGTAGTGTGATGCAACTTGAAGCTGACAGAATCTGCTCATTTTAATGAATTATTATTTTTTTTGACAAATTTGATACGCGGATATGAAAGGAGGCAATGATTACAGAATGTTGAGCTTAAAAGCTTAGGACAAATCAACTCCTTGGTGTCGGATTGCGCCTCCACCCTTGCCAGTGCTTGCTGCTGTTTGTGCGTACACATCCCGGGCGGAGTGACAGGAGCAGTGGCAAGGCGCTTCGGGGATTATGCTGGAGATTTCTGTGGATCCCTTTGGCATATACCAGCTGTGAGCCCTGGGTGGGGGGTTCGAGGGCAGTAGGTAATCCAATAGGCTAACCGCTCAATCATCTCTTCTGCAGGAACTCCATGCAGCCCTGAAGCATGGAACAGATCAGTAAATAGACATACATTTACTCTCCCAAAATTCCTGCTTTTGGTCCTTTGTATTAATGGTTTCCCTAATTACCAGGGTAGATAATGATGATGATGATGACGACTACCAAGTTTTTTGCAACAGGAAGCAACAATGAGACAGCATTGTCAGCCTCGACATCGACTCCATCAATCATTTATCCAACACAAGAAGCATTCCTTGTTGTTATGGTTTGTGTTCTTTTGACTTAGTAACTCTTTTCTTTATATGATCTCTGGTGAGTAGTGTGAATACCAAGCTAAGGTTTAAAACCGAGCAAGTTAACCCTCTGGTCCCCCCAATAACTATGGCTGTTGTTAGATAATAGTCCTCCCTAAATGTAAAGTAAAAAGGCCTATTATGAAAGCAGCAAGAGTCTAAGTTAAAAGCAAAGGCAGAATTTACTATCTGGAAAAGGTTAATATATGTCAGGAACCTACTAGCATTGCCTGTTAAATTCACTTCACGCCGAAAGGGCTAATGGTAATGACACTGAAAACATGGTGACTTGTGAGAGAGATCCTCAATGGGATGGATGTTGGCATAAAGTCAGTCTGGTTTCATGAGGTGTTTTGGGGTTCAATTAGCATTACGTTTCTTTTATGGTAGATTAGCTTGATATGATCTTACAGCTGTTGTTTGCTGGACTTCTGTGCCCTGGGCGATGTGCTCTGATTTGTTTATCTTACGTCTACGCCCACTGCCACTGGTGTGCTCTGGACATACACCCAGGTGTCTTTCAAGTTAAATAAGGATTTAGGTGCAAATTCACTGCTTTAAGTAAATGTCACAATGTAAACTGATCACCCGCCTCTCTCTTTGTTTGCCTGAAGGTACAGATATTAATTTCACATTTCAGAGATCATCGACTGTTCTTAGGAGCATTCAATCTGGCCCAGACACGTTCAGAAACATCTCCCGATTTCTGAGAAGGTTAGGGGAATATTTTTGAAGAATTTATATGGTACGGAGGCTTTTCAGAAACCGGAGATTACAAATATCACTCCAGATCCAAGACTTTGCTGCTTTTTGACTTCAATGTTTATTTTTTTTAAAGGATCTTCTGAAGTCCCAGTGGCTATTTTGCTTGCTGTAGTTCTAAAATGGTACTCCCTCCTAAGCTGACTTGTACACCCGCGAATCCTACATTCTGCAAAATGTTACTGAAGATCTGAAACAATACTAATAAAAAAGTTCTGGATTCCACACGTAACCTGTTTTTAAAGTGCAAGCCTTGATTTGTGTTTACCACATTTATAGTGGATGAGTTTGAGTAATCAAATGTGTATCAAATGTGAACGTGTAGATGTTCACTACACCTTGTGGCCAAATCTCATTACAAAACCAATGGTACAACTAGGAAGTTGGTCCTCCCTTTGCTGCTAAGTCTTTCTGAAAGCAAATTGCCAATTTATTTCATACACAACAAACACACACACACATACTAAAACCCTCACATAGTTCAGGTTTTAACCAGACTGGGCATCTGTGTACACATTAACAAGACCTAGATCATAGGATATAATTAATGATGGGATAAACGAGCCTTCAGTCCAGTGATGAGTGGGAGTATCCTAAAGTAACCAATCAATGCTGGTGATCAATGAGGCTTCAAAATCCGTGTTGAGTGGAAGTATTCTGAATTAACCAGTCAATGCTGGCGTTAAATAAGGCTTCAAAACACATGGGGGGTGATAGTTCAGGATACTAACAGATCAATGCTGCTATCAGTTTTGAAGACTCATTTGTCCCCTCACTATTTATAATGTCTAAGCCTCCCTGTCATTGTATTACTTGACCAGTACCATTGCTGACTTCTTTATTAAACAAACACATTTTTGAGTCTATAACATGCATAGCAAAAGAATCAATTGTATCGCTCTATTAGTAGGATGACTGAGTCACAAAAACACAGGTGGGATAACCATTAATGCTTAATGAAAAAGGACAGGAGAATAAGGCCAAGAAACCAAAAAATGCTAACATGCACAGATTAAATATGAACGCTGCTACTTTCAGGCTGTACCTGAAAAGGACATTTTCACTGCAGCCTGACAGTTAAGGCCCTTCCGAGTCAGCCATTCCATCGACACATTCCGAGCTTTGCAAAAGTCGGATGACACAATCAGTGAAGTTTGTAATGCGTTACGGTTGCGTGAGTTTAAATTATGTTCGCAAATGGCTGCTACATACACAGGTATAGGGGCTATTGACAGATTTAACGGAGTGGGAACGCTCGGTATGACCTCATGCGTCAAAACGTTGGGACAGCAAAATTTAAAAAAATGGCTGCCTTGTGACTGAGATCACAGGGTCATGTTCCAGGTAGGGGTCATGATCCTGTATTGATGAGCATAATTCCTCACTTTAAAATATACCAAAGAGAATATTCATGATATATTAGTTCTTAAAATGAATTACTTAATACAAAATGACTTCCAAGACCTCTTCTTATTTGTGTGGGATTCTAAGGGAAGAAATCATTGGGTTAGAGAGTAATATGTTGTAGTAATGATTAATGTTAATGGGTCTGAAAATTAAAAGCTCTTCCTCATTAACTTCTGATGTCTTTCAAGGCTTCAATTCCAGCCTTTTTTTTTTCTTTGCTGCAAAGTCCAAACATATCCTGACAATTAGTATTTTGAATCTCCTCTAGACTTTCTGATTAACTTTTCAGTTTTTGGGATTCAGGCTTATACCTGATGGAGAGCTCAGCATAATCAACCACATATAGCAGGAGTGTGTGCAGTTGGAATAGAGGGAAAGTATAGCAAATTCAAGCCCCCTGAAAAAATGGCTTCTCCCTGGTTCAGTAATGTATAGAGCTAAAGTTCATTCAGGAGTAGACTGACCAAATGGTGCTTTGTTATTTGAACCTTTTACAGAAATAATGCAGGATTCCTCCTTCCCATTTAGCCATCATAACATTATCCTGGTTCTTAGTGGAGAAGTTGTCTGAAATATTGATTTTTAGCTATAGAAAACATGGGATAAACTATTTTTCTTTCAGTTATTATTATAGCTATTATTAGGAGATGTGTGCATATAATTGGTTTTTAAACATAACTGCATTATATAATATATGTAATTAGTTATTCTGGGTACCTTCCCTTCATTCTACACACAATAATACATTACTTCTAAAAGGCATACCTTTTATTGGACAAGGTTTAAATTAATGGAAATGTTTGGAGTTTCATTTCATTTTCCTGGTTTGTGAAAATGTTGGGGGGTGGGGTGGGGGTGCAGCCAGGGTTGTTCTCCGTCATTAGTTTCACGTCCACTTTCTTCTTCACCGTATGTGTAAATTAGTCTGCTCTGGCTTGCTTCACCAAAGTAACTAAGACGCCAGTTTGACGTCACACATGTGGTCATGTCCCCTATTCAGCCTTCACACGTCAGTCTAGCATTTCTTTGAATTGCACTATTCTAATCATGAACCTGGTTTCTTGTTTAGATATTCCCATTTGTGTCACATTAGTCAATCCCACGCCATCCCCATATAACCCCTGAAAAGGGAACAGATAAATAAAATAAACCTATTTTGTTTGCCATACTGACTCAAGCTGTTCTGTGGTAAGAATTTTCTTTGAAGGCTTGTTTTAAGTCTGCAGGCTTTTTGAAATAAGCGCCATGTCCACAGACAATGGGCAGGGCTACTTGTTCTCCCTGAAGGATTTAATTATAACGAAATGTACTAGTTTTTCGGTTTCTATGCTCTGTCAGAAATCTGCATGTTTTTTACATTTGTATCTCTGGATGAACATGGTCATTTGATTGTTTTTTTAATTGTTTGGCCCCATATTATCTACCGCTGGATGATTAATGAAAGTTCTTATTCTGAGCATTGCAGTTTTATGGTTTACATCTGAAATCATGTATTAAGATCTGTTCAATTAAGTGTTTATTATAAAAATGATACGTATCTGTGATTATTTAATGAAATATGCTCATCCTTTAGTTACTCCACATAGTTTTATTAGTTGAGTGATTAAACTGAGGCCAAAAGTTTGGTCATGTTTATATTAATTAAGTAATGAATTTTTAGTCTCCTTGACCCTGTACTGAATAAGTGGTATGGATGGATGGATGGATGGATGGATGGATGGATTGATTTTTAAGTGGTGCGTTAAAAATTAGGACAAAATTCCCCTGAATTTTTATTCTCACGTAATCGTGTGTACAATTAAAATTAGTAACTTACTGAGCTGTTTAATATTGATGATGCAAGGATGCTGGGATTTAATAATAACAGACAGGACACTATTAGCAGAATTGATAATTAAGCAGAATGTAGCTTACAGGAGTGAGAATTTTGTCAGATGGTGCTGTAAAATAATTAACTCAACATGAAGTACTCATTGGTGTTCACAAAATGGAAAGCACAATAGAATTTTTAGCAGTAAGGAAAGTTGCAGAGCATGTCAGTAACTTCACATGTCTCACTAACATAATTTCAAAGTTGGTTAAATGAGAGATGAACACAAGAGCCCTCGTCATGAAAGCATAATGGAGGATGGAATTTCTAAAGCAAGTTAAGGATATGGCAAACAATTTAAATTGGCTGAGTTATAATGAAATATAATTATAAATTCATAGTGAACATTTGGTTTAGTTATTTGACCAGGTAATAGAGATGCTACTGGTAAATTCATATTTAATTTAGCAAAGTCGATGGATGACTTGAAGTGAACCCCATCAGTTGAACTGAATTTATTAGCAGGTAGCTATTTAGGTTTTCTTTAGGTCTTGTCAAACATAGATTCAGCTCTCAACATCTGCATTATTAAAAAGTCAGATGATCACCCTTACTACTGTGAGGCAAAACATGCCTTTTCAAAAGCTAAATATGACACATATTTGCCCTTGTTCTCCCCTTCCCAGTCATTAAATCTTCCATTGTAAATTTTACATTTGTTGGGTAATTACAGTGTATATTGCCCATTTCCTTAAAGATTTTAAAGTTTGACTTCCAGTTTGACAGTTCAACATAACCTTTTCTGCTTTTTATCAAACCATGTAATTTGAGCTGGTCTACAGTGAATTGCTCAGAATAATATTTTATCAGAACAATAATAGTATGCTGTGCAGACAGTAGTAATTATATTTTTGGCTGACAATACTGTAATGTATTTTTGTCTTTTGTTGGCTGCCGGCCATGTAAACATATACTCGAACATCATTTCCAAAAGGAAAAAAAAAAATCATTTCATTTTAATCCAAAATTTTGTGGCTTGAAATAGTTTGTGAGTAATTATAATTTTAACCAGAAGGACTGATGTTTCTGTGACTAAAGATTTAATATACCAAACGGTTTAAAAAACAAGGGGGGGGGGGGGGGGAGGTGCGGGGACGATGCACAACAATCAATTTCTTTGTAAAACAGGAACCTGGCTCACAACACACC
>JAACJT020000038.1:7432262-7501513 GCA_009936485.2 Gymnarchus niloticus | reverse complement strand
GGGGAGGGAGGGAGAGGGAGGGGGGGGGGGGGGGGGGGGGGGGGGGGGGGGGTTCAGGGAGTGGAGCCACATGGTCTAATATTTAGAAAAAAATCATGACGTGATAATAGGACCACCAGCCTTCCCTTTGTGGGAGGCGGTCAGAGCTACTGTCATGCGTAGTCATTTTTGTTGATGTTGGGTTTTCATCATGAATGTTTCACGGCTCAGACTGTCTGTGCAGCATGTGATGATAAAAGATGGCTGTGTGGATTTGAAGGAAGGGTCTGACTTCAGACACACTCACACTGAACTGCTGCCTACTGCGAGGCAAGCCTATGCCGTCTGACCAGTGTTCAACCCCCAGTGAGCGTCTGCAATTTGTTTAATAGTATGAATACATTCACTAAACATCTTCCTAGCCTAATGTCAGGGGCCACTGCTGTCTTGGGTCACACAGCCACAGGGTAAGGATGGCCAGGATGCAGGCACACGTACACGTACACGCAAAGGAACAAACTTGAAGATAATTAAAACAAGACAAGGCTAGAACTGTGGACACGAACACCCAAACAGGCATGACAGGGACATTACCAGACCGGGAACAACACTAGGAGTTACAGTAAAAACAGGACTGGAAATACCCTTAACAGTATGGACAACTCCAACCTAAACAACGAACTGAAATGAAACAAAACAAATACTCAACCTAGACAAAAGCAGAAGCTAAATTTAAGCAACAAAAGAACTTATAGTAGTTGTGAGTTTCGACAGCAGGGTATGTTAGCTTCTGAAGGTGGTTGACCTGCCAGGCACCACGACCCTCATTTGGAGAAAGGCTTGGCTCCTCCATCATGTGGGACCAGGATTTAAAGTACCACCTCCTCTCATGTGGTGTCTCAGCAAGCTTCTATTGTTAACCGCTGTCTAGTCTCTCCCTTTTTTCCGTTCTTTCTCACCTCTGTCTGCTCTCTTAGCCTTGGTGATCCTCAAGAGAGCCTAATGCGACCGCACAAAGATGTCCGAGGGCATTCTGCGCAGTCACATTGCTCCCCGTGCATTTGGTTGTTGAAGGACAAATGATCCAGTGTACAATGTTGCATCCTACGTAAAACCCCAAGCTTGGCCCTAAGATCCCCAGCTTGGGAAGCCAGTCGAGCTTTTGAGTTGCCATATTAGTGGACACATACGGGTCTCACAAACTCAAGGAAAGCTGTCTGGGTGAAGCAGTCGGTCCTATTAATTAGTCAGCCGTGTCTTCAGGCTCCACCTTCCTGGTCTTTATGAGGGGTAAAACAGAAACATCTCTGGAGATGCAGGCTGTGCTTTTCAGCTCTGTTGGGTCCATCACTGAAGGCCAGTCTTCGCTTAGTGATCTCAGCGTGTCCCTCAGACAGAAGGCACGGCTCCGTAATGTGATGCCTTCAGCGAGATCTTGCATGTCCCCGAAAGCGGCAAATGAAAGCCACGGTGGGTGAGAGCAAAAGCTTTTGTTGTGTTCGACTTCATTTTGCAAGCCACCACACCACATCACTCATCATCATTCCTGGCATTTGCCGCAAGTGAAACGCGCGCGCCCCCCCCCCCCCCCCCCCCCCCCCAGCCCTGATGTATCGCGACAATTTGCCTTTGTCGCTTCGGTGTCCGACCAGAGGATAGGAGCATATATCAGACCTAGGCTTGCTTTCTTCTGTGTGGGAACACAGAGACTCAAGCTAGCAGGCATCTTAATTAAAACTAAATTTGATAGTGGGTGACATTTTGTTTTGATCAGTTCTTTGTTGTGGTGAGGACCAGTTAGAAGATGGACGGACGGATGCATGCATGCATGCATGCATGGATGGATGGATGGACGGACATTGAGCTGAGGACTTCTCAAGTTTCACTTCCACTTTTTGCTTGGGTATACAACAGGGCTTTGATACTAATGAGTTCTCACAGCAGTGGAGCACACCATACACACTCACACATAAGCATCTGCTTCCACTCTATTTATAAGTTTACCCCGATGGCTTGGCTTGGTTCCGCCCACATCGGCAGCGAGTGGGCGATCCCGCTGTATGAACCCACTGTGACAGGCGTGCAGACCAATAGGTTCCCTGCGTGTCTGTGGTTAATCTTGGCAAGGTCCAGCCCATGCTGTTCCCCCCTTAGTGTGTCGCCTGCTGTTGCGTGCCAGGCCCTGGGGGCTCCCGCTGCGAACCTCTTGGCCTGCGCCAAGAGGAGTGGCTAGCGTGCAACCACGCATCTTCATATGACTGTCATCTGGAAAAGTCTTTGCCAAATACTCTCTTCAGATAGACCTCATACACTGTGCGTCCCTATGCTTTGCTGGAATGTTGGTCTTTAAATGGCTGACTGGTTGAAAGCCAGTTAAACATCCACTGCTTCACCCCTAAACTTTAACTTTTGGTCAAACATGGGGATTGAAAGTCCCTGTTCTTTCCCTGCTGGTCGATGGGTCTCATTGTGTAGTTGTAACTGATTTGCCTTCGGTTCAGATGCACCCTTTTGTAGGACTGCTGCCTCTCTCTCTTTGTTCTTAATTTGACGGGGAGGACTCTCTTTACATGGGACAAACCATTTCTGGTCTATCTTACCAGAAGCAATCTGACCTGAGCATAGCTCGCTTTGACCGAGTCTGGGCTTCATTCTTCTTGAGTCAGTGTAGGTCCTGGGTGAGAGGGAAGGCCTAATACTGTGTGTGTGTGTGTGTGTGTGTGTGTGTGTGTGTGTGTGTGGGGTGGGGGGGGGTATAATTGTAGGAAATCACACCTACAGAAAGTTTCTAGGAGGCCTTAACACTTCAGGTTTGTTCCACATGATGAGAGGGGATTCCTGTGTCTGCAGGGCTCCTGCCTGCCCACTGGTTATTTGGAGTAACCCCCCCCCCCCGCATGTAGTCCCCTTCCCTAACATCAGTCTGACGGCTCCGTTCTTGCACAGCAGCCAAAGAGGGTCGTGAATTACCATGCTAATTAGCATGCTATTTCACAAGGGCGCAAATAAAAGCCTTCACTAATGTATTCATTGGTTTTATTTAAATTAAAGCGGAGCCATTCTTTGGCCGTTCGTTTTGGCACTGTGAGGTCAGCAGGAGGTGGCTTGATTTGGAGTCTGAGGGGGGTGTTGGGGGGAGTTTTCTCAGTTGTGTAAGATGCTCACACAGGGGTTTAGTTTTGCTAACTGCTCCTGCTCTCCGGTTTCAGAGACGAGAGCGAGCAGTCTGCCGTCGTGGCCGTGCGGTCGCCTAAAACTCCGGAGGCCTGTGGTGGAGCTGGCGAATGGCGCGCGTTGTGGCAGAAAACGGCATAATTACCTCACGGAAAATAGCCCAGTGTTGCTTGTGAAAATAACACGTTTTTACCACCAAATAAAATGCAGAGGATCACTGCCTTTCTCGTTTGAAAGGCTGTCCTCGAAGTCCCGGCACGCATGTAAATCGATCCTGTCATGCGTCTTGGACAGTCAGAAGCAATGACCATAATATATAAAACCTGCTGTGAAATGATCATAATTACAGTGAGCAAACGGTGTTTTCTGGAGGCGTAGTATTTATGATGAGAAGTTTCTCTGGTTAAAAAAAGCACGGAAGTTCATCCCGGGGTACCGAGTTGTCCTCCGAAAATCGGTACGCCCTGAGGTGGCATCCAGGGTTATAAACGGCAATAAACGTGGCCGGGGTGGATCTGCCTCCCTCCCTCCTCAATGCGGGCGTTTAAAAACAGCCGTTTACGGCTGGCTCCCATGAGAGACAGAGTAGAACTGAGGCAGAATTGGGGGGATTTTTTTTTTTTTTTTTTAAACATAGCTATGGCAGTTTTGGTGACACCAGTTCTTACTTGGGCAGTAAGTGGCCAGTTCTACAGAGACTGGCACTTTGTTGTGAAATGAGTTTAACTGTAGATAGCCAAACAGAAATGTGGGATATTTACACAAGTGGCTAGTTAAACTATGATAACTGTGCCCTTCAAGTCACGGCCAGCAGCCGTCGGTAATTTTGCCCTCAGTCGTACAGTATTGAATCATTGGTGGGCCAATGATTTTGTGTGTCTTTTTTGCAGACTGGATTCCCTTTCAGGTACAGGGCACCTTTTTCCTGTCGGCAGATTCGTGCCGCCAGCTTTGATGGCTGTGGCACTGGCATTGTTTGATCTTTGGCTTCAAACGTGGTCGTTCCAGAGGTGCTGGCCTCCCAGCTCTGCGTGGACAGCGGAGGGGGGAGGGGAGCTGGACGCTAAGCGGGCTTTGACGTGCTCCACATCTTGTCTGGCCTCTCAACCACACGTCCAGGGTGTAACGGTGGGCTCGGGACTACTGTTGTAGAGCCATTTACCCCCGTAAATTATGGGGTGAGTCCTCCCACAACCAGTGATTCTTTGGCTGCATCCCCCTTCCCATCTGCTCCATGTCAAAGATTCGGAGGTGAAAATGGTTTGTGGTGGGACAGTCTTGCCGGATGGGTTTGTTTGGGTTCCAGCCCATCTGCCGCAGATGCTGTTTCCACACTTGGGTCTCTGGTGTTGGGGGTGCCCAGAATTGTGAGCAATAGAGGTGGTGCCGGTTTTCCCCCAGCTTCCCATATTAGAGATTGTTAGGTAGCAGGTTAATTACTGTGCAAAGCCCCAGCTTTGAGATGCAGTTTCCAGCTTGCTTACGGAGGGCAGTCTCTCCAGTCCAAACATCTGGATGCCTGTCATTTTCTTCTGCATCTTTCTGTATATCGTGAAATGTTCACAACTTCTTCCACTTATCCTGAGTGTCGCACCCCTCAACACTCCTGGCCTTGTTACTCTACAAGGACCACCTGTCAGAGCGGCTCGTTGAATATGTAGGAGCTGGGGAACACGATTGTGTCATTTGGAGTCCGGAAGGTCCCCAGTGCCGTTTGGCTCCACAGCATTTGGTCTGTCACGTCTTTCTCTCTCCCCCCCGTTGACCAAGGCCAGTCAGAGGTAGTGGTGAAGCCCTTTTATTTTTGAGTAAGCTGTGACCAGCTGTTTACTCTACATCTCTGATTGATAGCCAAGCCCTCCTGTCATTCCCAGTGTATTGGGCTCTGGTCTGTTCATTCCCCTTAGACAAGCCTGCTTGGGTGGGGGCTACTGATAAGCTTTGCTGGGTGTCTGGAGTGCATGTGTGCCACCTGTTTGATTTCACCCCCCAGGAGCATGGCCCTGATCTCAGGAGGGTGGGGCTGGATGCCTTCACTAACTCTTAGGCACGTGCGTGCACGCACACACCTGCACAGACATACACTTGGCACACGGCATTTTTAGACAGGCATGGGTGACACGTACTGCTGATGTGGAGTTTTATCTGCATGCTCACACACACAGCTGCCTCGTTGCCTGTGCTCTTGGTCTCTGTTGTACATCTCATCCTAATTGTTTCCATGACAGCAAGGATGATCTTTTGCTTTCATCTCAGCCGATGGTGTTGGGATTTACTTTTGGTACTTTAAGTAAGCATGTTTCAGGTAACGATTCCCACTTGCTACTCCCGCTGCCATTACGTGGATGAAGAATTGTACATAGGTATGGAGAATGTAGACCCTCAGAGAATGCAGACATTAAACTGAAGATTAACATGGAATTCTGTTCATGGAAATTGCCAACATAGTCATAACACATTTTAGTTTGTCAAACTAGTGACCTGTGTGCAGCTTAAACATCCTTAAAACTCACGTTATTATTTCATGTTATAAAATTTTGCATCCCGTGACTGCTTTGGCAATTTTAGGAAAAATTGCAGAAAAGTTTTGGCTCCTAGAAAGAGCTGGTTGTGAAGAACTAGCCCAGTCTTCATATCCTGACCGAAAGTGCTTGATAAATTCCTGACATTGTTCCTCCTAAGCTTGTCACAATCGTTGTGCTCATGTATTCATCCATATAACTTTTTTTTTTTTTCCCTGTTTTTCATTTGACTGAGAATCCTGACTGTTAAGGCACACTGCTTCTAACAGACCTTTTGTGCAGGATAAACATCCATGAATGCACTCGATGCATGCATGACATGCGCATTGACTGACACGTCGCACAGGCGTGACTGCGAATGGCGGCACGGCGTGGATCCTGGCACCATCCGTAGTCAACGGTTAAAACGCGTTTAGCGGAACGGAGTGCACGCCTCCAAAGCTCACACTGGAAGGGCGTCGTCTGGGCGAGTTGTGCGTCACGAAGTTTACGCCTCACAGAGCAAGTACAATGTCATGCTGTAGTAAGAGCCCTCCAGGGTTATTCATATATATATTTTTTTTTTACCTCCTTTATTTCCATGCAAGTTGCATGTTTCCTAACAATTAAGTGTAACGAGTCTCACGTAAAACTTCTTGACTACCACTAGATCCATGAAGAAAATTATCAGAGTTCCCAAACGCCTTTACCCATGGTACTAACAAAGAAAATCGCAGTTAGACATGTCTTGCCCCCCAATTTTTATTTTAGCCATATTCAAATGGAGGGATAACAGAGATGTCACGCTTTTGACAGCCATCTCCATTTGGTTGTGCTCGCTGAGAAATTAGAACCGGCGGTGGCGTCTCCCGTAGTGTCGCAGCCAACCATCTGCAGAATGCTCCGGAGAGTTTTCGCATGCCGTGTGGAATTCGTGCATCTCCAGACCGATTTTGCTGTGGCCTGGGGACTGACAAACAGGGATAGTCGAGGGGAGAGGCTTAATTATTGCGTCCAAGTATTTAAAGAGTGTGTAATTAGTGTCATTTAAAGAGCCCATCTAAGATGCTGACTCCCCCATTTTAAATGCTTCCTGTTGCCTGAGGTTCCCCCAACTCTGCAAGTCCTTTATGCCCCCTCTGCCCCAGACGATGACCCCCCACACCCCTCCCCGTGAGAACTAGAGCCTTGGGCGAAGGGCTGAAGGCAGCACAGCTCCACCTCTGACTCCGCCCTCCCCAGTTTGATGAAAGGGGGGCCTCATTTATTGGCATTCCCTATGGCTGGAGACGCTGGCCCACCAGCCGCTCAGCCTCTTCAGAATGTTGCCGGCCTCTGTCCCACTTCCATGGGTGTACTCACCTCCTCTGGCAGGGTTGGGAGTCATGGGTAACGGGTCGTATCTCGGCTAAACAACAATTAGATACTCCAAGACATAAAGGTTAGTTAGACCACTGGAGTGAAGACCAAGGGATTCCTAGAATTTTCACGCATTTTTCTAAGCTGTCCCCCCCCCCCCCCTTTTTAAAGCATAGTTACTAATTTTCCTCTGTGACCCTTAATTGGATCATTAGTTATGGAAGTAGACAGCTGGATGGCCATTACTGAATATCTCCTTTTAATGCAACAGGATTGTTCAGGGTTTGTTGATGCAAAAAAATACATCGCCGTTACTGTCTTAAATGGCAAATGTTAATATTTAATCAAATGAACTCCTCAATAGTTTCTGTAACTCTGGCCTTATAAGCTAGTTTTGTGATAACATACAATTATATACACACCAGCACGTCACTAGTTCGCTTTGACATCCTTGTTAGCAATGTTTTTTTTTTTTTTTTTTTTTCTTGCTGTGGGTTTTCTGTTGGACCTTACAGGAATGTGAGTAATCCCCACCCCGCCTTTTTGATGTGGCGCGTGCCCACCCGCCTGCCATGATTAGTTTGCTCCCCCGGCGTGGTGACGGGTCGGCTGTTCTGCCTTGTCGGCCTGATTGAGCAATCAGGCCGTTTAGTCAGCAGGGAATGTTTTAGGTAAGCCTGGCCTGATTAGCCGGGCCAGAGCTTTGGCAGCGCTGATCGGCGTGAAATCACTGTGGCGTCTTCGGGCCTAGCTGGCTTGCCAAGTTTGGCCCTGCTGCGCTGACGGAGAGTTGTCAGCTGACACACTCTATCCTTACTTCACGTAATGTGATGAATTTCTTAAATTTGTGTCTCCATTTGTGCAGTGTGTGTGTGTGCCTGTGTGATTTTGGTTGTTGGTAACTTTTGTGCCAATTTCTGGCAATCGGCACAGAAACTGGATGGTCCCATGGATTAGTGGGGTGACCCACAATTTTACTTATTTTTCAGTTTCTGTGCCAGTCGCCTCAATGTAAATATGTTCATATGTGCAAATAGGCAAAACTTGCATCCAGAACTGGGGTTAGCCATTGTTTTCATAAGACCGACTCTGTATGTTTGCTTGTTAATCTAATAGCAAGCCAGCGATTACCCAAAAATATCTGTTTACTTGTGGAGAGTAACAGAGAACATGCTGGGGTAATTTAGGTAAGGATTTAAGGAACATAAAACGGCGTGTTTTTTAATCCTCATTTTTGTTCATTGCAACTTGTTCTGATTCATCTAAAATACGAAATTGGTTATGTTAGAGTGTATTAGATTCTTTGCATTTCTACTGCAAGCTCATAAAAATATAACTTAGCTTCGTGGCCTGAAAAATCTTTTTTTTTCCCCCCTTTGGATTAAAGTGTTTTTTTTTTTTTTTTCTCTTTCTTTCTTCATGAACCCATGGTGCTATTTAAGTGTTTAAATGACCGAGCTACTAAAGAGAATTCCTGAGATTTCGGCCCATTCCTGGCTTTCTGGAGGAGAACATGACCGTAAGAGTAAAGTAGTGCCCTGCTGGCTATGTGAGTTGATTCCCCATCCAGGGGGTTTTTCATAAACTGCCAGCACAAACGTCTCTGATTTAATCATTGGCTTTCTTGTCATTATGCGTCTGTGATCTGTCCTCTTTGGGGGTGACGTCTCAGGGTCGACGACACGCAGTACTGAAGACCTCTGCCTATGGAGGACTGGTATCATGCTAACGTCCTTCTGCCTACCCTTCCATCGTTACCCCTCTAATTTATTTTCACCGTTCAAAGTTCATTCAATTTATTTAATTCAATTTTATTTATATAGCGCTTTTAACACAGAGCGCGGTCACAAAGCGCTTGGTTGTGAAACTGGTCTGCTCGATGGTTTTTCTTTTTAGCCAAATTTGTTGTTTCATCAATACATAAACATACTACTAGTTACTCTTAATATAGCTAAAAGCTCAACACACTTCTTTGGGGTCCTTGTAAAATGCACAACACGTGGTGTCAGTGCCCGATGTGTCGGCTCCTCTGCTCTGTGTCCATTGACCCTTTGGTCACGCTGTCAGTTCATCGCCGGGTGATCTATCGATTGGGCCACCCTGCGTCTGGGTGTGTTTCTGCTCTCGGTCTAAAAGGGCATGTGTTTGTGTGCTCGCTCGCTCGCTCGCACCGCCTCTTCTCCAGCAGTCAGTGGAGTTAGTACCTCCACTGCCCGAGGGCTTTTCACAGGGTAGTTAGAGAGAACAAGAGCATCCATTAGCATGGCAGTCGTAGACCCCATCCCACCATTGTGCTCGTACTGAAACGGCAGGAAGTGTCAGATCGCCACACCCTGCTGTGTGAGCCCCTCCTCTTCTGGGTGCCGGCCTCGTGCGTGCACAGCAGCCCATCTCACCGTAGCTGAAATGCCACAGGGAGCCTGTCTCAAGTGGGCTGTTCCGCACCGCCCTTTCACTGTGGCGGTTTCTGCAGTCTGCCAGTCACATGACTGTTCATGTTTAAGGCAGCAGGGTTTGGGTTGAGTGTGTTTGTCTCTCCACTTGTTGGCTGCTTTCCCCCACTCCCCACAAGAAGCTTCACATTTTGGAGCCCTAACTGGGTGATGGAGTAACTTGGCCATGATAGTTGATCAGGCTGGCTATCCAGGTAACAATCTATCACCATCAAAACGGCATTGGCTTATTTTCCATGCTCATGGTTATATTAGGCTAAGTGTTTGAGTCATAGCTCTGTGGTACCGTGTCCAGGCTCTCTGGAGGGTTTTATGCATACTTTTCTTTTATTCAGGAGTGTTGCACTTGTGCTCCTAAGTTAAAAAATTTAAGTGCATGGTAAATTCTAGGGACACACTCAGTTTGTATGGGCTTGTGTTGTTGGAGACAGTTACACCGGTGTGCCAGAAATATTTTTTTATGGTCACACATGAAGAACTTTTACGGCAAATGTAAATTAAACAGCAGCATTGTAGAGCCCTGTCTCTATATTACATGATGATCGTCATCATCGTCATCAGCCAAACCCATTCTTATAGGTAGCCATTTTGTTGGACCAGACTGGCACCGGTCTTTAATATCTGGGATTCAGCCGTTAAGCTTTTACTGTATGAATGGCACTGACACAGGTGTTCAGGGAAGCACCAAGGAATTTCAGGTTTAGAAAAGTTTATGATTTTTCATATTTTATTAGGGTATTAGGTTTTAGCTAGGTCCTCCTACAAACGAGAACTTGGTTTCTGTTATCTAGCAGAGTTTCAGACTGCTACTGCCATAGTATCTTAAGCTTAGCAGAAACGGTTGATTGAAAAGTGGGTGTTGTTTTATACAGGTTTTTGTACTGGACAGACTGGGGGGAGATTCCCAAAATCGAGCGTGCCGGGATGGATGGTACAAGCCGGTCAGTCATCGTCGACAAGAACATCTACTGGCCCAATGGGCTGACGCTGGACTACGGCCAGCAGAAACTGTACTGGGCTGACGCGAAGTTCAACTTCATCCATCGCACCAACTTGGACGGCAGCTCACGGTACAGTGAACCCGGGACTAACTTGCCGACAGGTTATGTTCGTGCCAACTGCGAATGGAAACTCGATTTGTACGATGTTTTATCACTGTTGTCTTATCACTGTGCACGTGTTATAAGTGGGGCTAAAACCGAGGTCTACTGCGCATGCAGGAATTCGTTGTAGTATGCATGTCTTGGTTATTCACTGTAATATGCGTATTATGGAGCAATGTGTTCACTGTTGTAATTGGGTAAAGGCCATGTCTTCATGGAGCAGGTGGCCTAATTGTGTGTGTGCACCGTTCAGGGAGGTCGTGGTGAAAGGCTCTCTCCCCCACCCTTTCGCGCTCACGTTGTATCGCGACACACTCTTCTGGACGGACTGGAACACGCATTCCATCCACTCCTGTAACAAGTACACAGGCGAGGACCGGCGGGAGGTCCACTCCAACATCTTCTCGCCAATGGATCTCCATGCCTACAGCCAGGAAAGGCAGCCCTATGGTAGGCTACCACCCCGAATGCATCTCCCCCATGGGACCACTGTAAACGTGCTTACTTTTGATATTGGTGGAGCCCCACAGTACCGGTATGTACAGGAGCCGGGTCCTTTTGGTCTAATGGTTCGGCCCAGCAGGCCAGGTTTGCATTCTGAATGGGGTGCTTTACCAGACTCGCAGCATACTAAAACAATGTCTTGAGGAAATGGATTCAATTAAAAAGAAAGGGAAGGCTCCTGTCCCTGATTTCTATGGGGGGGGAGTGCTGGTTTTGTAGGCTTTCTAGGGGAATCAATTCACAGAACGATCACCCTTTGAAACAATGGGGCCTCTCTTCTTCCCCGACGTAGAATTCTGAGTATTTCTGCTGCTGTGGGAGAAGTTGGCTTTAGTGTGCCCGTGCGCACGCACGCACGCACACACGCACGCACGCACACACACACGTGCGCACTCTCGAGATGCGTTCCCACAATGTGGAGCAGTGTGCTGTGTTATGCTTGCATTATCACTTTGTTTTTCAACAACTGTTTGTGCAAAAATTCTGGTTGTGCTGCTGCTGCCTTTTCTCCTTTCTTTTTTTAACCCCCCTCAGTTAGCCAGTAAATCACTACAGCCGTTGCTTACTGGCTTGTGCTGCGTCCAGCTTGATGAACCAGTCCAAACTGGCCAAGGTGCCATGCCCCTTGCTGGCAGTGGTCTTGGGCTATCACCCTGCAGTGCTTTGCCTTTCAGTCCAAATTCTAATCCACCATCTCACCTTGCTTTATTTTCCTAAATCTTTTTCCAAGTATCATTAGCACTAACCTTAGTGCCCTCTTCTGTGCTATTTAAGTATCTGTAATATGCAGTTCCTTGCAGATGCAGGTTTAGCGGTATTCTTCTGTAAAAGTTTAAGTGCCTTTCAGTACTAAAACAACAGGATCCTGAGCATCTGAGGTCTTGCATTTGCTCCAGGTGTTGAGTGAAGAGTGTGACCTCTCCTCCTGGCATCTCATGTTCTCATGTTAAGAGGCTGGGTGTTGTGAGCAAATTTGCAGAATGCCAGCAAAAGAAGTGCCTAGCAGGTTTGGTAAAATATCTGTTTATGACTCTGCTGACCCACGTGTCGTCATGGCTACAGCTGTGTCAAGCCCCTGCATGCTGGGAAATGGCGGCTGCTCCCACCTGTGCCTGCTGTCTCCTTTGAAGCCCTTCTACCAGTGTGCCTGCCCCACCGGCGTGCAGCTGCTGGATGACCATCATACCTGCCGACAGGGTGAGTCCCCGCCCATTTTGTGTGGCCACACCCACCACTGTTAGCACTGCTCACATCGGTTCTCTGACAATAGCAGCGCTGTAGGCTTTCATTCTCTTGCATCAGTCATGCTAGTGTTTTATACCCGCCCATCACTGGCTCTTTGGGCCCGCCCACACCATCATCATGCTTCGTACTGCAGCTGGGCTGATCCTCTAACAGCACATTCACCCCTCGTCACTTCTGCTGTAGTTTCACGAGGCAAATAACCATGTCTCCCTTGTAACGTCAAGATGGAGAGGACTACACTTTTCTGTTGGTCTTCCTGCACCGGTGTTTTATTGCACTGATCCAAGTGGAGAGTTGTTATAAAAACACCATCATGTGAGAAGTGAGCTTCGGGAATTTTGTGTAATCGCTCCACCCCTAGCTGGATGATGAAAATGGTGAAAGTGAATTTGACGTGTTTTTCAGCAAATGTAGTTATGGGATTTTTTTATAAGGTTGATTTCATTGATGTTAGCAGATACATTTAGCTGAAAGGAAAATGTATCATAAACCTTGTTTTGTCCAGCATTTCATATAAACAATACCCTAGCAGGAACAGTTTGAATTGTACCGAGAACATCACGAGAAGTTCCAGTGACTGTTCTGTGGTGTCCAGAGGATTCTACACGGCTGCAGTCAGTGTGTGAAATTGTGTGAAACTCTTGCGACGCTTGACAGGCATTGCGTTGGAGTAGCCATAATACCCATCCCACTTTTGACCTCTGGGCCTTGAAGCCGGCTGCCGATCACCATGGAAACCCTCACAGGGCCCTTGCAGCTCTGGTGTACAGATCTGACACCCTGGCAACCAATCCCCCTTGGTCTCAGGTCAGAGGTCATCTGCAGACACAGTCTGCACTGTTTCCAGTTTCAAGCAGGGTGGTTTCTGTTCCCTCCTCCGTTTAATAGTGCAGTTTGACCTGACCTGACCTGACCTGGCTGCGAAGCATGTCACGCTGTTCTGCCCTGAGTGGACCAGATGGGACCAAGACCTTCATGTTAGGCTTTATGCTCCAAACACTTTTGGTTTCTGCAGACTGGGTTCAGGGTTAAGACTACTACTTATGGGCCCTCAACTGAGAAAGGAGGACAGTTACTGTACGGTGAAGTCAACAAATTAGCCATCGCTAAAATTCAGAGTCTGTATCCTATTTGAGATCATTTGTAATTTTCCTCTTTGCCTAATCACATAAGGTGCATTACACAGTTGGGTGTAATCTTTTTTTTGTCAGCCCCACATAACGTACCAAATCAGTCTGTGTTCCAACGGGTCCTTTGGGTTTCCCTAGTCTGGAAACTGAGTAAATATTTCAGGGTTAGTCGGGATAATGTGAACTGGTCATCTGTAGAATTCTGGAAAGTTCTTTGATCATCCTTTGTGGGCCATGGATGAGGGGAGCTCTTTGTGAGGCCTTAAAAGACACACACACGCACTCGTATCAATAGCAAGGCACCTTTTGTTGGTCGGCTGCTTGGCTGAGACCAGCATTGCTTCTGCACGGCTTCTTGTTGAGGTGGGGAGCCCCTCGTCCTGGGTGAGTGTTCAGAGTGGGCTGTGGGTGATCCCCTCTTTAAAGGGGGGGCTTGCTGGGAAGCAAAATGTACCAAGGTGCTTGGACATTTAAATTTCTTTGGCCCCTTCTTCTTTTCAGGTTTCACTGAATGAAACGTGAGGCTTTGAAAGCAATAGGGAGTACAAAGAAGGGGCCAACCAGAGTTAACATTTTTCTTAGCATCTTAAAGCGGTTTAGCTCTGGAGAATTAACTCCCAGTAGTGACCTTGTTTTTAAGGGCTAATGGTTTTGAGACTGTTCTTATTTCAGTCAAATTTCCATGCTGGATTATAACAGGAGATACAGACATTGTCTGTATCCAGTCTGCTCGTTGTAAACCCAACCAGATAAAGGCAACATAAACGTAAATTTCTTTTTAAATAAACTCCACAGAGGTCAGTCTTTCATTAGCCAGGCTAATTCTGTCAGGATTGACAGTGGGGCTTAAGAGTTTGATGACGATGGTTGAGCCCTTCCTCACAGGTGCCACCCAGCTTCTGCTTCTGGCCAGGCGCACAGACCTTCGAAGCATCTCTCTGGATACGCCAGACTTCACCGACGTCGTGCTGAACATGGATGATGTCCGCCATGCTATCGCCGTGGACTATGACCCCGTAGAGGGGCTGGTCTATTGGACAGACGATGAGGTGCGGGCCATTCGCCGCTCCCGGCTGGACGGAAGCAGCAGCCAGTACGTGGTCACCTCACAGGTCAGCCACCCAGACGGCATCGCTGTGGACTGGGTCGCCCGTAACCTCTACTGGACTGACACAGGCACAGACCGCATTGAGGTCACCCGGCTCAATGGTACCATGCGCAAAATCCTCATCTCGGAAGATTTGGATGAGCCTCGAGCGATCGTCCTGGATCCCGCTGCAGGGTTAGTGAGGCCAGATCATCTTGCTGTTCTCCAACTTTAAAGAGGAACTCGATCTTCTAACCTCTTATCCTGGTCAGGCCTGGGGGGGGCTAGAGTCTATTCCAGACAGTAGAGGTCCTAAGGCTGGTATGCACCTAGATAGAACATGCAAATTTCTCACACGGTGTATAGGCGGGATTGACACCCCCAACCCTGGAGGTATGACACAGCATTGCTTTCTTCTGAGTTGTCATGCTACTCAGGAACTCCACCCAAAAATCTGATATCAAGTTTTATTTTCATCATCATTAGTGTATTTAAGATCTTTGGAATGTTTGTAGCATAGAGGAGATATGTTTGTGCTTGAGAACTTGTTTTCATTCGGCTGTCATTTGCATACACAGAAGACAAAAAAGTGGAATTCTTTCTACGCACTGAAATGCCTGAAACATTGATTGAACCTGTACCTCTATGTTTGCCAAGCCAATCAGATTCTTATTCAAGTGACATTTGTATTAACCAACCCCCCCCCCCCAAAAAAAAGGGGAATTCTTAACACTGGTGAAAAGAACTTTTTGATGCTGTTTTAATGTGTAAACACAAGGGTGTCCACTGTATGCAAGTGTGTGTGTCTTGGTGACACTTGTGTCGCCCTTGATTTTTCCTGGGACTGACTCAGTCCGTCGATCCTCTGGCCAGGATTGAGTCTGGCAGATCCTGAATAGACAGAGAGAGACCGAAGGGACGAGAGGGAGCAGCATGTGGAATACTGGTCTTTTTTGTTGTTGTTGGCCACTATGTGAGCAGCTTCTGTGACAGCGGTTTCTAACTCTCTCTATGAGCATTTTCTCTGAGTATCTTATGGAGGTGACATGATCAAGGTCTAACAGACCTGCTCAGGTCTGGTGCTAGATTTTTTTTTTTTTTTTTTTTGGTCAAGGATTATTGTGCTACTTCCTGCTGTCTTGCCTGTCTCTCTATTCTCTGATCTTCTTGGACTATGATAAAGAATTCAAGTGTCGTTAGCAAGTACCGTAAAATATTGCTATTGAAGTGGCCTGTGCTATGTACAGTTGACGCTGGCCATTTTGTGGTGAAACCCGTTTTGCTTCTTGCAGGTACATGTATTGGACGGACTGGGGTGAGATCCCAAAGATTGAGCGCGCTGCTTTAGATGGTACTGACCGTGTGGTCATGGTCAACACCTCCCTAGGATGGCCCAATGGGCTGGCACTGGACTACACAGAACGCAAGATCTACTGGGGAGATGCCAAGACCGACAAAATTGAGGTGAGGACCCAGGCATGTTGTAAGATCCTTAGGAAGCTCCTCGGATTATGTCTAGTGATGCCACGGCGGATCCCGACCATCGATAATTGGATGAAGACCTTGACTGTCAGTGGCCAGAGCTTCTTATCCAAGGCTTTTCTTAGGCTGTGTACTCCAGCTGTTGATGCTAAACCTGTGTGGCTTGTAACTGAACTGTTTTCCCCAAGACCTCTTCTGTCTTTGGCAACAGTGAGCCAGCTTGGCTGTGTATTTGATGAAGATTAGGTTAACAGGGATGGGTCGTTGTCATGGTTAAGGGCGAGGTTTTAACGGTCGTAGTGGCCCCTTTGATCACTCATTGCTTGTCTGAATGTGGCACTATGTTTGTGCTCTTTATGAAAGACTTTTGACCATTTGTAAGGGGAAACGTCTAACATGCTTCATCGGAAAAGGCTAGCCAAGGTGATACGTAATATATCAATCCCGCAGCTGTGCTCTTCTTCCTAAGCAGCCTGTTGCTTTTATTATATTTAAGTTATTTTTGTCATTGGCACATCCAGAACCTCTTGAGAAGTCTCTGAAGATGGATGGCTGGCTGGCTGCAATCTCTGTCTGTCCCATCGTACATTTTTACCCTGGGGTGATCCCATTCCCCTGCCCCCGCCTTGGTACGTTCCTCAAGCGGTATGGCTGACGGTGCACATAATCCAGGTGGTTATGCTTTCCCGAGGGCCCCCCCAGGGAAAAACTGGCATCGGCACGCGGCCGACCACAGGAACGTCCACTCTACGAGCTCACGGTGGGCCTTGCATGGCAGAGGGGGCTTTAGAGCCTCGGCATATATGTGGCCATGTTATTGCTATTTAGCATCACAGCCCCTCCACATCGCAGGTGAGAAAAGGGCCTTACAGAAATAAGGCGCGACTGCAGGCAGGTCTAATGGTTGTAATTAGACTGGAGCGTGAAGGACATTTCCCAACCTGTGCTAATGCCTCTGAAAATGGCTGAAGTGTATATGCAGTATAACTTAGTAGTGCCAGACTTTTGAAGTTCAGTAATAGCCTGAACATCCACCCTTTTAAGGCAGAATTTACACAGCCCATTTGGCTCTTTTAACCCGTTGTGCCCCTTCTGCCAGCTGTTAAAGCCAAAATAGATGTGTTCTCAGCTTGACCGGATAAGCCATATTTCACAACCTATAACCAGGCAGGGTATGGTCAGTAAAACAGATTTGGCTGATTGACCTGAATTTTTAAAAGATTTATTTATAAAGAAATGGGTTAATTTGGGATGGCACTGAATGAATCTTGTCTAGTTGAGACCATGTAGGGAAATATTTGAAGAGAGATCTCACCTGAGGCCTCTTAAATGTACTAAAGCTGCCATGCAAAGATTGGACGAGTTTCACCAAGCTCTGCCGTACTCCCATGGTGTCAATGTTTTACAGCAGTCACTGACTGACATGGCCAGTCAGATACTACTACTCCTGTTTTTGTTAAAATGCCTGTCACTCCAGCTTTAAAATTGGGCTGTATTATCACTAGAGACATCACAACAGTCGCCACGTTTAAAATCCACTGTTGCTGGATGTCCATACTTGCATGCTTGAAGGTGGTTCAGTAGAAAGCTGTCCAGATGCATTGGAAACTCGGCACCTCCACGTTCCAGGCTTACTGCTTCAGTAAACGGCTTCCACCTGGTGCTGGACTCTATCTTCATAGAGGTGTGCTTGCTTCACTCCATGTCTGGCCGAGTGATGACTCCTGGAGGGAACAGTTACTCCCCTCTCTCTCCCCCCCCCCCAGTAGGTTTCAGACATTTTACTGGACGATAGGAGTCGACGGTGTTGGCATAAGGTTGGCCAACGGTCCAGCCTCGTTTCCCATGACGATGCCGCTTTAGCCTTCGTGTGCTGGCTGCCTCGACCAGCTGGCCGGACCCGGTCCACACGTTGAGGTGGTAGTTGTGGCAGAGCCCACATCTGGTTTTTATCATGGCTTCTGCTCCAGCTGTGGTCCCTGCTGTTTAGAATAGCACCAGAATGTGAACCCGGCACAACACTGCAGTCACAGCTCTTGAAACCATTCGAGACCTTCTGGCTTAACATGCTTGGTTGAGGATGGAAATTTTTTTTTTTGGTAAGACACCACTGGGTTGCATGTCTGTGTGCGCGTGTGCATGATTAGGACAGTCAACTGACCACATTTGGGAATATTGAGTAAAATAGATCCAATCAAGACAGTTAAAATAATCTGAGGAGGGATCCAGAGCTACTTTTTAAATGGTGGTGGTTGTTGTTGTTGTTGTTGTTCGAAGATCAAAAATTTGGGGGGGAAATGTATGGGGGTATTTTTTTTTTTTATTACTAATAAGCATGGAAACAAAAGCGAAGCAACTCATCCAGAAATGTAATCCAATCTCTGAAAAATAAAAGTTCATCTAAGTCTAGCATGTCTGTGGTCTGGGTGTTCATCTTGGACTCGCGTTTGGCCAGGCTGTCCGTTTGCGCCAAATGCGTTTTATTCATGTAACTAAAGGTTTGTCTTTCTTAAAATCCATCACCCTTTTCCAGGCACCTCTGCGGTCCTCCATGAGGCGTTCCTCTACTGGATTTTTTTTTTTTTTTGCTAGGCTGTGGCCTGGGTGTCCTTACTTCCAGTGACTTTACCGTACTTTGTTCGGTTTGGACCGGACTAGATCAACCCAGGTCACGCTTTCATGCGGTCATTTGGGTTTGACCCAAAGTGAACGGAGCGCGAAACCTTCCACGGCCAAGCTTGAAAACAAAGCCGCCCCAGCAAATGGCACACGGCTTTACTGGGGTGACCAATGTCAACAGAATGCTATGGGTCAGAGAAGTGGTGGTAAACAGTTTTTACCACTGCTCCCCCCCCCCCTCATGAGCACAGAGGAGATTTGGCGCCTTGGCGTTCCCTCTATCTGCGGGAGAAATGTGGCTGCCACATGCTCCCTTGTTTGTTTGTTGCCCCAGCTGTTCTCCATTATCAGTGCTGCCTTTGGCTGCCAGACCAACAGACCTCCTCTGCTAACATTTCCTTCAACGGCAGTATAACTTGGTTGGACTCCCCGTGCAGTTGCCCCATCGCATGTTTGTATCTGAAACCATAGTGACCATTTGGGTATGGCCACTCTGGTCTGGCCATCTGGAGCTGCGGGGGTGCCACAAACGCCAGTGCGTAGGTGACGGCACGCGTCTGGGTCCGAGCGACGCAGAGCGTGAGCCTTGCCCCTGGACACTAATTGCACCCAGCTGGTGTTCTGCTGAAGTCAGAGCATAAACTGGCTTGATGATGTTGAAATGTACAGCTTAGGAGTCTCACGTAACACACTGGCGGACCGCGAGCCAGCATCCCCAGTGTCCGCCTTTCGCCGAGGTCACCTGAGTCTGTTGTCTTGAAAGCCACTGTTAGACCGCCGACGTGCTGGAAGGTATATGAATTTTAAGCTGTGGAAATTAAAGCAAGCCTCCCGGGAGATCCCAAGTCTGGGGTTGACTAAGGCAATTACTCTGGTCACAGGTCATCTAGTCGTGACTGTCTTTTGTCCAATTTGGTTGCGTTAATGATGTTCTACTTGATGGTTTAGGCCAAAAGTGGTGGACTAGTTGGATATGACAAGCCACAAACGAGGTCCCAAAAGATGCGAGCAGGGAAACATTGTGGGAAAAGTGTGCGAATGTGCTTGGGGGGGGGTTGTGCTCAAGTCTCCTGTTGTTTAGCCCTGGTTTAGGTCATCTGTGATACTTCTAGACCTTCAGTGGAGCACTTGGTGTTTCGTAAGTGATGGGCTCAGACTTCTAACGTGTAATGGTTTAATCAGGCAATGGTTCAGTTCAGTTTTATTTGTATAGTATCTTTCCATCGTCACAAAGCGTTTTACACAGTTGTGTGCCCGCGGTCCCCAGAGAGTAAGCCAAGGGTGACAGTGGCAAGGAAAAACTCCCACAGGAGGAAGAAACCTGGGAATGGCTCAAGTCACACTTTCCTTTCCCCGTCCCACAGGAGATGAATATGGACGGGACGGGTCGCAGGCTCCTGCTCGATGACAAGCTGCCTCACATCTTCGGCTTCACCCTGCTTGGAGACTTCATCTACTGGACTGACTGGCAGCGCCGTAGCATCGAGCGCGTGCACAAACGCTTGGGCGAGCGCGAGGTCGTCGTTGACCAGCTGCCGGACCTCATGGGCCTGAAGGCCACCTTTGTGCATGAGACCGTTGGTAAGCAGCCAGCTGAACGCTTTGCTGCTGGATGTCTTTGAGCATTTGAGCGTTATCGTGGGCGGTCAGTGAAGGTCGGGTCACGTTTCCCTGTAGTGATGGTGCTGCATGACTGCTCTCCTTGATTACCAGGGTTGGCTTTTTACTGTAATTCAATCAGATGTGTGGTGGCATTCTTTTTATCTTGACCCAAAGGCGTTATCTGCCTCTGGATGTCTATGAACCATTGGTCATGCAGCAGTGTCCCCCTCCCTTAGCCTACCTCTAAAAGTAGTGTTCTTATTAGTGTCAGATTCCCAGCCAAAACACAGGCCTTAGTTTTCCGCGTCCGGGTAGGTAATTATTGTGCGCCCGAGTGTTAACTAGTCACCTGCTCCCTCTCCCTGACTATTTAGGTACAAATCCCTGCGCGGACAACAATGGGGGCTGCAGCCACCTGTGCCTGTACAGGTCCCAGGGCGTCCAGTGCGCCTGCCCCATCGGCCTGGAGCTCGTCAGTGACCTGAGCACCTGCATCGTGCCCGAGGCCTTCCTGCTCTTCTCCCGCCACACTGACATCCGCCGCATCTCCCTGGAGACTAATAACAACAATGTGGCCATCCCGCTCACTGGCGTCAAGGAGGCTTCCGCCCTGGACTTCGACGTCACGGACAATCGCATCTACTGGACGGACATCACGCTGAAGGTAAGAAAGAGATGAATAATTAAATCCTGCTTTTCCTGGCTGGCTTCATGCTTTTGGCTGTCAGTTTAATGGGTTCTCCTGGGATGTATTCTTCGAAGTAATTGATGCCTGGCTTGTATTTCCAATATTTCTGCTTTTTATTTAGCTGCTCAGCTCTGACTGAAAGCTATTTGTGCCGTGTCTTTGAAGGAAAAAGGAAATCCTTTTATCAGAAAGAGCCCCTATCTGGTTTTAATGTGAAGAATGCCAAATATGTCTATGTGGCTCAGTCAGGTTAAGAGCAACCACAAATGCACATTGAGATGTGGAAACCGTGTTGGTGCTCGTGGCCGCCTGTCTGGGCCGAAGCATGTTTCATTCTTCTGACCGGCAGGTTGGAGGTCTGGCCTTGACCTGCTACCGCTCAACGTGGACTTATCTTCAGTTTTTAGTAGCGCATTGGCAGTCTAAGAATGCACATTGTGAACTGAGTGCTTGTTCCCAACCTGGGGACCCTTCAAACTCAGAAGTCCTCAATTAGTTTGTAGTGCTCTAATTAGTCTGCCGGGAGGGATCCTGTGCTTCACTGTGGCTTGGGACGCGGCCTGTCTTAGCATCTTGAATTATTTATGCCCACTGCCTTCTGCTGGCTGTTTAAATGAGCTCCGAGCAGTGGGCTGCTTTTTACTGCTCTGGGTTTTCACATGGGTATTACTGATGTATCGGACACATCATGCATGTCTTAAGACTTTATGTAAGACTTTAACTAGTGTCTTAGAGGTCTGATAGACCTCTGTCATGTCTCTCACTTTATTGACTGGGTCAATTTTTTGAGTAAGATTGGAAATCTGGCTTCTGTGTGTCTGAAGGGGGACAATGAATTAGTTTGTCTCTCCTACTGCATTTCATCGGCTTTGTACCTGTACTCCACACAATGACAAAGGTGTATCTGATGTACTGTGAACTCAAAGGCTTCATTTATGTTGCGGTTCCGTGACGTTTTGCTTTCTACTTCAGGTGCCATTCCGTTCACATTGCTCTCGACTGGAGCATTCACATTCCGCCAATCTGGTGCTGTGGTCCAGGTGTGATCAGGGTTCAGGGCAAAAAAACTGTAAATTAAAAGATAGGTTTCAAAGTCCCAGCACGTGAGGTGTTTAACTGGAGTGGTTCTAGTAAAACACCCAGCTCTGTCAATGGGTTTTGTGCTACTTAGGCAGCAAAGAAAAGATTTGTTGCCATTTGTGCCAACAGAGATACATTGAAAATCTTTGGTTTTTGCATATTCCATCTTGCTCTCCTGTGATACACTCATGACTGACAGTGGATTCTTGGGTCAGAGCCTAGAGTTTTTTTTTTGCACCACACAGCATGGGGCCCCTGTTGACTGCTTCTCTTTCCCTTCCAGACCATCAGCAGGGCCTTCATGAATGGCAGTGCCCTGGAGCCTGTCGTGGAGTTTGGCCTGGACTACCCTGAGGGAATGGCCGTCGACTGGCTGGGCAAGAACCTATATTGGGCCGACACGGGCACCAACCGCATCGAGGTGGCCAAGCTGGATGGGCAGCACCGGCAGGTGTTGGTGTGGAAGGACCTGGACAGCCCAAGAGCCTTGGCTCTGGACCCAGCTGAAGGGTAGGGAGGGGTACTGGAGAGCGGTGCAAGCCAGTGGTGTATACACTGATTTGTAGAGGAAAGAGGTACAAGATAGTGATGTCTATATCAATTTGTAGAGGAGAGTGGTGTAAGAGTGGCATATATACCAATTTGTAGTGGAAAGAGGTGTAAGATAATCATGTCTATACCAATTTGTAGAGGAAAGTGGTTTAAGACAGTGGCATATGTACCAATGAGATGATTGAGGGTGACTAAAGCTCAGCTTATCGTCAGTTTTTAAACCCCTCCCCTACTGATTTGCAGATTCATGTACTGGACGGAGTGGGGTGGAAAACCAAAAATCGACCGTGCAGCCATGGATGGGACTGGCAGAGTTACTTTGGTGCCCAACGTGGGACGAGCCAACGGCCTGACCATTGACTATGCTGAACGGAGACTCTACTGGACCGACCTGGACACAACGCTTATTGAGTCGTCCAACCTGCTTGGTGACTGATCTTTTATATCCATATTATGCGTGTTACTCTGAAAGTTAGTGACTGTGCATGTGTATGTTGTGATTACCTCTTTCTAAATCCATTTCAGCGTGTAACGTGTAATTTTATCAGTCAAGCTTACCGGCAGTAGTTTGGCTTCTCCTGTTCGCTAATGTGTTGCAGGTTTTGTTGAATCCATATAATTTTCCATATTTGTAATAGTCGACGCATAGTTGACTGTACACACTGGCTCTGTAATGTACCGCCATACAGAAATGAAGTACGTTTTAAATTATGGGCCATTTCACTGGATGGTTTATATGTGCAAACCAAGACTCGTGTCCTTCTATAAAAGGCTATAAAACGATACTACCATTACGCGAGTTCTTTGGACCCTGCCAGCGCTTGTAGGAGTACCAATTTTCAAGAGTGAAAACCTGACCTGAGTGTTATTTTTGGACTGTAAGTTTTCGCCAGACAGCAGATGCCTAACAAAGAAGCGGTTCTCATTTATTTATTTTACTGTATGAGGACAGGCCCAAAGGGGACTCCTGAGTGTGTCATCCTGGGGTCTCAGAACCCTTCATTCCCAGTTGGTTGCCATTTTCAATGAAGATAAGCTCAAGAGCTTTCAACCATGAAATCCAGTAAACAAACACTGCTGTGATCTATTAAAATTGCTATGACTCTTTTGGTATTTTCAATCAAGCTTTCCCAAATCTTCCATAACTTTTTCAGCAGATTTTCCCCACACGGACATACCTAGCGCTGCATTTTGTCCATGCCTCCCCCTGCACTCAGCCCTGCCAGGGAAAAAACAACTAGCTGGTTTCAGCAGATCAATAAAACCTGATTTTACTCTTCAGAAACAAAAAAAAAACTGCCAGCCTCACTGTTCCGTGTCTTACAGCTAGGAGGTATGTGTTAAACGAACGTATGAGATGGAACACCCAACGTCAATCCATCCCGCTGGCTGCATGTGGAAAGCTTTCCAGGAGAAAATGGCTCTGCTTGATTGGATAATCCCACCCGTCCCTCCAGCCTTGCCCAGGTCTCCTTGCCTTGTTACCTCAATTCTCAAGAGTAAAATACAGTGAGGATGATTGATGTTGGTAGACTGGAACGGGATTCCCTGTTGAGGCACAGGGGTAAAAAATGGGGATCAGCAGTAAACTTCATGAACGTTGTCTGTTTAGACATGAATATGCAAAACCAACTTCACACGACACTTTGCCCCACTAAGCTAATACTGTTTCATTTATTGCAGTGCTGAAAGAACATGACTGTGACACTTATTTTTAGATAGGTTTGCACATCAAACTAAGTCCTCAGAGAACAACATCGCTTAAATACGCCCCATGGGGAAGAGGGAGGGGGACAAAGGGACAGCTTTTCATCTTCCTCGCACCATCGACGGCTGTCGAGGACCAGTGTACCGGCACATGCATTCACGGGTGGAGAACCGTGTGGATTAGCAGCCACAATTAAGTCAGAAAAAGCCCTTTCTCTCGCGCAAAGGAGAGAAGTGAGATGCATTCCTGAAGCCAATGGGCATTTTGTGTAGCCGGTGAAACGACAAATAGCAATGTACATTTCCTCGCCCTCAGTGCATTTTCTGCAGGATGCTGAATCAGGTAGAGAGAGAGTAAGAGCGTCCTTTTCTGGGTTCTCAGGGTTCATTTGTATAAACACACGTACCGACTGTCTGTTTGCATGTCCATATGAGGCCATGAAGCAGGCCTTCAAGCTTAGATGCTGACGTCAATGGCAAATGTTTGCGATAGACTGGTGTTATGCCATCTTCAAAAGATGTGATTTAGCAGACTGTGTGTACAGTACCCTATAAAAGCTGGGACTGTGGGCATGTGGGACGCAAGCAGACACTGTGAATGACCGTATCAAAAAAATTCAGCCAAAAGGTAAATTATTTACACTAAATGTAAATGTATTGGAATTATCAATCAATCAATTTATTTATTTATACAGCACTGTTTCAACCACAGGGCTTACAAAGTGCTTTACATTTTTTTTTTAAATAAGCAGTGAAAACAAGAATTTAGAAAAAGTTGGAAATCAAAAAACAAGATTAAAATAAGCATGAAAAGTTTAAAATTAACACGTAAACACAAAAGAAATAATAAAATAAAAAAAATAAATTAACTCATCATAAGTTATGTAATTAATCAAATACACTGCAGAAAAATAATATTAATAATAATATTTAATATTTTCATTATTTTAAATCAAATTACATAACTGCAAAATCTGACATTCTCAAAAACTTAAATGATAAAATCTTAAATGCATTCACCTAAACCTGTTGATAATATTGAACAGCACTTATGTACAACTTTACAACAAAACCCAAATATAATCATAGGTCAAACTATAATCATTTTACTAGTATATAAATAACAAACACTGCCATACGTTTAACAGCATCTAATTATCCATTCACTAATATTTTGTGATGTGAATAATTTAAAAACAAGTCACATATGATTCGCAAGGGTCAAAACAGGGCATTTTAAAAATGGCTAACTGCTAAGTATCCATCAGATAATCATGTTGTCACATTAAATATGCACATAATCACAAGGTTAATGTGACCATGTATGTTCCAAAAGTATACTATTTTTTGTCATTTGATTCCTCTAAGGTGTCAGAGAAAATGATCACATCTCTTTCTGCACCCTCAGAAGATGTATTCTGCTCCTCAAAATAAAATGAATAAATAAAAGAACACGTCTGGGAACATCAACACCAACAGAGATGAGATGATGCTGAAAAGACGCCCTGCTTGTCATTTGCAGTTGGTCGCCATGGCAACATCTTGTCAGCGGTCAGGAGGGTCAAGGGGGCGGGCCTTTATGAGTCACAGATCAAGTGCCTCCAAGTTCAATCTTTGAAATCAAATGTGGGATTCTACATAATCTGCAAGATGGTGACGTGCAGCAGGACTCAAAGCAGACCGTAGTCCAATGACTGATGGAAACTTTGGGCAAAAACACCCAACCATGTATAGTGGGAATGCTGCTCTTTCAAGAGAAATCCCTTTATATGAAAACTGGAAATTTGACTGCATAAAAATAATACCACACGAATTTACATTAAGGGCCAAAGTTCAGGAAAAATCCAAAAAAATCTATCAGTAAGAGCAAGAACTCTTAATTCAGTTATTCTTAAACTGATTTAAGAATTAAACTGAATTAAAAACTACAGTTGCTACACTTTAAGAACAACAGTATCAGATTTCTGGATCCTTGCTCACAGAATGCAGACATTTGTGAAAGTTCTTAAAAAAAACCTTGAGATATTAGAAAATATTTAACAATACATTAACTTGAATTGCCATTGCTTAACTTTGGCATTTAGCCACACAACGTAAAATCATTTTGATCTGGCTTGGACCCTACAGTCCTGTAAATTAGCACACAAAAATTATTTTTTGTTTTGCCTTGCTGTGCCCACCATTCATCCAGCCTCTTTAACTGCTTATTCAGTCTGGGTCACGGTGAGTGTGGAGCCTATCCCATGATGCACAGGGCCAGAGGCAAGAGACCATAGACAGGATGACAGTCCATCACGGGGTGCACACACACACACACAATGAGCAATTTAGAGGTGCCAATTTACACAATCTCATGTTTTTGGATTACATAGGGAAACCCATCCAACATAAAGAGAGTATGCACTAAAGGCAGGATTCAAACCCACATCTCTGGATGCGTGAGGCTGCTCCCTGAACCACTGTACTGCTTTTGCCCGCTAGTCTGAATTTATTACAAGTGATGTGTTAGAAATTCTGTTATTCACTCAAAAAAAACAAGGAATGGTTGTTAGCATGGAAATTTTTGAAGAGGACAACAGTCATAAAAAGTCACATTTTACTCGCCAGGTGCAGTACTAACGTTATTACCATGATGCTGAATAACTGTCCATTTTCAATAAGAGCTTATCCAATTAGGGCCTCTGTGATCCACAGGCAATTCCAGGAAGCACGGGATGCATCCAAGCTATGGGATAGAATGCCAGTGCATGCAAGCCTTCTGGCTCACGCTGGCTGCCGTGTTCTCACGCCAATGGTAAATTAGATAGCAGAAATTCACTCAGTCGGCATGCCTTTGGAAAGTGGAGATATAAAATCTATACGCAGCTGCATAGCTAAGGGAGTGGTGTGCGGTTCAGGTGACTACACCTGTAATCAGGAGGTTGCTGGTTCAAATACCAATATCACTGTTTGGGCCCTTGACCCCAAAACTGCTCCTGGGGTGCCAGATAAATGGCTGGCCCTATGCTCTAAGCTTTATTCTCACACGTGTGTGTGTGTGTGTGCGCGTGTGTGTTTCATGGAGATGTTGGTGCAATAAATGGGGGGTGGACCACACTCCAACAGGCTTCTGCAATGGCAAAAAAGATTCCAACCGCATGCATAAATAGGTTTCGTATTTGTAAAACAGACTATTAATGAGGACAAAAAAAGCAGAAAGTCTGGATGCAAGCAAAAAGATCTCTCTCACCGTCCCCAAAGCATCAGCTTTTGGCTGCACGCGTGTGTACAGCACACAGTTTAAGTGTGAGCGCAGCACGTCCTCCATTTACTCCCTCCAAAATAACCAACAGGTTCAGTGCTTTGAAGCTGCCATGTGCCACAGTTAGTCACAATGGGAACATATTGTGTAAAGGAGGGGATCATCTACACTCTGAGGCACAATAGCATAAAACTTAAACATTAAATCTTAAATTCAGTTACTTTAAGGGCCTATTTGTCTTATAATAAAAGCATTTTAATGAGGTTCTCGGTGACACTCATTTGGCTGGCTTCATCCTACTCCTTTGTTATTGTCCAGTTTCTGGATGTCCAGAAGAGTCCCTTCTCCTTCCTGCACCCATGCAGTTGTGTGCAGGACAGGCTGCAGGTGGCCCGGCACCGGTTTTAATGTACCGGTGTGCATCTGCACGGTGCAGGCGTCAAGCTCCACGCCATCTGCCTTCACAGCCCCGTGGGAAGGCAGAGGCTCCGCGGGCTCGGTGGGACGGGGAGGGGAGAGACGGCCGAGCGCCACTTGTGACCGCAGCTTCCCCACAAGGTGCTGAGTCGCACCACCTCGTTGTCGAGGAGCCTCGACGGGGCTCCATCCAGGAAGCACACAGCTCCCGGTGGTAAACACTGACACCCTTAAACAACACAACTCCAGGACAATAAAACAAATCATGCAAAATGAAAAGAATTTGCATGAAACTCAAACGGACCCTTCAGCCATGAGGCATTTTTTAATCGATGTGAATCGATTTCACGTGTTATGATAATTATTCGACCCGAGCGGTGCCGCCTCACCGGAACAAAAAAGGAGCGTCACTGCTGTGCAAAATGTATAAGCCAGCATGGGCCTCACTTTTCAATAAGTACACGTCGAGATACTTACAAATAAATACCCTGATTTGGCTGAATTAGCATTACAAATAACGATATTTTTTTAGCTGGAAATGATGTAATCCCATGATGAACAGCTGTGCTGGAACACGGACAGGATGCAGCGGATCAGGGGCTGTCGCACCCGGGTGCCGCCACGTGGTCTGGCCTGTGAGACGCGCCTCTTTTCGGCCGTCGGCTCCAGCCTCGGGCCACAAGCTGTTCCTCAGAGAACTGCCACCTATATAATGTGCATGTTAGACGTACCCATTAGCCCAGAGAGAGCATCCCTCACATGTATAAGGATTTCTTACCCTCTGCTGTAACGCTTCTCGCCCTCCCACCCTCTCATGCAGCATTATGCGAAAAAATATTTTATAACGCAAAGGCTGGAAACCCTAAAGTGCTTCGTGGCACACTGATTCAGCGCGGGCTGTCTCACGTTTGCACGTACCACGCGGCAGATAGCTGTTATCGCGCTCCTCGTATCTGCGAACCTTAATTGCTGCAACGTTATCTGAACGTTGATTCACGGACCGGGGTTATAAATAGCTCAGCATATGAGTAACTCAGCATGTCTGGGCCAAAACTGCAGCAAACCCACATGCATTATCACATAAAGGACGCTATCTGTGGCCACGCCGTGCTTTCTGCATGACAGTTTCTCCCCCAAGTCGCTCTTTTCCTACAAACCCCGAAAATTCGTTACAAGTGTTTTGATTGCTCTGCCATTTATAACTCACACTCACCCCCCTAAAGCTAATGGTCTCCTAGCATTTGATACCCCCCGCCGATTTTTATTACACTGCTTTCCCGCGTGAACAGTATCCGTTTGCATCATAGCATGCACGTCAGGGACAATCCTGGAGCCAGAATTCCCCCATTTTCCCAGGGATTTGGAGAACTTTCGGAATACAGACGCCCCCCTGCCCAGGAGAGGTTTGGTATGCTCTTCCACATACAAACAGAGTGACAGTCTGGCAGCGGCTGTTATTTACACGGCCTACCGCAAACGGCAGTGGGGACGGGGAACGCGGGGACGATCGTTTGCTCCATTTCAATGCTGCCCCGTGGGTCTGCCCTCGGAACTGCCCCGTTAAACATAGTTCGACGCTAAGCTAATATGTGCTATGAAAGGCCTCGTGAATACTGCATCAACTCCCCCGCCCCTCTGCCTTTGCCTTTCAATTACCCGGCTCATGTGCACCCAGTCACAGTGCCCCAAAATGGGAGGCATTTCCAGCACCTTCCGGCCCATATTCAGCGCACATGTGCAGTGATAACACATACTATTGAGTAGCAGCCTACCCAGCAGGCATTGTTCCAATGCATCAGAAGAGGAAAACAGTTTGCCATATAAACCGTTCCACACCACATCCCCCAGTACACCAGAGCTAAATGCTGTTTTTTCAAAGCTGAAAAAACCAGGTGTTTTAGGCTCTCTGCGTGCTCATGTTTACTTACTTTGATCTGTTTTAAAAAAGGAAATAGAAAAGACAGACAGAAGAACTCTCCTTGTTGTGGACTGCCCGGGGCCTTCAGCTGTCAGCCTGCTTGGTTGGGGTTTAACATCCCTGTTGAACCTTGACCCAGTAGCTGTCGGGCCAACCTCTGCGCTCTTGTGGGAGACTTGTTAAGGCAATGTGATTACCAAGCAAAAGATCCAGGCCCATCTCCTGTTCTTCCTTCATTATTGTTGTAAATACAGTTAAATTATGGATATTTCCTGCATGATGATGCCCATGACTCAGTACTTCAACCAAAGCAAAAATGGCAAAGACAGGCAGCCCCCAAACTTCACAATGACTGGCAGAAAATGCAGAACGTAATGGATAATATCACAAAAGGCAATAGTTGTACTACAGGGTCCTGAGGACCAAAATGGCCGCCTTTAATTGGTAGGGTTTAACGATACAGACCAGACACTATTTCACTGGGGAGATACTGTTAGCCATTTGAATCGGTTGAGCTGATGTCAGGTAGAGCTTTAGGGACTCATGTGATGTTTGAGATGAACAGAGGAAGTGGCTGCTACTAGCCAACCACAGGAGATATCCGTGGTCATCTGAATTACCAGCGGTTAGTGCCGTGCTGCCCTGGGACCAGCTTACTGGCTTCATAGCACTATGGAAATCATCAAAACAGGACCACGTGGACAACCTCTTCATGGAAGCCCCATTCATTGCTGTTTTTTTCCATACATATTTCATACATAGGGTTAGTAAGTGGTGTTTTGTGTTCCTTCCATTATCTGTGCATTACCAAGAAAGACAGGCTGAGTGTCGGGATATCGATAGCCCAGTAGCTAAGCAGATACACCTTACCAATTTAAAGCCATTTCTTCTAGTGTGGAGAAAATTGAGCTTGATCAAGTGCAACTTAACCTCGATTCCCAGCCCACTCCAGGTTCGGCACATGTGACAGTCCTTTCGGTATGTTGTCAGCAATGACAGAATCTGTTTTTGGGGTGGGGGCGAGACGGGCGGGATCTCACCTCGGAGAACCTCTGCACGTCCTGTGTCAGAGTGCCCACCCGGCTCCAATTATAGTAGTTGAGGAACTTCACCACAGCTGGGTTGACTGCATTGTCCGATGGCACAGTTCGGAAGAAGTTGGGGTACTTCTTCTTATCTGCCAAAACCGGAGTTGTTGCAGCAAAGGAGAGCTGCAAGAGAAAATGAGGGAAATTCTTAGCATGGTACTGAGCAGACGTTAAATAAACATGAGTACATAGATCATTCTGCCTAGCATCCAGTAGCATCTGCACATTCTAGGTCATGGAACAATTTATATGTCTCTGTAGAACATAGATATGGTTCAGTAAATTAACATAACATACCACCCTTCAGCTGGCCCCTCCCAAAATCAGATTCTGAAAAAAATTAGCGCTTTTCTGAATATATAATTCACATGTAGACTGAATAACACTGGCAAGATGTAAAAACAAAACCAAAAACTGACTTTAAAAAAAACAAAACTGGATTTAAATTCACCAGAGCACAAATAAAGATCGAGTGTATGTTTTGAACACAGAGTGATGTTCTTGAGCGTTACAGTGGGGCTATTGGCTGAAACGCGGGATGATGCTGAAATGGCAGCTCTGGCATTGGGCACCTGGCAGCAGAGCATGTTTCAGCACGCTGGTGGTGCACTGCGGGGCGTATTCATCGCACGTCCCCAGGGGCTTTAACGCACACTGAGGCTGCTGCAGAGCCTGGGAGGGCGCTAGAGAAGGTGCTTGGAAAGTCACCGGGGAGGAAGTTCTGCCGAGACACACCACTGAAACATCACGGTGACATACTTAGGAGACACACTAAGGAAACACACTGCTGAGACACATTACGGGGATACACTTAGGAGACACACTAAGGAAACACACTGCTGAGACACATCACGGGGATACACTTAGGAGACACACTAAGGAAACACACCTCTGAGACACATCACAGTGACACACTAAGGAAACACACTGCTGAGACACATCACGGTGACACACTTAGGAGACACACTAAGGAAACACACTGCTGAGAGGCATCACGGGGATACACTTAGGAGACACACTAAGGAAACACACTGCTGAGACACATCACGGTGACACACTAAGGAAACACACTGCTGAGACACTTCACGGGGATACACTTAGGAGACACACTAAGGAAACACACTGCTGAGACACATCATGGGAACACAGACAGGCTAAGTAGACACACTGCTAAAAACATCACTGAGACACATCGGTGAGGTACACTATGGAGATATACCACAGAGACACACCAGGAATTCACACTCCATGGAGACACATGACATTACCAAGACATGTCACCTCTCTTCATCTATCACCCTGGTCCTCTGTCAGCAGACTAATACATATGCAACAAGCTGAAACTGCCCAAGACACCTAAGTTGTTGAATTATTTGGTTTATATACACATCATATTTACTAAAACAACATAATAAAAATGCTATAAGGCAATAGCCACATTACAAGTTATATCGCTTAAAATTACGCAGAGCTCACTAACTTTCATAAAACATTTAAATCTTACTCAGGAAAAGTAAGTGTAATATTATGAGATATGGGTTAGATCCTAGACAAGATTTCTGGAAATTATGGTGAAATTAATTATTAAGCTAAATAGGACAGTAGGCAACAAGAAGGTTAAGGATTCAGGAATCTTGAACAATCCAAATTAATCTGATTTGGTATTACTGAGGAATTGAATATAAATATAAATAATAACCAAAGGAAGGCAGTGTTGTGTGATACAAATTTAACGCTGCATTTATTAGTCAATGTTTAATCAATCAAGCTCTGCTAAAAGGATAAATGATTTTTGTCTGTAATGCAGAAAAAAAAAACATAATGGGGCCTTACAACCAGTGTGGGGGGAGTATGTATCCCGTCATGCAAATTTCTCTACAGTCCCATCTGTCTTTAGACAGCCCATTATCACTCTCATGAAGATTTTTGGCAGTGCATATAAAAATTACTTCATAGCAACTCACTTAATATAGATGATACGTTTGACCGCGTCGCCCCTGAATGTGGGCCGGCTTACGCGTGCCGTCAGTGGAAATTGTGTAGTTGTTGCACACTTCAGCGGCGCTTAGAGGATTGGTCCGAGATTCTTGGGAATTCTATGCGTGCAAGCGGACAGGCGCGAAACTAGAACAACCTGACACCTTGCGAGCACACCCGGGACATCGCACTCCGGCGGCCGCAATGTGGCTGACTGACGCTCTCTGATGAGCGTGCCATCACTGGCCGCCTGTAAACCTTTCAGTGGACCTTCTCCTGCCAAGACTGAACTTCAGCCCACTGGTTTACGTACCAGTCGGCAAAAACTGGCATTTTAATTAAGGGCCTTTTAAATACACAACGTCTGCCAAGTGCAGATGTTAGCATGAGCAGGTTCATGCAAAAAAACATTCAATTGCATAGCTTAATTAGCACTTTGCTATAATGAATTTCAGCTGCATTTGATCACCATGGAATTGCTTTGATCATTTTACAAATTAAAAAATTAATTTTAATGCATATTGCATTCTGTAATATCGAAAATGTGTATAGGAAAACACATTTACTGCCGCCTAACATTTATTTCAAGTTGTGAGTACTTTAACCAAGGGTATAACAGAAGTTGCCTAGAATTTTAATATAAAATATGATGTCCATGAGTCAAATTCCTTAACCACAATGCTGGCAGAAGTACTTTGCAGTAACAACCAACACCAACTGCCCAATAACTGCAAAGTCAAATGGGAAAAAGGTGGACCTTCTTTACACCACCACTCATAATTTGCTGAAGCTTATAATGATAATAATGAGATAATTATGAGGCTGTGATGGCGTAAAATGAGCACGGGGTGTTTAATATCCACAACAGCTGATTACCGTTCAGGTCGGGTAGTTTGGACATGGTCATGCTGGATATTATGTAGCTTTTGGGAGCTCTCCCATAGTTGCTATTGCCACACAATCCTTCGCTCATTACGGCACAAAGTGCCGTCACTGTTCAAATCAGCGGGGATATGAAACAACACACGGATTAGTGGCATCAATTTAGGGGGAACTTCCGACCATCTTCTCACCGTTAAATCCCAAATTTCCCATGAGATTAAACAGAGCTTTCTCGTGTATTTTAATACGTAAATAGCTGAGGCTAGGTGTTCCTCTCTATGAAGCTGGATCAGTCTCTAAGTGTCTCCCTGTGCAAAAACAATAGTTCTAATTCATCACTTCTGCACAATTATCTTTAAGTGGCTGATGGGAGAGTTCCAAAGCATTGCAACAAAATATTCTCTATTCTCCCTCTATTAGTATTATGTGGCAATCATAAGGAATGTTAAAAATGGTACACAACATTGATTTTGTTATAACTACTCCAACAAAGAAGCTCTAATGGTACTAAGATGAACATGAGTACCCTGCCCAGAGAAGGGTTACTGGACACACCCCTGGAGCCAGGCCTGGGGGTGAGGCTTGCCAACAAACGTCTGGTGTACCCATGTGACTTGGTTGGGCTCAGCCCAAAATGAATACCTGGAGTCATTCGGGCGGCTCACGACCTGCAAGACGTAAGGTGAGGATGAGGTGCAGTGCAGCTTGGGTGGTAGGTACAAGTAGGAATGACAAATTAGACCATGGCTATGCACACTGGGTCTGGCAATATGAAACAATACCTCTCTAACTGGGAAGGTTCTTGAGTTACTACTGGAGACAGCAAGGCATCAACCAGATTTAGTTGGCCTGTCCGCCACACATAGTGTGGGAACAACGAGAATACCTGAAGGGACATGACTGGCCTCTCAGATTTAAACCCAAGCATGTGATGAACATGATACCAAAGCACCCTAAGTCAAAAGTCAATTATGGATTTTTCTATATGTGTTGGACACTTGGGTAAAGAAACTGTGCATGAGAAAGGAGGCTGGATGGATCAGAATAACCCAGACATGCTGACAGGATTTGCTGTGAAAGTCCAGCCGAAGCTTCTGCTCACAGAAGATTCTACTCAAACTTTGTCCCACACAAGCTTGAGGACAGTGAGCCTGAACACATAATGTTCAAGGCCTCAATCACTTCTGTCGCAGTAATGAGCTATAGACAGAGGAGTCAGTGCATATCATGGCAGTAACCCTAGGACCTGCTGGACACCTGTGGTGAGGGAAGCTGTCCAGCTGCAGAAGGAGGCCTTCTGGGAAATGCATGCATGAAGGTCTCCTGAGACAGGTGAAAGGTACCAACAAACACAATAGAGTGCAGCAAAAGCAGTTGCAGAGGCCAAAGCTCACAGATCTATGCATGGGTTCCTGGAGATATGCCATCAGAGTCTAAATGTGCTTTGTTGACTCAGAGAAGGTGTATGGCAGTGTGCCCTGGCACATTCTGTGGGTGGTGCGACAGGATGATGGGGTAACAGGGTCACCACTGCATGCTGTATGAATGTAGTAATTATTGTGTTGAAGTGGGTGTTATCCTCTACCAAGGGTGTGTCTAACCTCCACTCCTGTTTGTGACTTTCATGGACAGGATATTAAGGCACAGCCTTTAGCTGGAAGGGTATGTGGTATGAGGGCTAGAGGTGGCATTCCTGCTGATCTCAGATGATGTCAGGCTTTTGGCTTCATCTGAACAGCACCCCCAGCATGCACCTGAGCGATCTGATGCCGAGTGTGAAGCAGCGGGGATAAGAATGAACACCTTCAAATCTGAGGCTGTGGCAGTCTGTCAGAAAAGTGTGGATCACTACTTTCAGGCAAGGGATGAGAGTCTGCCCCCTTAGTTGAAGAAGTTTAAGTACTGCTGCATCTTGCTCGTGAGTGATGGTAAAAGGGAATGTGAGATTGACTGGAGACTGCTGTTCTGGGGGCACTGAGGAGGTTGAGGGTAGTGAAACGGGAGTAAAATGACAAGATGAGACTCGTGGTTCACCAGTCATTCTACAGTATATGCCTATCCGGAGTCATGATCGTGAACATTGGGTAAGAACTGAAAGAATGAGATAGCAGGTACAAGTGGCTGAAATTTGGTTTGTCCATTTGGTTACTGGTCTCATTTTGGTGAGGAGTTCGGCTATATGAAGCAACCTCAAAATATAGCTGCTGCTTCTTTGGATGCTGAGGAGCTAGCTGAGGTGCTTCGAGCACCTAATAAGGATGCAACCTGGACGGCTCCCAGAGGAGCTGTTCTCGGCACGTCCCACTGGCCAGTGGCCCTGGGGAAAGACCTGGAGGATTTATATCTCCCAGCTGGCTTGGGAACATCTGGGGATCTCCCAGAGCACGTGAACATCTGTGGTTGTGGAAAAACATGTCGAGCTGATCTGCCACCGCAATCCTCACCAGGAGAAGCAGTGGGAAGATGATGACAACCATCATCTGTCATTTCAGAAGCTAAATATGTGTTTTCTAGTTATATAGTTTCTAGTTAATAATTATACATATTCACTTAAGTTCAGCTCTAATACATATTATGTCAGTTATAAATGCAGTTAAGAAATACAAAAATGCAATATATTTCTAGGTATGAGAAAAAGGTCTGAAGAACTGGCTTAATATCAGATAGCTATACGGCTTCAAACTTAACATGACAGAATGCTGGTATTTTTTTCATCAAACAAAGCAATATTTCATGTATTCGGTATTGATTTGTATCTTTTTCTTAAATGTTAAAAAACCAAATGTTTTCAAAATTCAAAGAATGCTTTAATATCAAGATTAATAAAAAAAAAAAAAAAAAAAAAAAAAAGACGAGCTGTGGACCATAAGATGTTTTGAAATTCATTCTCTGTTGGCCGTGAAAAAAAATATTAAGATGATTGAAAACAAAAGACAATGTGTATATGTGAATTGTCCCGACATACTTTTGGATCAGCATCCTAGCATTTACGAAACTGAAATGTGCTGAATGTAATTTTATGTTAGAAATGTAAATTTAATTTGCAACAGCCAACAAGTGTGTTTAAGGAGAAAAACTCTGCTCACTACTGGAAAAATATTGAAGTACATTTTGAACTCATTCATTGTTTAGTGATTTTCATGTCCCTCAAGCATCATACACAGCTGATCAGTCTTTGAGACATGAGTACAAATGGTCCACACTTCCTTGTGAGGTATTAACAGCAAAGCTGATGGATGAATTTTCCCCCTTGTAATCTTCTCCTCCCCCTAATTGCCTTCTTGCCCTGTTGACTCTAGCTCTGCAGTATGCGCTGATTTTAATTGCCACCTCCAGCTAAGTGAAGCCAGATGGACAGTCTTTTTTTTTTCCATTTCTGCTTCACTTTCTTTGTTTTTAATCAACGTCCCAGCGTTAGTGGTAATTAAAACAGAATGGAGGTGTTGCTGCCTTTGACAGGATTTTTAGATTTGTGAGAGAAAGGTGAGGCTGGTCAGCATGTTATTAGGGAAATGAATTATGTAGTACTGAAAGTAAAGGTTGGTATACATGGCGATGATGTAATGTTTAAGGAGACTGGATCCAAGTTCACTAAAAAAGTATACCTACTTGTTCTTGGTATTGTGCTCTACGCTAACGCTGTCATTCTTGGAAACATGTTCCCTCATTTCCTCCAAGATTGGTTTTTCACAAGTTACTGCACTTAGGGAGACATTTTTGCAAAACGCACAGCACACAGACACACATGTACACAGACAAACTATGTACATTCTGTTTAAAAAAATGCTACATCCTTTATATATTTGCAATAACTTAGCTCATTTTTTCAATACACCTTATGAAAATTGTAACAAAATATGTATTTAATTTCTCCCCATACCTGTTTTATGTACTCCTACTGTACCTTGTAACACAAGCAACAAATCTGATTAATGATCACAACGATAAACATCAAAATCAGACAGCAAAGTCAGGTAACATTCAAGTCAAAAATGCTGACAGAACAAATCATACAGTTAGAGAAAGTGTTCAAACTGTCACCCCGTTAGCTTAGCTTTCAGCTAAAAATGATTAAAATTGTCTCATGATCAACAAAGTTATTGAAAAAAATAAAAGGGTTTCCTTTTTTTAAGCACAATGTATAACTCTTTGTGGGAACATTCAATTTACATGCTCCCAATTTAATGCAATCATTCATCTCTAATTTCAAACCCCCAAAGTTCAAAAACAGGTGAAAATTGGCAACAGCCACATTTTGCTAGAAGTCTGGGTTTCTTTTTAAAATATGAAACTGAAAAAAATATATATTTCTCATTATCCTCACAATGTCTGTTTTTTCAGGGCTTGCTGTATTATCAGTGTTTGCACACTTGCTTGTACATCAATACTAATTTTAGAAAAGTTTATTGTAATGTACAACACAGATGCCACAGAACCTGAGAGTGAATAATACAGGCAGCTTAAAAGATGACTTCATTTCTCCAAGATCTCAAAGGACTTGAAACTGTAAAATCTCCTTGAGGACAAGGAATGTGTCATGCTATGCTTCACAGTGACCTCTGTGCTTACAATCAGTTGACCCATCTTAAGCATCCTGAGGTGGAGAAATGCCCCCATGGGCTTCACACTGTCAGTTAGGCTGAGGGCTGTCCATCTCCGAGGAGTCAGTCGACCCCATCAAAGCACTTCTTACTGATTCATCCGCCCCGCAGCCACTTTTGACTGAATGCTTTGCTTTTGATTGATCATAATTGACTTAAATCATAGCTTTTACGTTTGCTTCGCTGGAAATTGTACTCAAAAGTCACAACACAAAGGAACACCTTTTTTGTCATTATGGCCGTGTTCTTAGAAACACGCTTGCGTATACATAACTGTTTCCTTCCATCAAAGAGAAGTTTATCTATAACACGAAGTCTACCAATACCGTAGGTGCCTCATTATTGCCGTAATAAACCAAAATGGGTTGGTAGAAGGACTGCTAGTTAGGGAACACATTGCAGATTCTCTGTGCACCGTAGTCCTAATAAGGGGTCTTCCCCAGAAACCAGTTGGCAGTGTTTAGCTCTGATCAGGTTTCCTCCTTACCATTCAGTCCTACTATGAGGTCCCAGGGACAATGCAGGAATATATGAGCAATATACGCATGAAAGCAAGTCGCCAAATTATTTCAACATATACTTTACTGTGAAGTGTGAACAATAGCAGAAACATTGACTATATACATTTCAACACCTTTACATTTATGACAGACAGCTGGTGATGATTCAGCCTGCAGGAATCTGTAGAACATAAAGCTTATATTTTTTCTCAGACTGGATTAGTCTAGGAGGGTGGCTTCATCTAGAATTGTGGGATGCAGAATCGATTGTGCGTGAACGAGGGGTGATGGGCCATTGCAGCACTAGCAAGCCCTGGTACCTAATTAAACAAACATGCTGCTCGAACACTTATAAATGTCTCGCAGTTATCTGGTCCACTGGTCACCCTCTGGGCTCCCTCCTCCACCTTCCAGGTCTTCTAAGTTCAAGTCAACTGGGATGGTCACGGGTTCTGTGAAACGTATCGTTTTGCAGACCCTGTCCCGCGCGGTACGTTGATGCACGGTGGCTTCCAATGCTGTTTGGCGGGACCTGGACTCCATCATTTACTGAGGAGTTAAATGGACGTAAATGGTGCGAGTTTAACAAGGTAGCCAAAGGCCCCAAATGGAGTAACAAGTGACCGGCGTCGATCATCCTGAGACTGAGAGCATCTGCCAGCCTATGGCTTTTAGCTTAATTTCACTACGTGAATCAGGCCCAAAAAACCATGATAATGCTGAATTGAAGCCAGACACTATATTAAGATGACTATGGTACCCCATGATGGGCTTTGAGTTTATTTTTACTTCTATTACTCTACTTCCCCCACAATGGACTAGCATCTCATCTAGGGTGTACCCCAGCCTTCGGCTCTGTGCTGCCTGGGATAGGCTCCAGACCCCCCCCCCCCCAAAACCCAGAATAAGTGGTTGGAAGATGGATGGACAGATGAATGGACAGATCGATCGGTTCTAGCCCTGACCTAGCATAACTGGTTGCAATGTGGATGGATAAACTGTATGCTGTCACTTGGCTTCAAAGTCTCTATATTGATAAATGTAAGGCTGGGAGGAGGCATAGGCATCCCAGGACAGGGTAAATTCAGATGACAAGCCAATTTGTTCACCTGTATCTGATTTCTGACAATATGAAAATAACCCCATGTATTCTGGTCTCAGACCTTTCTCTCTTTTCCCAACCACCATTCTTCCCAAGGCCCAATTTTATTTCCCTGTGTCTTTCCCTTGCACCAAAGTAAAAAGGAAAAAAACAAACAAAAAAAAAACTTCTATCCCCTTGCCCACATTTAAAATCTGTACCTCAAGTGAAGCTTCCTTGTTGATTCATAGATGATATTGTGCTGTTCACCAACCCAATAATATTCTGTGTTTCCAAAACTCTGGTGATCACCCTCATGGAATGTTTGTAAACCCATGTTTTCTGCCTATCACATTTGGGAGGCTGTGTCCTAAGGTCAGTTTGAGTAGCACCCCTTATTAAAAAAGCCTGCAGCAGTTAACAGTTAAACAGGCAGGACTGTTAATATTCAGGAGAGGCGTTTAGCACTCTGTGTAATATCCCTGGCTTGCTCTGTGGGAGAAGGGGGTACATTTTACTGTAACATGTCTATGCACATATTAAAATTAGCAATAACCCACATGCCATTACAGTGGTGGCTGTCAGTCTCACTGGTGCCCCCTGCTTGCATGGTATGTGCGGCAAACGGAAGCGACGTCCCGTTTTTAACTTTAAATACAGCAGGATGAGCCCCTGCTGGCGGTGATCCCGATTTAATCTGCATCGCAAAACAGTGACGGAGAACACAATGCCACATGAGATGCCTGCACAAATTAGAGCGGGTGACATCACAGCCAACAGAGAGATGGTGTCTCCGTGATGACAGCGGTGGATCATACAAAAAGACCTTCTCATCGGCAATGGGCAAAACAGACCCCATTAAGAAAAGGATTTGGGGAAATGAGATAATGCATGAAGCAATATTGCCTTGGTCCTCAAATATGCTTCCATGAGCTACTGGGACTAGTCTGGATGCCGTTTGCTGACTGGCTTCCTAAAAGTGGAAGCATAGCTGCCATCATTAAACAGAACACCTTTATTAAAACCTTCGTAGCCTTAGCGAGGGTTATTCAGCTTATTTAGGTGCCCAGCAACAGCCACTTCCCACAGGACTCTGAGCTAGGGCATTATTAACGGGTAGCAGGTACTGTGGATATTAAATGCCTGGGCTCATAATCTGAAAGCTGCCCAGGAAGATGTCTACTACTGTACCCTTGAGGGGAAAGTCCAGCTGCATGGGAAGTTGCCAAGCAACGTGTAAATGATTAGAACTGCTAGGAGTATCATTAAATCAGAGGGTGAATACTGTCTCTTATTAGGAGGTTGTGGATGTTCCAGATAGAAGTTCTCTTTCCATTTCAAACAAATCGATTACACTCACGCAGGTGCAAAGCTCACTTTCTTACAATTAGCTACGCAATATCTGCTGCCAGAGTTGAGTGCAGTATGATATCTAATGGTCCAGCACTCCAAATGTATGTAGGGTGTATGGATACAAATCCTACCATCTGCTCCTCTGGCACTTTGACGTATACAACAACGCACTGATGGATCTCTGTTTATGAAGAGTGTCCTTGCAAGAGGCCCATTATTTTTCACCGCATACGCTATGATACAGCTTCCAAACTCAGACACAGCTTCTACCATAGTCCACCTTCCAAAACCGGGATCTTATATGACTGAAGGAGAGTGCCAGCTGGTCATAATTAATAGGGGATGACACTGACATTTATCTTTTCAGTAGATCGTTTTCTACACAGCAAGTAGACAATACATCAAAAACACATCCACGCACCTCTCACACCACCTAAGCATGTTCTTTAGCGCTGAGCCACAGAGCCACTGACAGCACATATGAAATTACAGTGAGTGAGTTTTCGCTAAGTGTGAAGTCAAGCCTGAAAGGGAAGGATGGTCCAGCATAGTCTATGGGTTTACTGAGGGTGACGATGCCACTGACGATTCCACTCCCCATTTTTACTGTCTGGGTGCTTGAGCGCACCGTTAAGAGATGGAGACAGACCACAGCCGCCTTTAATTATCTTTGTGATAGAATACACCAGAACTGGCTGCATATGCTTTCAAATGCTTAAGGAGCCCAGGTGTCTCCACAGCTAAATTTACTGCAGGCTGCGTCGACATACCCAATATGTCCTTGAGCGTGCAGCTGTTTTCCATAAGTAAATAAAAGGAAAGTATATCAAAGTGCGCCGAGCAACACCAGCTTCTCTTTCAGGGCCTATACTGGGTCGTGTTTACGTAGGCATACACACGTTTTTCCATATTGATTATCCACAGAATATGTCTTGCCACCGCAGATGTGCGATGGAATTCCCCTTTAAGGTATTTATCCACTTTATTATAAAAACATTTGGGTTCAGCTGAAGCAGACGTCAGGTAATTGGGCGGCTGTTGGAAGTTTAGTACACCAGTGGTATACAAGTAGTACATTAATAAATATTCAGTCAAAGTACATGGTCTCCTCTTTGGGAAATGTAAAATTGAAGTATGCGTGTATTCCAGAGAAAGAATTTAGCATTGCTGGGCATCACAAAGTTCAGATAGTCCACAGAAATACTTTAGTAAATTGAGATTAATGGGCAATTCCTTGTTTTATGGAAAATAACTACAAATAGTGCATTATACTTAGGATACATGACAAAACAGCAAAACAACAAAAAAACTTTAATAAATAAAATGATGCTTGCTTTGTTAAAATATATAATATAAAGTAGCCTATGGTAGACATATTGCATGTTAAGAATTTGGTTCCAATGTCATATCATCCATCAATCCATCCATCCATCCATCCATAACCTCTTATTCAAAGCAGGATCAAATGTCAGTGAGCCTGAAGCCTATCCCAGGGTACGTGGCAGGGGACAGGTCTGTATTGTTTTTCATGTCCATATTGCCCTTGTTATTTCCAGGAGTGAATCACCTGATCTTACATGGTAACAGAACATTTCCATCACCAGGTGTTAATGGTGATGGTAATGGTAACAGAAAGGCAGGGGCATTAATGGTGATCCCAAAGCAGCTTCCTTCCTTGCTTTCTCCCTTTCCTTTGATGAGCTGCTCCAATGCATTGCTGCGTGTTCCCCTGCCTGCATGTTCAAACACCACGTGACTCAGGCGAGAGAAACTGTGTGCAAGCAGGTGATCAGTGGCGAGCTGAAAAGACACATGACCTGCGGGGTCGTCAGCCAGCCCAGCACCCCAAAGGTCCTCACAGCCTGCCCCTGGAGCAGGACCCTTTTGCTTATTAAACAGTTCTGGTTGAAGATGTAATCGTGGCAGTTTAATTTACACCACACCACTCCACAAGCAGCACTAAGGTAGACTGATCGCAGACTCCTCTCTGAGCGACAAATCACTGTGCTTCTCTATTTATAAAGGTGAGACTTGATATTGCTACCCCAAATCTCATTGCATCTCTTCAGCTGACACATCATTGCATATGAAAAATTAATGAGGAAATGCTGAACTACAGATAAATGCCCCCCCTTCCTTTTCTGGAAAGGTGGTGTACGCCTCCCCTCCCTCTTCAGCAGCCAATCCCAGCGCCACACTCTCCATTTTGACTTTGTAAGATCAAAATGTCCTGACTTGGAAATAACAACAACAATAATTAGAAATCCCAGGGCGTAACAGCGTGTGATTCCCAATGAATGCTAGTGGATTCTCAGTAGATTCGGACATGGCTCTCATTATACATCAAAAATTGGCTATCAGGCTCGATGGCGACTGACATCGCAGGGATTCCTGAGGGAAGACCCATAGTACCCAGTCAGCAGAGAGCCCTGTGGACTCTCAGGTATTTACAGTATCCACTGTTTCCATTCACCGGATAACAGCGTCAGATAAAGTTCACCTTTTGCACGCTTCACAAAAAACTGCTTCAAAACTGTCTTTATTTAAAGTAAAATTTCAGGGAATACAAAATAAGATAATGTGAATAATTATTTCCCCTGGCCCATTTTGCTCCGTGTCATATAGATGCTTAGGTAGACCTTGCTTTACACTGGAGGTTAACAGGAGCTGACTGGCACTCATTTCAGGATAAAGGTGGAACCAACCCCATGTCAGGCACAATCAAGGCCACCTAAAAGGAATAGTCATGTGATATATGACAACTGCGAGGCTGTCATTATAAGTGCCTTGCAGCTTCATTCTGTGCTTTGAAGCTATTAAAGAGGCTTGACTCGGTTCAGGAGGGGATATGTACTTTGATGTTAACGACAGTCGAGCTGCACAGGAGCAAACCACATATCATTAATGTTTCTCCTAGAAATATAAAGGAAGCGGAGAGCATGACAATCAGGTGGCACACGCAGTGCTAAAGTAAGGGTGACTGGAGGAATTATGGGAATCCCAGGCATATTATCACATCAGAGGAGCATGAAATACTTTTGAATGGGATACATGTGCAAAAGGAGAAGAGCAATGAAATAGTTCCCATTAAAGAAAAGAAGAAACAAATCAATGAGTTTGATCTAAGGGCAGCGGCTCACACTTAATGTTTTCATTTTCGTTCATGGAAGCACAGCAGCTTGGTCACAGAAGCACCATGGTCCATTACCAGGAGACAATGGAAAATAACACAAGCAAAAAAAGTTAGGATGACTCGCCGAAGCATCGCAGTTAGGACGTAACAGCTTACATATCTATGGAAAGTGCTCCCTTGAAATCAATATTGCTGGTCGTTCCATTTCCTTTTTCCATTCACAAGCCTGATCCTACATTTTCATTTATGATGTCCCGAAGATTGCAACAGCTCTTTTGGCACATTAAATGTCCTTTCAGTAAGAGTAATTCAATTTCAGCCCATCAGAGCTTCTACATCGCCAACGATGGAAAATCCCAGACTTGAGATCATATGCAAGAATAAACAAAGGCCAGCCCCCCTGGAAGTTAGTGGTAATAACAGGGGCTTAACACCAGAAGGCCGTAACAGATGTGAAGAAGAAATTGGGGAAGTCGCGAGCTTGTGGGGCGTTTCTGGATTTGAAATTATAAAATGCTCAGAAGGTGGACTCGCAAGACGCAATGGGGTTATTTTTTTCCAGGCTTAGCTGAGGTCAACCCTTTGTGTTAGGTGATAGGCCCAAACGACGCAACCTCCATGCAGGGGCACTCCACGTCTTCAAGGATAACGACTCTCTGATGCGTAATGCACATGTATTGGGCAGCACTGTGACAGAGTGTACTTTCCATAAGGAAAAGAGGTAGAAAAATGAGCACCTTTGTTTAACCAGACCCAGTCACGTTTTCAGCTTCTGGGCAGAATGTCAGGGGCCCGCTCTGAGACTGAAATGAACATCTTCACTGCGATGTAAATGGCTTTCATCTAATGCGAGCGGCTCTTTTGGCCTTGACATTAAATAAATAACTTGAAGTTTAGCATTAAATGTGCTCATATTGAACTAGCTTTCCTTTTTAACAAACCCGCGAGCCCCCATTCAAAGGCAGCAGAGTGGAAACAGCCATACCCTAGACCTGTTTCTATAAGCTAAACGTTCAAGGATCCTTCTCCTTCTAAGAGGACTCCAAATTCGACAAGATATCACTCTCATAATCTCCTAAGAGACGGCCAGAGGGAAATGGAATTATATGTAGTTTAATACCCAAAAAGAAACGGAGCAATGAGATGTAAAAAAAAAGATTATTATATATCTGGAAGGTCTTGGAAATATTGTGGCTAAGTGTGAGTGTTGATCCGAATGCAGTTTTCCTTATTAGACGTAACAGCCATCTTGCACAGACATTTGCGTGAGATTACATCAGACATGAGGAGGAGAGGAGTGCGCTGTAAAATCAAGCATAAAAACCATACGCAGAGGATTGTATTCATGTAGAATCGCAGTACATTTTTTTAAGATATGCTAAATGATGGTTATTGGTTTAATTAGTAGTAATGGCATTAGTAATGCTGTTACAGAGATATCCGATTTTACACTTTTCAGTACATATGCAGATTCATCATCATCACTTCCTCTTCAAAAAAAACAGGACAGATGAAGACGCGGGCTTGCTCCTCATTCGTTTTTGCCCCTAATAATCAATCTACACCTTTATAAAGCCAGATACTTTGGCTGTGTCTTTGCACACCGTAGAATGGGATATTTTACTATTCAATGAGGACAATGACAATCATAAATTAGCATGTAACTGATTGCCCAGGGTGTCCCCTGCCTTGTGACCAATGCTGCCTGGGATAAAATCCAAGCTCACTATGACCCAGCAGTAATGGAAAGCAGACAGGCATATGAATGTACAGACAGTTGTAGGAGTGATACAGATTAGAGTAACCTGAATGCAAAAATTGAACGTGCTAACAACAATCACATCAGCCTCATTTAGTAATCTCACAGTAAAAGCAATGCTCAGAAACTAAACAATTGTATCTATGGCAACATCATCTTTAACAATGGGGTCAAAGATCAAGGTTAATAAATGGAGAGGTGTGTAAGAACACAATTGATTTTCAATACGCTACAAGGGACGACAATACTTAGAATTGCAGCTTGTGCAATTGTAGAAAAATAGTCAAATGCTGTAGACACCAAGCTGAACACAGTGATAAAACATTGACAAAACATGCTTTTTAATCTCTTTTGAAAGATGCTTAATAAAGCCATATGCACCATGCACAGGAGGGCAAAATCCCTTTGAACAGCTTCTGTTGGATGAATAATGCATAAATTTAATATTCAACCTTGACACTTACTGAGCTTTCACTTCCATCCACGTGAGTGGCCCTTCGAGCTACGGATTACCATCGCTGTATTATTTTTAACAGGACAACACGAGTTTATGTTCAATGCCAAACATCAGTCCAGATTCCATGAAAGACCTACAAAAGCACCTTAATAACTCAGGCATAAATAAAGCCTCCGGTGGTATTTTCTAAACGACAAGGGCACTCGAATTATCCTGAGCGCGGAGTAAAATTACCAAATTAGTATGCCGTATTATTATTTTCTCTTTGCTAGCAAAAACATGGAATGTGCACGAAAGGAACAGGATTTGCATGGGGGGGGGGGGATTTGGAAAGCATCTGTATTTCCAAAGCGTAACTTCATAAAACATTCATGAAGTGCTTTCAGATGAATCCAATGAAGAAAAAGGCCTCTGAACCGGGAACTGGCAGCTGCAGGAGTCTGCGAGGCTCTGAAGGCATTACACTGCAACGACAGTGCCGTGTGACGCTGATGCCCTTGCTGGTTTGCGTGTATTCTGGACGGCGTGGCATTTTGGCCGGACGCCGCATGCATGCTGCGACTGGCATGGCTCCATCTGATGAGTAGCGAGAGGCACGGATCAAGAGGCAACAGCAGAAAAGGTATTATGCCACACGAAGATGCTGAAGTGGGTCGATCGGGAGGAGAAGGGAATTGTGGGAAATGGAAAATAAATCTGGGGTGGGCTTGTGCATGCAGCCAAACTGACACAAAACACCAGGAATGGAAAATCAGCACACAACTTGAGTTCACCACGAGTGAGATGCCGAGAGTACACTGGGGCAAGATGCAGTCAGAGAATCGGGGTTCTCACAATCAGCAGACAAATGACTGCTGTTAAATCACTGGGGGGGTCAAAACATGTCTGTCTTGTGATATATAAAGGGGATGGTACTAGCCACCAGGGCTCACAGATCTCTGTCACATAAATAGCTTCATTTTCCTGCACTGTCGCAACAAACCAGGGACCCAGATGACACGACCGATCTGAATCTCCACACCGTGGCTGCACTTTACAATGCTATCAATCTAGCACCAAACAGAGTGCCTCGCTGGAGACCCCCTTCTCAACGCACGAGAAAACCACGTTCAGGAAAACAGCATGTCATTTTTGCCTACAACAAACACTGACCTTATAGAGCCCGCTTTATTAAACTCCATTCACAGACCACTCAGTTACATATTCCCTTAATAAATAAAAATCCCATTTTATAAAGATAGCAAAACAACAGAAGTGTCCCATTTGTAAATTTGTCTTTGACATGACCCTGAATCTCTCCCAAAAAAAAAGTGGGAAAACACATAATGAGGTGCATTCCCAATGCTTTGGGAAGGCCAGTAACTTGTCCAATGCCTGAATTAATCACAGGATTAATAATGCCCCCAAAGACAAGTGGTGGGATGCGTGGGCTAGGGGCTTGACAGGAAACCCTGGGGGACAATCTAACACCTCTGGAAGGCAGAAATGAGAAGCTGAATTTACACCAGGGATGCTATCAAAAATATTGGGGCCAAATCTGTAGGGATGATGCCCCTGCTGATCCCAGGTTTTCCAAGGCAAAATGTCGTAGGTTCAAATCCCAGCAGTGCTTAACTTTGTGCTCTATTTAACCAGAAAAGCCAGGACAAAAACAAAAAATCAAAAATAGGTGGCGTGGACAGGTCATATGAGTGAGGGGTGTCAGTGGATGAGCAATGTAGATAGAGAGAGTTTGCAGCATGCACCCAGACAGAGAGTGGCTGATGATTACCCATGAGTGCATAGGGTCGACTGCCTCAAGACTCCCTCGTTTATTAATCTCATCAGCTGTCCACTGTTTCCTCATATTTACCTCAGTGTTACCACCCAAAGTCCTCAGCAAAGTTGCAAGGAATTATGGGTTTCAACCACGTGCTGAAGGACACATCTGTTGGATTGTAGGACTGCAATATGGCGACACAACTTTTTCTTGGTGCATTGGGCAATTCGGTGTCATGCTCCATGCTGCCAAATGGGAGCGTGATGGCAGGAAATGGTGGGTGTTTCGGGAGGGCCATGTCAGGAGATTTGTGATTTCATATGATAAGCCCATGTCAGGAGATCTGTGATCTCATATGATAAGCCCATGCCAGGAGATCTGTGATTTCATATGATAAGCCCATGTCAGGAGATCTGTGATTTCATATGATAAGCCCATGTCAGGAGATAGGTATTTTCATATGATAAGCCTTTAGTTCAGCCTCAATGGTGAGAAGTTGCTCTCCTCATTCCCCTCACGTCTCTGACTGCTGATGTCCACCACCTATGCAGACCAGAGGTAGATAATGACAGATCCTGAGATGGAGGAACATTGTGGCCCCAACAAGGCAGTGTGCCGATGAGTAGGACACCCTGCACGCTCGCTGTCAGAGACACTGGAACAGATGTGGACTCCAGGGTCTGTCAGTAGACAAAAGGGACCCAACTGTATAGGGGTGACTGTCAAACCCCAGAAAACGTTCAAAGGTCTGGAGTCTATCTATGCTCCACTGGCTAACCACCACCACATTATGTTATGGGGTTAATCTTTTATGTCCTTAGCATTGAGTCTAATTATCTTGTCAGCGTATTGTTTATTGTATCAATTACCGATTCTGTATGAGCACATTACCTCCATTCGTACAGCAAGGAGCCGGGAGAGGTGGCCACAAACAAGACAAGCAGCACTAATTAAGCCTTATTGAGGAGGCTATTTAAAAAACATGAATAGTCAATGATCAGTCTGGAAGCTTTTTCTGGAGTTCAAGTCTAAGCTGTCTTCTCCATTGGATTCTATGCTTCCTGATCTTCCTCTGGTTTTAGACTTGTCATCAGTTTTATTCAGTTACTTCCAGAGTTGTTTTTTTAGTTTACACATGTCTATGACTTTGAATTATGCCAAGCCCTCCTTTTTCTCCATCTCCCTGGTTGCCAGACTTGCCACCGTCTGACGTCAACCTTGGCCTTAACCTCTGATCCAGCAATTCCTGGTTCTACTCTGCCATTAGATCTGGCTCTGCTTCTCTGGATTGATGTTCACTGGCAGCCCTCACTACAAGGGGCAGAAGACCATGCTGTCACCTGGAACACCAAACCTCCTCACTTCAATGCTGGGCCATTAAATACATTAATTGAGTCAATCCAGATGTGTACCAGGAACCCCAACCAACAATGCAGAAAGTAATCCCAATACAGGACAGAGCAGAAGTGGAACAGTTTGGCCTCTTGTGGCTGTTTGGACCTGAAACATATAACAATTAATTGTAAATACCTTGGCTCTCCGGACATAATGCTGACCTGAAGTTCAACAAGCAGATTCTTTATTCATTTTTAAGTACCAGACTGTTTTCTGAGACAGGCTCTTAATGGATGCTATATTTAGGTAACACTCTTGCATGAGCATCTTATTAGCATGTGTGACCTACTTTAAAATAACTAAACTTTGCGGTGACAGTAGCCTAGCCAAAGGCCCGAGCCTGGAAAGTCTAAATTGAATTACATTAGGAGGATGAAGATGTTTGTGCTGATATTGTAATAAAATTCCAGCTCATTTCTGTTCCATAGCAACATCTCCTAAAATTCCCAAATTTCTAGTCCACTAATTTCTCAAACTGTCTATCCAGGCCAGTGTTACTGTTCTCTGAATATTGAGTAACTTTTTGACTGTTCTTTTCTGGTCTTGGCCTGTCTGCACAGCAGATAATCTGGTGCCCCAAGATAGTGACCCTATGTTCCAGATCATATATAGCCCTGCCACATCGCAGACATCTAAAACATACTAAAGTGAGACACGCTCACATATTAAGCATCAACAAAATGCCACCTGCTGTGATGGAACACGGATGCAAATTAATAAGTGTGAGTTTGAAATCAAAGAGGCTGCTTTCTTATCTTAATGGGACAGGGCGCAGAGAGTCAAAGTGTTCACATCAAATGACAAGTTTGGGGTGGAGACGAGAGACAGGGAGTACAACTGTGAAAAGCACTTAAAGAAATTATGGTGTGTGCTGGGACAAGGCTGAAGTCATCCTCACCGGCAGCCCCTGACCCAGATACTGCCATGCTCCTCATTCTGAAGGGGCACTTTCTGCTTGGGTAGATGCTGCAGCGAGGAGGCTGGAAATATCTCCTCACTGGGGAAATGGCTGCGCCTGTCAATGCCGGAAGACAGTCTTTCCCCTCCAAGCCCAGACATGCTCTAGAAATACTCCACATAAAATAAAAAAAATAAAACTTTTTTGTCAGTGATTCGTTTCGTTGAGACCACAGACCTGCAGGGAATATAGATCTGAAGGTTCCCAGGTACATTTGATCGTGTGGGTAACAATCTCTTTGGTCCTTTTTGGAGTTTTAAGGTTTGCAAGGTTGGCCTGGGGCAAATAAAAAGTAAGATTGGTTCTTTTTTCCTGTTTTCTCAACAGCGAGTTTGTGCACTGACCCATGATTCACAAGGCAATGCCTGCGAGGTTACGTAACACTCAATCATCCATAAATGTGCAACGTACCCAGGTTCACATATCCGTGCGCAAGGCTGGTGCTAGGCGTTTGAGTGCGGTGTTACTTAATGGCCAGTCTCGTGATTTCACAAATCCCAAACGACAGTTTACAAGTGATATCAAAATGACATGGACCTTCAGAGTCTTCACTCTGTCACTTTGAAATTGTAGCATTGCTACGGAGTTTCCATGTGCGGGAAAACACAGACGCTCCCTTTGCCCAGTGAAGGCAGCAAGCTGATGGGACATTCTACAGCACTGCGATGGATCATTTCTCCACAAAGGTCCATAGCTTTCCTGCATGTAGATGCATGGCACTGTGAAGTGAAACAGTACATGGCAGCTGTCTGAGAAAGAGAGCGCTGTGGAAAATAGTGGCCATTAAAAAACAATAGCCATATTCAAGTCTCACCACACCCCTGACCAAAAAAGTTAAGAAGATGGATGGTTGGATGGATGGAGACATAGAAGGAATGATGAATGTTCATGTCTTTTACGAACTACATTGTTTATGGTACAAAGCAGAGTAAAACAATTGCTGTACTATGTGTAACACCATAGGGTAGTGTCCACAGGAACTACATTAAGAATATGTTTTCTTCACGCTTTTGTGTGCAGTGGTTCAGTCTTTAGTGGTGTTGTTTTAATTTAAAAAGTATAAATGCTTATATCTTTCCTGAACGCTCAGATCACATGCTTGCTTGTTGGTGATATTGCAAAATAAAATAATTAACACCAAATAGAGCAATGATTCGCAATCCCGATTAGAAGGAGTATAAAAACGTAGCAGAATTACCCAAACCAGCCAGCTGTGTTGTCTTTCATAAGCATAAACAGCACACTTCATTTTTCCACATTGCTAATTATCAATTCTGACACCTAAGACAGCATTTTGCAGTAACAAAGCAAATATATTTTGAGATGTTGCATGGTTCGTGGATGCAGACGTGTTAGGCTGTTGGCATGCCAGTGAGGATGAAAATATATATACGGGGACCACCTTAACCAACTCATAACCTGCCCCTGCCCGTTCGTCACAGCGTGACTCCTGCCCGTTTGACACATAGTGGCCCCTGGCAGTTTGTCACAGAGGGGCCCCTACCTGTTTTTTACTGAGTGGCCCTTGCCTGTTTGCCACAGAAAGGCCCCTGTTCATTTGCCACAGAGATGCCCCTGCCCATTTATCATCTGACCAATTGTCACAGAGTGACTCCAGTTTACTTTAGAATCCCTCTTCCAAGATAACAAGAAGATTAGAAGATGGATGGATGGATGGATGGATGGATGGATGACTCTCTTCCAGCTCTTACTCCCATCTACCGCTACTCACTCATATGTCCATATTAGTTATGGCACACTCGTAAAACATGAAAAACAAATCCACCATTCCAGTATTATACGGGGACCGAAGGAGTGAAGCAGGCGGGAACAGCAGTGCTGGATTGATGGGAGGTTTATCTATAATAAATGTATCATCCATGTGTATAATATTTAAACCCATATTTTGCAAGAACTGCAACCTCACCAGGGGAAGCAGAGAGTAGATGATGACAATGATGATGATGATGATGATGATGATGATGATGATATATTGCACTGTGTCTGTATCTATGCACTTTATGTTAGCTTGCTGTTGCACGCAAACAAATTACCCGCTGGGAACAACAATAATATCATCCATCCATCCATCCATCCATCCATCCATCCATCCATCCATCCATCCATCCATCCATCCCTCCACCCATCCCTCCACCCATCCATCCGAATAAACAAGAGCAAGTAAATTAACCATTTTGTTTGCCACTATTCTGCATTGTTAGGCCATCATCACCACTGCACCTCCACACCTGTACCATGGGTATATCTCACATCTCTCAGCTCAGCTCGTCTGTATGATTAATTTAACTGATTTCTCTTTCATCCGTTGCAGGTGGAATCCCAGCCCTAGAAAAGCCTTCAACTCATTCTCTGAAAACTGAAGCCTTTGACTCTCTGTCAATGAGGCTACATGATCTGCACTCAGAAAGATCGCCGACGGTTCACGGCCTTCATTCTGCAGGAGCCGTTGGGGACATGCTCGACTGAGAGAGCCCCTTAAATTTTTAAAATTCCATCAACTTGGATCGGACCTTGTTTCCCGCTACATCGGTGACATAACGGCTCTGGGGTCGCTTACGAGGACAAAATTCATTTAGTCTAAACGTTGATGTGAAAAGCCATTTTGACAGGAGGTCTCCGCTGAATTTATGGCTGCATTGATATGTACCCGAGGGGGGATCTAGTGGGGGTGATGGTGGGGTAAGAACCGTCAATCCTCCACCTGGCAGGCATTCACAGGTATTCAAACACACAGCTGAAAATGATGTCTATATTTCACAGCAAGCTGGGGGCAGCTCTATTAAACCCAAGTAGGTAGACCGCAATGAGTTCACTCAGTCTCAATAACTGGTGATCATATTCGTAAAGAAGAAATCAATATTCATTCTTTGCTATTCATGATAACTTTGGTAATAGCCCACAACAAAGATTCTCGTTTCATGTTTAAGTGGTAAAGTTTGGTTTGCGTGTCACAGTCCATAGTTAACAATTCCCAAGACCTTCTCCATCTCTGCTTCACCTTTTAAAGGACCAAGGATTCATGGGAGACTGAGGATTATGAACGAGGACTGCTGTTTTTTAGTGTGAGATGGAATGTTCTTTAAAGAGGCTGGACAAATCACCAGAACAGTAAAGCGAGATAACAGTTAATGCCTGTTTTCTGCTGAGTTCTGGATAAAGCCTGCTGATTCTCATTGTTTGCTGACTTCTCAAACTGGTAAAGAGATGTCTATTCATCCAGAAAACAGGTAGAGAAACTAAAAGGATGTGTTCAGCTCTGCAATAATGTGTTGATGAATAAGGCAATGACTAGAGCTGGTTTTCTGAGATAGCATCTTGCAGAGATAAAGCAAATATATATATATTTTAAAAAGTTCAGCTTTACCATATAACTCTGCCCCCCCACACTTGTACTCTCAGGCTGTAGACAGGACAGCCGTGTCACCGGGTCACCCTTTTCACATGCAAAAGATGCCACACGTCAGCAGGATATCCCTCATGCACGTCGGTCTTTGCCTGACAGCTCGCCATTGTGAGTTGGACAAAAGTGAGCCTTGCTGCAAATGCAGTAACCCAGAGTGAACACAGTATTCTTACATCAAATGGCTGGATGTGCTCAGATCCTGCTGAGACTGGGAACAAAAAATGAGAAAGGGGCTAAAACATGAAAGGGGACACAAGAAAGAAAAACAGAACTGAATAACACAATGATATTTATAATTATACTGGACATGTATATTGGCAAGTCTCCACCCCCCCCCCCCCAAAACCCTGAATAGAATTGAAGGGTTTGCAAAATGGATGGATGGATGGATGGATGTATATCAACACGAGTTCTACAATTGGTAACACTGTTCTCTTATACCTCCTTAGTTGTAGGTTTGAATCCTACCTTCACTGTGTGTGTGCAGTTTTAAAGTTTCCCTGTCATTGTGTCCTCAAATAGTCCAAAAACGTGCAGTCTTCCCTAAACGGCCATTAGTGTGTACGTCCTGCAATGAACTAGCACCCCATCCAGGAGGTTTCCCTGCTTTGTGACCTGTGCTGCCTCGGATAGGCTCTTGGTTACAGCTCGACTCTGTATTGAACCAGCAATTTGATGATGGATGAATGTATACTAAGACAGACTCCCTAACCATGTAGTAAATAAGCGGTCATAGAAAACAGATGGAGACGATAATACTGTGGGCACACAAGGGCCTGCTAAACCTCAAGGCAGAGTCAGCGTCACGCCATTAGACAACGACCACATTATTCCCCTGGGCAAACTTGGAGTTGTTCATGGGAAGAGGCAATAGGACACAGCTGGTATTGGTCAATCACTAATACAGCACCCTCTTCAGGTCAAAACCTGTGATGCAGCCAGGAAGGAGGAATGGACAAATGGTGAACAAGAGGCACGTGTTCTTTCTCTCACCAAACCGAAGAAGCCTGGAAGATGACCACCTTGAGGGCACTGCAAACTCCATCCTCTACCACCGATGACCCAGGAGTTAGGAACAGTTGCCTGGATAAGTGATTACCCTCCAAGCTTCACTGAACCTGACGTCCACCTATTAGTCCAGGGTCGGCGGCAGAACAAAATCGGTGGTGGTCATAGTGGGCAGCATTCTACCGATTCTGCTGCCGTCGAAACTGGAGGTGATAGCAGTAAATGTTGGCAAACAGAATCTATTGCAAGATGTTTGTTTAGGCTACCTTTACCTAAACTAAAATGAGATTCATCTAAAGTAGGAAAAGTGACATGTTATAAACACGTGAAATTTCGAACATAAACGATTCATTCTAAATTAATTGAAAATGATCGTTTAGATATTTTTACCAGTACAGCAAATTGCAGTACAGCAAATTTTACAGACTATGTAAAGGACAAGTGATTCATGATCATTTTCATGTCGTTATTGATATAATAAGTTAGAAATATGGTTTCAGAAATAGGGTGAATACATGACTTTGTAAGATCCATGGTACAGAAACATCTGATGAACAACACTGACACAATCTGACTTATGTAGACAAAATAATGATAAAACTCAGACACTGGTAATGTGATTTAAATAAATTGTTGAAAGAAGCCATTTTTCTATTTAAAATATAGTGATTTACTATATGGACAAAAGTATTGACACCCCAGTTAATAGGGGGGTTCACATACTTTTGGACTTAGGTAATTAGGCCAAACATATTGCTGAGCCAGGTGTATAACTACACACACAGGCATGTAATATCCAGCAACAAACACTGGTGGCAGGATGGGTCATACTGAAGAGATTAGTGACAATCAACGTGGCACCATCATAAGATGCCACCTTCCCAACAAGTCTGCATGAAATATCTGCCTTGGTTAACTGCAAGTGACGTAACTGTGATGTGGAAACTTCTATAAACAACAAAAGTTCAGTTGTGATGTCGTAGGCCACACAAACAGAAAGGGAGGGACTCAATGACCCAACATCAATACCCAACCTCACTGATGCTGTTACGGCTGAATGGCAGAAAATCCCACCAACGATTTTCAAACATCTAGCGTAATGCCTTTCCCAAAGAGTGCAGGCAAAGGAGGACCAACTTCTTATTTTTTATACCCTTGGTTTTGGAATGAGTTACTGCACAGGTAGGTGTCCCAATACTTTTGTCCATATAGTGTATTACTTTGTAAAAGACTACAGACAAGGTAATATAGCTAAAAATGATACTGCTAAATGACAACACTACCTAGCTGCACGTGCCAATACATAATGCAAGTGCTACGGAAATCATACATAAACTATAACATTCAAATAAATAAATATACCAATAATCTCTAATTACTTTTACAGTGTAAGTAAAACCTCTATATATAAAACATTACCAGTAATGGATGTATTCTTCAAATTATAATGAAACAGGGAGTGTAAACGCTGCATACTTATCAGAAGATATTGCCTGGGGGAGACACTAGGAAGACAAGCAGTTAAACGGATGTTGGTGATATCCAATCAGATTTGGGTATGTCATTAAGGTCACAGTTACAGTATAGCATATGATGTTTTATTTTGCGTCGATCTCCTCAAAGAAACCAAACAAGAACATCTGGGTCTCGGAATACATTCGACTGTTTCCTTAAGAGTGAACAAGAGCAAACTTTCCCTTTGATACCAGTATTAGAGGGCTATGGGGTTAATGGGTGGCTAACCTCCCAGTATCAGAGGGCTATGGAATTAGTGGGTAGCTAAACTCCCAATATCAGTGGGCTATGGGGTTAATGCTCGGCTAAACTCCCAGTATCAGTGAGCTATGGGGTTAATGGGTGGTTAGACTCCCAGTATCAGTGGGCTATGGGGTTAATGGGTGGTTAGACTGCCAATATCAGTCAGCTATGGGGTTAGTGGGTGGCTAAACATCAGGTATCAGTGGGCTGTGGGGTTAATGGGTGGCTAACCTCCCAGTATCAGTGGGCTGTGGGGTTAGTGGGTGGCTAACCTCCCAGTATCTCAACCAGTATAATCTAGAATTTACCTTTGATTTCATTCTCTATTGTACAGCCAGACAATACATTAAATAACGAGCTGATATCACAAGGTAATTTCTTTCCTTGCTCCCATTTTTCAGACCCACGCTCATTTTTTCCAGTTTACTACTCCCTTCTTCAAAGCATTTTCTTTGCCCATTAGGTGTCAATAGAAATTAAATGCTCTATATAATTTTGGGTTACACTATTATTCCAAGATACTTTTGCTGCTGTGTGTCTTTATAATTTGTCCCTCGGTTTAAGACTGCATGTCACGTTTTGTGAGTGTATTCTCTTTTTCAAGAAATAGCTTTCATCAAGGGCAAGATCCAAAATGACTGAGTACATAAACTGGTGGGTGGGTGAACTGATGCTTAGATACAAATGTTTTTTTTTCCAGTCAGAGAAGCAAGCGCCTGAGATGAAGCAGGTGAGTTTTAAGATAATGGTCTTTCTTAGACTCTCTGTGTAATGGAGAGAAAAAGCTTTATTGTCTGACTGGAAGTAAAGGATGAGGTAGACTTGACTTAAAGAGATCAATAAGTAAAATAAATATTTCAGTGTAGCCATGTTACTGTTTCCTAGTACTGTTTAATGGGCTCTCTGGTCTCATTTAAGAGGAACAAACAAGATCCTGTGGTCACCGGCCACCTCAGTAGCTGGCAATCTGAAACACACAGAGTACTACTGCTAGCTCACTGGCAGAAAACAGCAACCTGTTTGGTTTGTCAAGATTTGTTTTATTATGTTGAAACCTCAGAAATCTCAGTCATTCTATGTTCATTCTCATCTACAGCATGAGAGATGGTTACTTTCAATTATTTTCTTATTCATATTTTATTGTGTTCCTTGGTAAAGGTTACAGGCAGAATCCATGCATCCTTTCCAATACAGTCAGGGCTACTTGCTGGTAAAGCCAGCATGGCTTTTTAAACGCACATGGGATACACCGCGTGAAGCGGTGACTCAGGAAGGACGACCCGCCGAACAGCAAATATCAAGGGCGGCATCCTGTCAACAGCATTTCTCACATGAGACGCTCAGTTTCCAGTTCCCTCTCTGCTCTGCGTGACAGGTGGAAGTCAAAGACGACGCCATGATGCTAAAGTGTTAGAGCTGAGTAGCGCAAACATGAGGCAGGCAATTCCTTCCGAGGACCATGAACTAGGCAGGCTCACAAGTGTCTTTTTTCACTCAGATATTTATTGATTTTAGCAAATTTTATATATCAACATGAAGCCAGGACGCTGACTTCCCCCAGTCATAATGAATTTTGTTACATGGTACAGTAGGACTGATAATTATGTCTTGAATGGCCTTGTTTGATGTTTATGATGCACTGACGATATCATAGCAACACAAAACCCTGCTGATGTAGAAGATTCTAAAGTATATTGATGAGTGCTGTCATATTTCATTCCCTGAAATCCCTTGTTTCAAAGTGGGGAATTTCAGTATAAAACCGTAAGAAATTCAGCACCATTCCTGCATTTGCAGCACCCAACACAAGCACACCCTGTCCAGAGTGGATCGATGTCGTAGCATCTGTACTCAGGATCATTTTTCAATCTATAACTCAACAAAGAATCATCTGTTAAAGTAAACCAGGAGATGGCTTAGAAAAGCACCATAACAAACAGATCTCTAGGAATTGTCCGAAGGATGGTGGTTTTTTTAATTGCTTCTCGGCGATATCCCAATCACTAGCATTTTGATTGCAGGCTTAAACACGTTCTGATTGTTTTCAAACTTGTTCCTCCATATTACTGGTTTGATATTTCCTGTCTCTCCCGAAGTGTCATCCCTGTGAGTCAAAACACGATCCGGCTCAGCGGAAAAGCGGCGCCTGCTCCGTGCTCTCAGGAAAGAGACAGACGAATATTGATGTACAGAGTGGAATAAATGTAGATATATCACTAAGCCCATCCCATCCAGGATGCATGCTATACTGCCTGGGATAGACTCCAAGCACCCCTGTGACCCTGACCAGGATTAGCGACTAGAAGATGGAAGATGGATATCACCTAGCCTCAAGGAAATTTTTTGTAAAATTGTTTCCTGGAAAATCGGCAGATATGTACCACTTAGAGGTGAGGAACGGCAATGTCATTGATACTGCTATTGGTTGGATCACCATTCACTGTCAGTCTCTGGCTGATATAATATAACAGGTAATAATAAATAACCGTTGTGCACCTAAATGGGTTAAGGACCATCAGTGACGGTTTGCTGTATAACTGTGGATCTCAAACCTTCTGGAGGAAAGTGCTTTAGGTCCACAAAAAGGTGTCATCTAAGCACTCATTTAGTTGGATGTGGTCTCTCTAGCCCAAAAGTTTGAGAAAGGAAGAGCAAGAACTAAGTTTGCACCATTCTGTTACTCTGCTCCTGGTCAGCTGTCAAGAATCCCACTGTCCTCAGTCCTGCTATGCAACCTGGCATTAAATACCTTTAAGGGACTTCACAATGTATTTAGACCTAGTTATTAAATCTCCTGCAAGTTGATGTCATTTGTCATGACTGGCTGCAAGCAGTGCCGAATTTAGCAGAGCTGTAAAGCAAAGATTAGATGGAGGAGGCGGATACTACTGCTGTCATAATTCAAAAATGGATATAGTGCGGTAAATTTCCTGCTGCTTCACTGTAGCAGGCTGGTGCCCATGGTGGGTACACCTCGTCAGTTCACCAATTCCTTATTACCACTCACTATAAAAGACCCTTGATACCCAACTTCACACCCAGCTGCAGCCAAATCCCACAACCTGCCACTCATTTCTATTTCCTGTGTGTTTTCCCTGATACCCAACCCTGTAACTGCAGCCCGATCCCATAACCTACTGGGATTTGTTTTCTCAATGCTGACTCCAGAACACTCATCTGCAGGCACCCCCCTCCCGCTATCATTAATCCCATCCCGCCCTCCCATGCCCATAACCCAAGGGCCCCCATTGGACACTCGCATTGTCAAATGGATGAGATGAACAGCTAGACTTGATTCCCACGTATGGATTCACTGAACCACACGTCACAGACACTGCAGAACAAATTCCCTAATGAGGGCCCAACCTCTGTCTCAGAAGCCTGCTACTCCAATGCCTTTTCACTTCAGCCGGCTAAAAGCTTCTGTTTAAAATCTAACAGAAGACGTTACGCCGAGCCTTCGGCCATTTATATTTAGGAGGGGTTAAGTGAGGTTTTGTGGTGTTCTTCATGTTCATTTTCCTCCCCAACCACTGGAGTCTCCTAGCCGAAAGTGACAATTACTTTGAGCTTCTGGAGGATGTCTAGTTTTTTTCCCTCGCTAGCTGTTTTCCACCAGCAACTATGGTGAGCTGTCAAGCACCTACGTCCCCGGTGACTGTGGCATCACAGCTCAAAGCAGCACTGCCGCATAGAGAAGGGATGTGATCTCGGGACAAATTCGGTCTCTGGACACCCGAAGCATGGCCTCTCTGGTATGTCCATGTCAAATGTCTGGGCCTCACTGTACTTACTTCAGTAACAATTAGAAGCACGCTTTCTCTAATGACTACCACTGTCCACGTGTATTACCAGTTCCTAAAAGACTTGTCCAAATCATGTCTGCTAAGAGTGTGCATTACAGTCAGGAAGTGCCAACGGCTACACCGTAGTGGAGTTAGAGCAACTGAATATAGTAAAAAGCAATGATGTACTGCTACTGAAAATGTTACTACAACAACATGCTTTACTTTCACATATAAATTCAGAGTAAATTAGAGCGACTGAGTTTAGCTGTGTGTTATTCAAAAATCTGGATACATTAAGAAAAGTGAAGTCACGACCGGTTCTTGGCCAAAACTGTAATTAGAAAGGAAATTGTTTTATTTGTCATTATACACATAATGACATTTAATATTATATAATAGAAAGAATATATGCATTCAACTTTGTAATCTCAAATGGCCACTTCAGATAACACTTACATAAAAAAGACCAATTAGTTAAGGATTTGTTTCTGGCTTAGAAACACAGCTGACTTTCTCACGCCCCTGATATTTGCTTCCAGTAAACATTCGGTATTAAGAATAATGCATCACATTCTCTCCATTATTACACAAGTCATTGCCAAGGTCCCCAAACTACCATTCTAAAGCCACAACAGGGCAGTTGAAGAAATAAGAAAATCAATGCCCTTTTTTATGCCAGAATACAGCATGAAATTCCTCATGGCTCTTTCTCGGTGCTACTCCAGACGTGTCACATGATGCAAGCACATTAGCAATGACAAGTACGTCCTGCCAAGGCCCTTCTCTGCCGGCCTGGCTATTTACAAACGTATCTCACACGTAAGATCTTGGCTTTGCTGCCGCTCCAGACAAGGTTCAAACGGTAACATGCTCCGAGTGCGGAAATGTAAAATCAACAGAAAGGAATGCCATGTGCCATACGCATACCGGATTTTCTCAGCTTGGGTTCATGTTCAGTGACCCAGCCTAAATAGCCCCCCCATACCCAGGCAGGTGGGTTACAGAATAGTGGCTCAGTCACACCACCACAGACCCTTAGATGTCATCCATGTATTGGCAGAAGCTCACTGTCGTCATCGAGGTAGCACTCCGAGCCTCCGCAAGATCCTCACGGGAACTTGCGAAAACACGGGGCATAGGGATAAGCGGAACTTCTCATGAGCTTTTCCGATACACCATTTAACACATCATCAGTACGGCGAACAACCAATCTTCATACATCACTGCCATGTGATGAGCCTGAGACGGTTACTCCTTTCTAATGAAAAGCCCCCTACTGGACACAATATTATAATCACTCCTCAAATATTAACAACATCACAAAAAAGCAGTAACGATCAGTCGGTATTCCACAATCCTGGAGCACAAATCGGTCTCCAGTGTACTCAGTGCAAAAAAACAAACAAGAAAAATAACAGAAGTCTCACCCCAGGATGGCAGAGGTACACGTTTCCATCAGCCAAGCCGGCATGCACCTCACTTCCTTTCTGATAACACCATAGCGTCAAGTCACTCTGTGATAGGCAGCGATGGCTTCCTGGGCAAAATACCGTCTTCCTACGAGCATCTGTCTGTTCTGATAGCGTTCCACTGTAGGTATTCGCGGCCAAACTCTTACCTACCTCTTCGCTTTTAATTTTGTTTTATATCTTATGTTCGGCTAATGCAGCCACCTGGGTGGCCAAAGAGGAGCACTTCAAGAGGCCATATTTGGAAAAGAGAGGGTAATTTTACCGGTGTATGGCGCTAGGCCGGACCCCCCGGTTCTTGTTGCAGCAGTTGTCGCCTGAGTGAATGCCATTTTGAGACTGAATAATTCACAGTTATGCAGCTGAGAGTGGTGCTCTCCTGTTTCGTGGCACTGAGGCATCCTCTGAGACTCTGCTTCCTCGTCGCTTCGAGAAGTGGCCCATGTAATGTGGTGAAAACAGCCATTTTGAAATGCCAATGTGTGCCATTAAGTGACAAGTAGATCTCTGTGTGATGCAGCTCTGAAGCCCAGAGCTGTGATAATTGTGTTAGTGAACATGCTGGATGATATCTGGAGATACAGAAAATGGGATATGGTTTTTATTTTGACATGTGGGGGTAGAATTATGGTTAAAAAAATGGAACAAAAGCTTCATGGTCCCAAAAATTTCTCCCCTGTTGTACCTTGCCCTTGGGAACAAGCTGTTGCAGAGGTAATTTCTTAACTTCTGTATGATTAAAATTGCCAGTTGCTTGAATGGAAGTGTCTGCTTATTGATGTGGCAACGTTTTTCTCAAGTTATGCTTGAAATCTGTCAAAATGTTATTAATTGTTCACAGTAATCACACATTTAGAAACATGTCGCAGTCAATTAATATATTTTCAATGCAGCATACAAATACATTTCCCAAGACTGTTTTTCTAACAATAGCACCGAATGTTGATCTAACCAAAATATTAATAGTAAAGCAAAAGGCACAGTGTACAGCACTGTATCAGTCCCAAAGATGCAGCTGAGAGGTTGTCTGAGCTGACCAGTTAATATGCTGTCATATTGTATAAACGGACAGTTGTCACCTCTTTTCTAGTTTGCTGGAAGTTAAAGGTATTTCTGCATTTCTGCCTCAAACTCTTACTAACTTACAATCGAATATGGGAACCAAGCCCAACATCAATACCCAAATCAATACCTCTGCTTCAGTATCCAATCTCACATTCTGCCTTAGCTACACCATTTAGCAGATATGTATTTGAATACCTGCAATATGTTATGAAAATGTCACATCCAATAGATGAAGTGTTTGCTAAACCCACTGACCAATGCAGGCCAGTGTGTAAACATCAATGAGCCAACATTAATATTCATTAACAATTCATTACCATGCATTTTAGCCGTTGGTGCTTCCTAACTCAAAAGGTTGTTAAATATGATGTATGACATGTGTGGTTTTGCATAATTTTTCTCATTAATGTTTCAATCAATGTAGCTGTCAGGTCCAGCTTTAAGTAGACTTGAACCAGTGCGACCTCATGCTCAATGGACCTGCACATAAGGTACACTGCAGCAGGTGAATGGAAGATGACAGGAGAAAGGTTCCTGCAAATGACCAGTCTGTCCACCTAGCAGTACCACACGGGATAGTGCTAACTGAGTGCTTTATCAATACATATACATAGTCAATTCTCCAGAGACACTGGTGAAACAGAGATAATGATGGTAGGAGGGGGTAATGTCTGGGTGGAGAGAGACCGTTAGGGAGATTATGTAGGTGCCCGATACTGTTTTCTTCTGAATAGAAGTGTTGCGTGTATCAGTGGGCTGGCTTGAGCACTAAGCTAGGTTTCATTGATCGGAAGCACCATCACGCAATGGCAGAACTCCTCTTTTAAATGGACTTTAATGGAGAAACGCTTAGCCACAACCCCCTCTCCAGTGGTTTGTTTGCTTGCCTTCCAAACGCCACTTTGCACCGGCGGCTAATGAACGGAAGGCCCGGACACGCCTGTGTGGGCCTTCTGGAACTTTCGCCCTGATGGGTGTCTGGGAGAAAACCAATGCGAGGCTCCAGCAATTAGCCAACTCCCGCGTGCACGCAGATGGTCGGTGAGGTGGCGGCTGAGTTCCCTTCGTCGTGTGAGTCGGAAACAGAAGGCGATCTGCCAAGGTGGCGTGGGAGAGTAAAGGTAGAAGCATAGCGAGTCAGGAGTAGAGCCCCTTCTGGGAGTGAACTTCCTCTTTTCTGAGCCCTTTCACATACTGGGGTTGCCTCAATCCCTTTTGGTAATAAGCCCACCACACACTGTTTCCCTTGAAAGGTATTATGGGAAATAACGCAGGTCCTTTCAATGCACAGCACCAGTGGAATAGCCACAGCAGGGGTGCACATCAAACTTCCAGTGCCGTGGCGGGGGATACCCGGTACCCACAGATTCAGGAAACTGTCTTGATGTGGCCCTGTCACTGTTCAGTCTTTGAGACTCGGCTGATCCATACTGCGACTGTGTCCCATCTTTCATGTGTGTCCAGTACATTTCTCTCAAGGTTGTGGTTGCATGCAGGAAAAGAGATCTTGCATCAGACACCCAGGTCTCTGCATGACCCACGACAGGCACCAGTAGATCCAAAATGGACCATTTAATTCAGCAAACCTGTCAGTACAGCAAATTAGCTTCTCCATAACTGGTTTTTGAAGATTGCCATTGTTTTAAAGTTCCCTATATCCAGTTTTTCTAAAAGGTTATTGGACAAAAAAAGTTAATACTCATACTCTGAACTATATCATGAGTATGCTGTTTAACAGCACTTCGATTTTTATTTTATTGCGCAACCAGCAGGGGGTGGCGTTGGTGGGGGGGGAGGGGTGGTGGCGGTAGGTTCTCCTCATTTTTTTTGCTGCTGAATTTTTTTTTGATGGTATACAAGAACCACTAAAGTCCATTAGCTGCACACTTGGAGTTTTCCAGAATCTAGTAGGTCATTCAGGTACCGTTCACCTACTGTCTCATCCATACTGAGGATTCAGTCATATCGCACAGAAGATTGAGATTACTATATAGTGACCAAGTATTCGATTTTGGACACCACTAAGGTCACATGACAAGCCGTGTCTGTACTCCTAGAGCAACACGTCAAAACCACCTTCATGCTTCCCGTTTCATTCCTGGGAGAAAAGCCACACCCTGTGAAATCATTACTGAATGATCCCTTTCCTTAATCTGGTCATTAATAAACCATTCTTCTGTCATTATAGTCAAAATAGCATTATCGCACTCTTCTGCCACCTTAAAATGTTTTGTAAAAACACATCACATCACAAGTTTGGTCATGGCAGGATGTAAAATTATATGTACTGAACTGACCTAATTAAGGAAGCCTGAAATGTTTTATTTATTAAAAATGTAAACTCAATTCCCATAAGATATGGATCTGGGTAATGTTTTTTGCCCATAAAGGACCCAAGGAGAAAGGAACATGTTTGGCATTTAAAATAAACCCCTTACAGAACATAAGTGTACCATGTTTTGATTAATTAATCAAAATCAGTTTTGGTCAGAAATTAATTATAAATGCCATGTATTATAGGCTTTCCTTGTTCAAAGCTCTCTCTACAAGTAAATGATTTATAAGCATGCTCTTCAAAGAGACCCAGCAATGTTTGCTCTAAATAAAACCTATCAAAGCAAAACCACCACCCCCTCTTCTTCTTCAAAAAATAAGTATGTAAGGAAAGACTTATTCCTCTGAAAAATTAGAGGCTGAGATTGCTTGTTTTTACATATGTCCATTAAACGCAATCCATCCGACCACCACGGCTTGCGCATTTCCACTCCAGCCTTACGGAGATACTGGTCCACAAACCCTAACACTTCTTGCCTGGAGATCAATACGTCGGTGCAGTTTATGATGTGAGAATCTAAAGGCTTAATACCATCCATCGACTCCATGGGTACCAAAGGGGGCTTGAAAAATGCCACACCAAGGGTCCGCCACTTAAGAGGCGTGTCTAAATCTGGATGGCAACATCTAGACAGATGGGCAAGAACTGGAACACTGAATAATGTTTACGGTGGTCCAGCTGTGGTTTGGGTGTGATTGTCTTGACCTATAACTTTCTGGGAGCTATCGTGTTGCTGGGGGCATTAGAGACTTGCATTTTTTTAAGGTTCCTGTTTCTTGTCTTGGTAGTATGGCGTGAGGACATGGAAATGAGCACCTAATTGCTGTGGGGGGTTTACTTAGTCAGGACTGTGTGAAGCACACATGAGGCATGGTTAAAGTGGTGAAAGTGTACGTTGATCTCAGATTTACTCTGCTACGTATTAGCTCTCTTTGTGTTATTCATGACTTTACTATCAGGTTCTTCACTTCATTTATTGAGAATTCCTCTGGATTGACTATTTATAGCCTACTTGGTTAATAAAATTCTTGCATGTGCTTTGAGTTAACCTCTGGATTCCACTGCACTACATTACATTATGAGACCTATGCAACCTTGAGTCACGATACAGTTACAACAGCAGCCAGTGAGAAATTCAGCCCTCATTCATCTTGGATTCCCTTTCAATAAGACTTTCAGATCAGCAGAGAAGGTGGGAGCCACTTCTAAAGGCCAGAGACACTATTCTCATTTGAAAGCCTCTACCAATGGCTGCTTCTCTTCAAAAGAATGGGAGGGGGAATTTTTTGACAGGTCTTAAACATTTTATTGTGTAAAACACTATAAAGTTAATTGCTAGCTGTTAGGAGATTGTAGTCAGATAGATGTAAAATATGTAGAGCATCCCTTAAGACCTTTTTAATCTACAAGTTTTGACCTTGAAGGTAACTGAAACCTAGTCCCATGAACGCTATATAACAGTGGCGTCTGGTGGTCTTTCAAACAGGGGAAGCACATGTTAGACCTACATCATAAAATTAGTCAATTTTTGCCCCCCGCAACCTAGTTTGAAATAAATGAACAAACTTTACTAAATTGAAACAAGGAGCAAACTCAAGAACACTATATTTATGTTTATATTTACAGTAGGATATGTACAAATAGTGGGCTATATCGCTAGCAAAAAACAAATTACAAGCAGCAGCTTGTCTCACGAAATCACTCACCAAAAATCCACATGGGACTGAACTTGAAATGCCCCAATGTCAAAACACTGTCAATCAAAAAGAGGTCCAGCCCCCCTGACAGTTCCCCCAATCATCATGCAACAGCCCAGTGTCCTGGCCAGCCCACTGCCCCATTTACTCCCAAAGAAGCTGAGCTTCCCTGGAAATGATATTTTGAAGCATTTTCCAATAAACGTCTAGCTTTTCTGCACTGAAAACAAAGCATATTCTGAAGTGCCATCGAAGTTCAGTGAAGCTGAGCTTCAGTGGGGTTTAATGGATTGGGCTGCCACAGGAATATATGGGAAAAAAAATCACGTTAGACGACTTGCAAGAAATTATTGCTGATTCTGAGTGAACTAGCCATGAAGTTGAACACGTTTCAGCACACTCTTTGTAATACCAATGTAAATACAACCGTACATTTTTGACAAGTTTTTTTTGTGACATTTTAGAGGAAGCAGAGCTTCCCTTGTAGCCTTAGAGCAGTCGCCTCTGTTACATACACACCCCTAGGCCCAGAAAGAAGCAAGCCCGGGGCGGGGGGGGTCAGGGTGGGCAACACAAGAAAACTGTGTTTGAAATTCATGCAACCTTTAGGTTATGGGGCTAGTGAGAGTGAAATCTGAGTGCCTGGTGTGGGGAGGGAAGTTGGCTGCTGGCCAAAAACACTGTACGAGGTGGGGGGTGCCAGTGAAAAAGTAGTGCCAGTTGAGGGGGGTTTAGACATTTTTTTTTCTGTCATGGTATAGAAGAGCCACAAATGGATTTGCCATGCACTGCATATGGCTCACAAACCTCATGTTGGCCAGCCTTGCTCTGCATGCTATGTAACTATGCACTACATTACCCAGTACACCTCTCCATCAGCAATTACTGAGATGCATCAAGACCACAACTGATATTTAACACTCAAAAATAAAATCAAGGTTCTTGACTTACACCACGATTATTTGTTTTTACTTTCTTGAATTAACTGGGTTAATATATGAATATTTATGAGGATTTAAGTAGAACCAGAGAGGTCGGATAGTCTTTCAGTTATTGTGAAAGCTTAGGGGACCATGATAGAAAAACTATTCATCCATCCATTCTTCCATGGTGCATAGACAAACTATTTGAAATAGTATTTTTCATATCAGAACAATTTAATAGGAACATTTAACACTAAGCAGTTACAGAAGTTACAATTTGTGACACTCACATAATCCCTGTCCAGTCCTTAAAGCAGTAAAATATAGTATGCTCAGTGTGAACCTCCAGGCTTCCATAAAGACCTTGCGATGCACAATGAAGAGAAAGCACTGACAATCTTCTGCAGAGTGATATGCAGATACCGAGGTGACATTGTGGAGTACTTGTGATATCAACATTGGGCAGAAGCACACGATATATTACTATCATAAGTGCATCAGCAAAGGGTGAATCGTCATCATTCAAGTACCGTGCAACCATGTTGTGTTTTAATGAAACCATCGCCGTTGCTGGAATGTTGCCATTCACATGGGGTTACAGGTTGTGAGCGCCTGACAGCCAACACTGCCCCTTCGGAAGCCGACTGTTGCGTAACAGGAGTTAAACACTGCCATGAGACATTACAACATGCTAATGATTGAGGCACTGCTACACAGGCATTAAAATGGTCAGTTCGAATAAAGTGTCAACCATAATTTTGTTCCCTGCACAGTACAGTTACAAAACTTGCTGAACATATTTCACAGAAATCAAACAATCAAATATTTTAAAATAAGTAGTACGTCAGAGTGCATTTTGCATAGTGATTGGAAAAAGTGACTGTAGTTAAATTACTAATATCAAATAATTTGCATAGTGATTTGAAAAAGTGACTGTAGTTAAATTACTAATATCAAATAATTTGCATAGTGATTTGAAAAAGTGACTGTAGTTAAATTA
>JAACJT020000038.1:7395369-7432162 GCA_009936485.2 Gymnarchus niloticus | reverse complement strand
CTAATATCAAATAATTTGCATAGTGATTTGAAAAAGTAACTGTAGTTAAATTGCTAATAATCAAATCATAGCATAGAATATGCTATACTGAAAACAAGTCCCATGATCTCACTGGGTCATTGGATACTGTGGAAGGATAAAACTATACTCCTCAAAGTCACTTTAGTGCATTTAACTTCCCTGCAAATAAATAAGAGAAGTCCTAAGGGAATCATTAACTGCCCTAGTGGCAGGATCCTGACTTCCATTGGTCACTTTTGCCCTGACACCAGCTTTCCACACCTACCTCTCTCCATTTGCCTCTCTTATTGAAACTTACACTGCTGGGAATCAGCAACACCTAACGTGGCGAAGACGCTGGCCAGGCACTCTGATGGCCGCCTGCATCTCCCAGTGTCCTCGTTTTGGCCCGAGCTTCATTTGCATGTGAGGTGCAGATCTGCTGTCATCTGCCTGAAGCATGAGCAGCCTGAGTGTTTTATAAAAGAGCTGAACGGAATGCTCTGGACAAGAATCGCACTGGTTTCCCTCCAAACAGAAAAGAATATACAGTAATATAAATATGACAAGACTCATAGCCAACATTAAGGAAATTTTCAACAATTAAATAGCTTATAGATAAAATCAATAAAGATAATATCAAGAAAAGAACTGTCCACAACATTTTTATGAGTCTGTTTACGACTGTCAAGGGAAGATACCCAAATATCATTTTGCATGGAGGAGTTAAAGAACTGGAGATGGCCTCTACAAAGATGGCCATTTTGTGCATCTTCAAGAGTTGGAGATGGCCTCTACAGAGATGGCCGCGTCATGCATCTTCAAGAGTTGGAGATGGCCTCCACAGAGATGGCCGCTTTGTGCATCACATGATGTACCCACTTAAGTATGTGTGTGAAATCGTGTAGAAAGCAGCATTATAGAGAATAATGTCATTGCTGCCATGAAACCAATGATGCATCACCAGGTAGGTAGGTGCCAGTCCATTCCCAGGCACACACACACTATGGGCAATTTAGAGTGCACGTCTTTGGACTGTGAGAGGACACTGGAATACCTGAAGAAAACCATACATCCTGGGTTGGAAGTGTAAACTCCAGACAGACACAGAGCAGGGGCAGGATACAAACCACAACAATGCTGCTCAAGGTTATGGCTTGGAATTCTCCAACAGAATTATTCCTCTAGGCACTCTAATATATGCAGCTGTGTTCAATACACTGTGTGGCATCTATTCTTGGGGTCCCCTCCAATTGTGGGCCTCTGAAATCATCAGCACCTCCTACCCAACTAGCTGTGGTCCTGGTGCTCCTCAATGACTCACCATGCCACCCCAAACAATAACTTAGTAGTAAATAAATTAGTATTATGCTAATGATGGTATTTCATCTTGCGCATTTCATTAGTTCCATATCTGTGATGGCTCCTTCAGGATTTATCGGAGAGTAGCTTGAGTTCAAGTATTGCCCCAATATCATGTTCTGTGCCCAAGCACCAGCGAGACGTGTTACTATCTGAAGGCAAACACATCGTATATCAAGCGACTGTTAAATAAACTCTTTAGCAGGCGATGCCCAATGGCAGTGCACCCGAGCAGCCCTCGCATGCTGCAACAACAGCCCTGAACATAGTTATGGCAAATTATAAAAGTCTCAGGAAACTGTCTGTCATATCTGATGTCTTAAGTGTTCTGCAGTATGAATGAGTCTTTCATCTCACATGATACAGTGATTTGTATGCAGTCAGATGTAAATCTACTCATCCATCCATCTTCCAACCAATTATCCTGTGCAGGGTCACAGTGAACCTGGAGTCTATCCCAGACAGCTTAGAGCATGATGCAGGAGATGGGATGCCAGCCCATGACAGTGCGCACACATGTATGCATTGACACACACAACTACACACTACAGGAAATTTAGAGATGATGATCCATCAAATCGAATTTCATCAGAAAGAACTGTAGTACTCCCAGGAAACCTGCACGACATGGTGTAAACACACATTTCTCTCTCTCTCTCACACACACACACACACACACACACAATAGAGAGAAAACGATATATCTGCATACATTAATTTGTCATGTGCTTAAATAAGAGGTTCAAACAAAGTACCTTATAGCCGTAATGTTGCCAGTTCAAGCTACTCTTATTGCCTGTATTTTTCAGTGACAGCTAATGTAAACATTTAATTTAAGTATCAAATATGTATCTGGTAAAATGCATGTATATTCATTAATATATCTGACATTTCATTAATTGAGAGAAAGCTGTCATGAATATGTGCATGTGATTAAGAAGTTATTTACATATTTAACAGGTATGACACACAAACATGCCAAATGAATTTTATTTCCAGTTCAGTATCTCAATGGCTTTTCAATATGGCGTAGCTGTAGGCACCCAGAACCCTTCACATTCGCAGGATGACCAAAAAAAGAAGTTGTTTTCAATGCTATATTTTGTCATTAAATCATCATGCATTAAGAATGTTTGATACAAACAATTCAGAGCTCTGTCCCTATACACCTGCGCATTAATTCAGCTGAGATATTGTTTTATACAGAGTTCCACGGTGACAGGGGTGACCTTTGGCAGGCCTGTTTGGCTCTGCCGTTTCTCTTTTGGCCACCACCGGCATCCTATCAGGTGACAGATTCTTGTTCGAGACAGTTTTGTGTGGCAAAGGCTTACAAATTGAGAGCGTGAGCCTTTAACTTTGACGGAAAAGACCATGCAGCTAATTGGAAGGAAGAAGAGTTCTGCCGTTGGGTGCTACAAGAATGCTGGAAAAATTAAAAGCATTGGCCATTTTCCTCTGGCTCAATCTAGTCAAAATTCATTTCGATACACCCCTTTAAATTCCCCCTACTGCTACAGTTTATATTATGGTGCTGATAGTCCAGATGGCTTCCATAAACAAAATGGCTATCCTTCTATGTATTAGATGTGCAATTATATGTGTTGGAATGAGGTTTTAGGGTGTGGTATAGTAAATTCAGTCATTGTGTCCTTGCATCAAGTGATCGTTGCACAGTTAGAACCATTCTGGAAAAAGTGCATTTTTCTGAACACTATTAGTAGTTAGTTTTACATCAGCATGCAATTAGTGAACGATCCTCTACGATGTCTGTCTTCTACTATCAAAGAAAGCTCTTGGTTGCTTATGGAAACAGCTCAATAATGGCTGATGTGTTGTGTGCCACATCATATAGCATTACATTATAATTGATAGTCACCTTTACGACGAAGGTGTGTCCGATCATTGTTTTAGAGACTAGAACGCCAGTACGTTATTTTTATTAACAGAAAGAATGAATGAAATCACAATGGTGTCAAATCAGTCAATTTTCACATTATCTCAGCATGAACTACCTCAGATTTGTCTGTTTGCCATCATTGGTAATAGGCAGTTATTTGTCTATTAATATTGCAGGTAATGTGCTGGAATTGGGAAGGTTTAATGCACACAGAAGGAAATGGAACATTTAAAAAGTAGTTCAGGCAAGCACTCGCTACAAAAAAAAAAACCGAATATTTAATATGGATGGTAAAAATTAAAGAAAGACATTTCCATTTTTCCCTTGCCCTGAAAAAACTGTGGGAACAGAGTGTTTTTCTGTAATAACAGAACCTCAGCTGTGGGACAATATCATCAAACAGAGCATCCAGTCTGCTTTCTGACAGCAAAGCAAATGAAAATTGATTGTTTCATGTTCCCAGTTTCCCTGTGCTACTTTGAGAACTAAATACAGGAGAAAGACAGTGAAAGCATCAACACTTAGTCACTCCTTTGGCCTTCTCCTGGCTTGTGCAAAAGCCTGAGTGATCAGGAGACTGAAGTTACTGTAAGGGATATCAGCCATTTCCAGGGGATATATGGTAAGAGAGGGATAAGTACTTCCTCGCAAGCAATTTTAGCTATTTTAATCTCCAAAGTAATGTTTTTGTTTCTCTTGGGATATTCAATGGCTGAAATGTACCAAAATAGTACAGAAAACATTTTTGAAATCATCACTTCATCAAGGCTAATGAGAGATCTGTCTATGATCATGAAGCACTCAGGAAAATAACACTATTCATAGGGCAGAAAACAGTGACAGCACACACTATTTAGCTAAGGGTCTGGACTCATCACCTGGTTATCCTACTTCACATCCCTGTAGATGCACCGCTGAACTCACCATGAGTGAGGCACTTAACCCAAATATGCTGGCAAAACATCCTGTGTTTCAATCAGCCAAGACAGTCATGTATATCTGATTCATATTGCTTTGGTGACCAATGAAGTTAGCGAAACTGAGGCATGTCAGTTAGGCTTCTGGTGACTCCTTAGCATCTCACGCCAGGTTCTGAAGTGCATGTTCTGCTGGTTGAGGTTACATGGACCTGTAATGCTCTGGGCAGGAAACAATTTCCCGCAGGGCATTCTGGCACTACCAAGTGCCTCTTTCTGGTCTTGCCATTTGCCTGCAGCGACTCTGATCAAAGCAACGTGTTTGTATGACATCTTCTAGTTAACAGCGTCACCTATACACCCCCCTCTGGCTGGTGGTAACTGAAGCTGGAATAGGGAGGGGGGCAGAGAACCAACAGGTTTCCATGAGCAACTTTCTGCTTCACCTTCACTGTGGGTCTAGAATATGTCCAGGCCACATCAGCTGCAGGATTGTGTGTGTGTGTGTGTGTGTGTGTGTGTGTGTGTGTGTGTGTGTGTGTGTGTGTGTACCGTGGGGTGAGGGGGGGGGGAGAGACCTCACTTCAAAAGCCTTACCTGCACAAGGTTCCAGCCTTCCAGAGATTCTGCGATGATAGACGTTACCGATGGACAAACGCCTCCGAAGATCATCAGGTGCTTTGGGCCAAAGCAGATGGCATCGAAGAAGGCCCTTAGCCCCTTGGCATTGTCACACTGTGAAAAGGAGAAGACAGAGGCCGCTTGAACATCCTCCATTCCAGGTAAAAGCACATATTAAAGCATGCACAGCTCACAGAACTTCACATAGTGTTTAGCCTGAACCAAACAGCATTGCTGCTTTTTTATCAATCTGCAGCGTGTCTCTGGAACACCACTTCACTCTTCCACACCTTATAAAAATACCCCTTTTTGTGGCCGGCCTCATTTATTTTAACGCACTGAATGGTGAGCTGAGGCTCTCTAGCAATGTTCCACAAGAGGACCCTCCTACTGTTGCCGCAGAGTGGAGACATTTCAGATTGCTATGGCAACACTCTGTGCTCCTTAAAACTGTAGGAAAATAATTGCGGAGTGGGACTATTGATTGCAATATGAGCAGATAAGTCTGATTCTGGTATGATTGTTTGACTCTTTGGTGATATACCCTTCTTTGGGGGGGGACAAAGCTGGAGACTCACACCTTGTGTAATGAAATTCGGCCATGTGCATATGATTAATCCTGGCACTGATGTGACCAATATGCCTGTATATTTTTCTGATGAAAATCTGCAGTGCATTACTCTTATAGTATACATCTATGTACAGTGTAAAAAACCAAGTATTTTAATACAGACATTAGTACATTAAGTATAGACTTTCTGTACCACTGGAAAGATCACTTAGTTATGCAGATTACGAACCACTTCAAACTGCTGAAATATCACTTTGAAAATGTGCAGTTTTTAAAATTGTCATTAAATAAAGCTCAGAGAGAAACCTGCTAATCCACACTTACACGCTGTCACATAGCGATGGGACAAATGTGGCTTCTTAACCCGTGGATGGAGTATCCTGAACTAAGCAATCAAAGCTGGGGCTAAATGAAGCTTCAAAACCCATGAAGGGTGGGCGTGTCCTAAACTACCAATCAAAGCTAGCATACAGATAGCGTACTTCCACCCTCCACAGGTTTTAAAGCCTCATTTTTCCCATCGCTACTTTCACCTACAAATCTGTGCTTGTGCACACAGACAGACAGACAGACACACACACACACACACACAAACATGCAGAAATGAACCAGGCTGTACCATTTGTTAGCACAGGAATGTTTTCCATTAAACACTGCAATCTACAATTCTGTTTATTGCAGACTGACAAATTACTTCAGCAACAAAACCCAGGATTTGATGGAACATAAGGTATATTAAGTTTAATTGGTTAGAGCATATGAATTTGCATCACTAATTTTGGTTCCGTTATAACACTAAATGGCTATTAAAGGCACCGGAGAGGCTCTGGAGACACCCAGGAGTGGTTCAGCAGCAAATGCATGTTACCAAAAGTTGGGGTGCAGCAGCTTTGCACAGACCAAAGTGACGAGAACCCAGAGCAGCAGTACGGCAGTTTGAAAGCACTCAGCATTATGGCAAGGCTTTCTGCGGTTTCACTGCGGCCATTCCCGTGAGCGGAACCTTCCTGGCGCGGCGCATTATGGAAAATGCGACCGCATCCGTGTGCCTGGCACTCTGCACGCTGTTTGACTGCTCGGCTGCATCATCCCTTCTTATTTTTGTAAGCTTTCCTCATATTTTACCCCAGGTAACATCCATGGCTTTTCATTTAAAGAGGTAGTGTGCTCCTTTTTGATTTTTTCACCCAATTTATTCAACCCCCGCTTTGGTTCTGCCAAACACATATAGGCAATGGCCTTTGTCAGCAGCTCATTCACCATCCAGCTTTCTGGATTTGACCATGTCACCATGGAAACCAGCCTGTCACTTTGAACAATTACAGTACGAGGAGGCCAGACTGGCACCGACAGATATATTCACTAAATACTGGTTGTTACATTCACAGGGGCCATTAATCAAAATCTATTCAGAAGCAGAGGGAGGGTTCATGTAAATCACCAGGGCGAGCATCTGAAAGAGTTGCAGGAAAATGACACTTAAGAAAGCCCACCTTCATTGCCACAATTAATCCGCAGCACTTTCGACATATTCTCCAGGAATTGCAGCCTGCGCGATTCAAAATCAAACTAGCTTCTGCATCTGACCTCAGTGTAACCCAATTAATATCAACTTACGGCTGTATCAAACCTTTTTCTACCCCGTGATATCTCTGTAAAATGCCGGGAAACACATTAGTTGCACATTTGTTTGTGTGGATGTCTGTGAGAGTATGTGTTTCATTACATACACAATCTGTAAGCACAAAGTCTGCTCAGATATGACAGCCAAGCAGCATGATTTCAACCCAATGGCATAAAAATGAGGAAACCCCATCTAGCCCCCTCTACACCCTTTTCTGCTTGCTTTATCACTTTCCACTTCTGTATGCTTTTTAGTTGAACTGTTGAAAGGTCAATACAATAAAGACGGTAACAATATGTGTAATGTTCTAACTAGATTACTGCTCATAATATGCTGGAATCACAACAGTTCAAAGTGCAGTTGTGAAGGAGGACACAAGTTTTATTTCCTTAATATATAAGAGAAGAAATGAATAAATAAATAAATGCTTGTCAAATGTATAAAAGTAACCCTTTCAGGACCACAGTGCAGTTATACAGACCCCTGTAATAATCCAGGTTTCCGTCAATGCTGGGACTTATCATCTTTGCAATATTAAGTGGGCAATGGTATATTTGATATGTCTGCAAGCTGGTAAGGAGCGAGAGATTCTGGGCTATTAACCTGGTTCGTCTGCGCGAAACTTTACATCTGCTCCACCTGCTCCCTTACAATATGCTGCCATGAGGTTCCGTCGCCGTTAGACAAAGGGCCTATCTTCCAATCAGGCGTGGCCTCACGGTCAGAAAAAAATGCACCGATAGCCTCTGAACTGCCGGCACACAAAGGCGGACGCGTGCTGCAGTACTCGAGCTGGCTACTTCATTCAGCCCAATCTAATTAAAGTAATTGGAGGCATTCAGCATTGATTGGTTGGGTTAAAGCTCATGCGGATCCAGTCTCCACTCTTGGCTTTGGAGTCAGGCTAAAGCGAGGGCCAGCTTGTACAGGCATGGCCCGGTGCTCCTATCGAGACACAGCCTACGTTGGTGAGAAGCAAATCTGAGTTGAACTGCAGGTGCACCGCGGAGATGCTGACCATTTACTACAGGATAGGATCAATGTCATTCAAATTCATGAGCAAACATGACCTCCAATGATCCTGTCACAGCACTGACTCTACTGCATTCTGTGGTGAGTTTAACTTTGTAGATTTAAATATCCTTATAAATGTTTATGTCGCACTTGGTAAAGTCACTCGTATTGAAGTCAATGAATGACATGCACAACACATTCCTGAGAGCCAATGAATGTACGGCTAAAGACCACATCTGGAAAAAAGCTTAAGTGTCTGTGTACAGGCCCATAAGTGGACAGATGTGCTTAGAAATGTCTGTTTTGGTATCTGTCTTGTAAAAATAATCCTAATAGTCCTGGGAAACTTGTCATGGTCTGCATTTTCAAAAAAATACACGTTTTTTTGTGCAAGCTCTGTATTACCTGGCAAGCATTCTAAGCGCCTGTAATTGGTGAAGTGTAAAGGTACCACAGTGGTGGTCTGATGGCTGCTTGAAACTGGACACACCGCCCAATCCAGCCACTTCGCTGGAACACGCGGGCTGTGCTATCTGGCCTCAGGTGTGTTCTCACCATGGTCGATGGATTCAGAATCCTATCAGCAATTACCACTTCAGTTGAGCAATTACCGCCAAACAAATGAGAGGAACTGTTGAATCTGCTTTACAGTTTTCAGAGACAAAACTAAATAATACGTGGATAAAAGCTGGACCATACAAAACCCAGCTTAACCGCTACTCCAACAGTAATCTGTAGCATTAGTAGGGAATCTCCACCTTTCACTTTGGATTATCTATACCTCTTAAAATCCAAAAAGTGCTCGGGCGAAGAAACGACAATGACATTTTACTGTGTATATGCAACTGAGCCATTCGTCTCCCTTCCAACTTCTGACAATCAAGTATGTGACATACATTAAACTGAATTTGTTAATTCAGTTATGTAATTCACAAATTTAATATAGGCCACATACTTGATTATTTAATAATACTCTACACTAGAATATTTAAAACACCTTGTGTGTGATTATACTTCACACACAAAATAATGTAATAGTGTTATTATAGAAATACATATTAATAAAATACGTATGGCTACATTCAGAATAAATATGACATGTTTTAATATGTGAATGTGACATTACCATTTTTCCATACTTTTTAATAAAAAGAGGTCAAATGTATAAGGTGACTAAAACCTTTCTAGAATCATACAAGTGAAACAAGTAAGAAATGTCACATTTTCTCGAAGACCCTACAGGGACTCACACAGGCTATTTTATGGTGAATCAGTGTCTCGTAATGAACAGACCTGTACATTTTGTGCCATCAGCAGCTGGTGCTACAGAACAGAGAGGGTCAGGTGCAGTGAGCTGAGTTGACTAACTCACCACAGCCATCGGTTAAGTGACACGTATCAAACCCCCAGATGGGACCCACGCCGCACACAGTTCTACCCTGACATCTAACCAGCAGCTGCAGCGACCCAGCTTCACGAGGACCAGCGGAGTCTGCTTACCATCCACCCGACTGCCTACATTTCAACTTTTCAGCCAGCGCTTTTCTCTGGGGGTTCCGTCTCCTTATCTGACATTGCCTGGCTTCTCCCTACTTAAATTAGCCTTAATCTCTACCGTAGGTCCAAGTGACAAACCCATGGAGTAAACTGAATATGGGGCAGTGGGTGCAAGCAGAAGCGATCAGATTTTTCCAGAGGACAGAGAAATCTAATCAACAGAGAGATGACCCTGGTCCTCCAGCAAAGTATGTAACCAGAAGTCAATCTGCCTAGTTGTGATGATGGCTAAAATGTAAACATTGCAAGTCAGCTTGGTCATGCATATAATGATAGCAATGCCTGTACTAACTGAGCAGCACAAAAGGTGGAGAAGGACTGAGGATGTAGCTTGATGGGGATATGGCCATTACTTCTGTACACTGATGCTGCGAGATAAAACCCTTTGCTTGCAGTAGAAGCCATCTGTTGTATAGGATGAGCTTCCAGAACAAGGCAGCTGTTCTTTCCCCTGCTCTCATAGACCACGAGCAATGTAAAACGACATTAGTATCCGACTATAGCCAAGCCTCGCAGCATGGTATCAGCAAGAGATAGCTGAACAGAAAAACTGGGGATATGCTGTTTGTTGGTCGTTCTCATGAAGGGAAGCAGGCAGAGCCTTACATCCATTCGAGGCTGCTCTATGTAATGTTGCTCACTTTCATGGTGGGAAAGCCATCCATCTTTCGGTGTAGCAGCAGGATGCTGAAGAGTAACCCAGGACATTCCTCGGACTGTGACCATAGAGCTGGAAAATATAACATTCGGCTCGGCATGTTCCGTCCTGTCGCCTGTCTGCACTGGTGGTCCACAAAGATTTAAAAACCTCGAACCCCCCGCACCCTAAAAAACAGTAGCCTAATTGATAACCAAAAAACAAACTGAATGAATGAGAAGGCCAACATGGGGTATAGGCCATTATCAAGTTAATTATTTCTTGGCCTGAGGTCTCAAAGTCTCCCCAGCATGGCTTCACTTGCATGCTGGGTGGGGGGGAGGGTAATTACTTCTGTTTTGGATAATTGTTGTATTCAAGGGAATGGCACACCATTAGTTTGGAGACAACATTTGTACGCATTGCCATAAACTCTGTCATCAAGAGGGCATTGAAAACAGTTCAGGTGAGATTTCTCTCGTATTTTAGCAATTTATGGATTGAATAGCTGGGGTTTACTTCTCCCTCTCTCTCGCTGCCCTGAGCCCTCTTAGCCACACACACACACACACACACACACAAACACATGCAGCTCTCCTGACGCATCACAGTGCCATGTCCCCCTGGTGGTTGCACGGTCCTCCTTCATCAAGGGCGCTTCCGAAATTCTTCACCATCCTCTTGCACATCTCGCATACTGCATGGGACTTTGCTGCGGCAACGGATTACAGAGGTAGGCCGGCACCCTGAACTCACGGGTGCAGGATGAACAGCAGCCACCTGCCTGGACCCAGCGTGCAACTCAAGCTCAAACCCGAATGGACTGACTGACGTGGTTCAAATCGGGTTCGATAAAAACAAGAACGGAGAAATGATGTGGAAATGCTCTGTGGTTTCCCCACCCCTGGGTTCTCCTGAATGGCCATAGAGGAATTCCGTTTCGCGTACCTGACTGGTCTTGCTTCAAGGTCTTCCCAGCTCACGACTGACTCATTGGCAGACTCAGGAAGGTTATAACTTAATAGTGCAGTACCCCTCTGAGCCTGAACACCATTCTTGGACTATCCCACCCAGAGGCTACTTACAGCTCAAAACACCGTCACTGTCCCTTTAAGGTACTACTTTAAATATGAAACGACGCTACATAATGTATTAATGATGCTTCATGAATTGGAGATGCAGAATTCCATGAAGCAAATCAGACAGGAAGATTATTCAGTAGCTGGGCCTCCATTTTTAGATTTTGGCATTCAGTTGCTGGAGGATATATTTAAAAGAGCATATAGTTGGATAGACAGCTATTGCTACTGTGGGCTGCTACTGTATTATCTACCCACCCAAGCCCCATACTGGCGTATGTAGTAGAGGGTCATGGTGAGAATGCCTCAGGAGAGACAGGACACAGGGCATGATATGGGAGGCCACCCCATCACTGGGCACGAGTTATGGATGATTCAGAGATACCACTTTACCTAACCACATGTTTTGAAACCGGGGGAAGAAACAAAGGCAACCGCATGAAACCTACAGTACATAAATGTGGGGAGATCGTGCAAACTGTAAACACGCAGGGCCAGGGGCATGATTCAAACCCCTAACCCTGGAGATGTGAGGAGACAGTAGGCCTACTACACCCCACTGAGCTGCCATGTCACCAGCAGCTGGGTGTTAGCTTTAGGCAACTTGACTTCACAAGGCTGCTCTCATCACTTGATATACTGATTGGGAAGGCTTCGTGGACCAGGACAGGGTTAGGTGACAAGCCCATTCATACCAGTCACCTGCACCTTGTTATTGATAATATAAACCTATTAAACACACCCACACCCCAATGCCCAACCCCACACCTAGTCACATCCCTTCCCAAGGCTGACACCCATTTGTCCTGTATGTCTCATCTACACTATAGCCAAAATGGCTGTCTTCTCTTCTCCTTCCTTTCTGCCAATTGTTAAACCCATCCCAGGAGCGTTCTCCCATTCTTCTGCCACCTTACCCAGTCTTGTGATCCTCCTCATTGTTTCATATGTCCCATATTTTCTTAAACATTGTTACACATGTTGCCTGAATCCTATTTGTAATAAAAGCACGCTCACTCTTTATGAGTGTTCTGATGTTCTTTTCGAATATGGTGACAGCAGGTAATGTTAGTGTTTTTAGAAAGCCAACACGCGTCTCCATCCATAAGCCAGGACAGTGATAGGCTAACTGAAACAGTGAATGCCATTTCTCAAATCCCCTTTCCTCGGAGGAGCGGGTAAGACTGCAGTATGCTCAAGCCTCCATGGGCATATCCTCAGTCCCTTGCCATCCAGATGGATGTGGGCATACCCCAAAGTATTGTTACTCAGGTTCCACTTGAGACAAACGGATCATTTAGCTTACACATTACTGTTTACTCTGAGCTCACCTAATCCCCTACTTATCACTGACAGGAAGTGGTTAATTTTTTAACATTAAAATTAATACATTATTCTGAGTAAAGTTCAGTTCTTCTCATCATCATTGCCAAAAGATTCAGTCTCACTGCTATCAAACAGGGGGAGTGACATGTGACCACGGAACTGAATGTGATTTAAGTGACTGTGTCATGTGGTGGATGCTGAAATCGAGCTTGATGACAAGGGAAAAGAGCACATGCAGATCATTAGTAATACCCTGGTAAGGAGTTAAGGAGCATCCTGTGATACAGTGAAAAATACACATACACACTGTGGTGATCTGGGGGTGCCACGTCCCCTGCTTGCCGAAGCCTTGATCCCTAGAGCATACGGCTCTCCTTAATCATTGCCCACATTCCACAGTACCAGTGTGGAATGCAGAAGGAGCCAGAGCTAGAGCTGGTCAGAAATCAGCCACTTGGTGGTATAAAGGAACGAAAGCCAGTCACAGGGGGGAGAAGAGACAACTATGAGCCCAAGCAGGACAATGCACCGGGGCAGGCTGGCTGTTGGCATCAATGAAGGAGACTTCACCTGCCAAGGGGACAGATTGTCTCCCAGGGCCATGCAATGCTGCCTTGATGCCCACCGGCCCTGTGTACGATGTTTGTTCTCCAGCAATGTTTAATAAATGCAAGTCCAACCACAACTCTGGTGGTCTGTGTCTGTCCAATGACAACACGAAGACACACAGACACACACACAGACAGACAGAGATAAACAGAAACAAAAAGACATACAAGGAGGCCCACAAAAACACAGAGACATACAGAGATGCAGGAACACAGACAGACACAGATACATACAGACATATACAGAGACACAGACACACAAACATGCAGACACAGCCATACATAGAGGCACACAAACACACACACACAGATGTTGATCCAAAAACAAACACACAGAGACACAGATACACACGCAGACACACTCAGAGATACAGATAAGCACACAGACACAGATACATACAGACACAAACAGACATGCACAGACATACACAGAGACAAACACAGACACCCACAGAGACAGACTGCTGTGACATGTGCACAATCCCTTATTAACACACAGCAATATCTGAAAATGTACGATGTCAAACCCGACAAGGTCCATCTAATAAACATGAGCATGTTATTATGTCTTCTTTACAAGTGAGTATATAAACAGTTTGGAATACTACAATGATATTTCAATATTTTTTCTGTAGATTGCATTTGGAATATGTATGTTGTACATTTTCTCCTTTTGCTTTCATCAGTCAACCACATGCAGGAAAATGAAAGGACCTCATTTCACATTGCAAAGCTAACGGAAGCTGGTAACGTAATTCAACGTGGTTAATTCCACCCCACTGGTACAGTACAATACGGGGGGGATCATGCCGCACTGAGCTCTGAGTTTGTTGGAAACAGCTCTGGAGATTCACATTTACCTTGTTGTTGTGATCTGAGTATGGGTAGGTTAACAATGATCAGAAGCTAACAGCAGGTTCCACCTCGTTAATGCAGCGTTAGCTCCTGGCAGACAATGCTAAGTGACATGACGCCTAGCAGGTGCACCGAATTCACAATTACGTGAGGCCGCTGTCATTTCCCCGCGATGGCGAGGCTGTTCAGATCGAGGGCTTCGGAGTGGTCCCGTTCGGCAATAATTGGCGAGGCCTCCGTGACCACCGGAAAGCTGGATAATCATGGGAGACGCGAGAATGCCAGGAGACATCAAAAGAGCAGTGGGTGCAATCAACACATGCGGACCACTAAGGACGGTAGTTACTCGGTACTGTTTGCCAGCGCACGACTTGCCGAATGTCAGAGCCACTGTGGACTCGAAAGACACGACTAACGCCGAGATGGAGGACACGCTCGAACGTCAGGAAACGACGGCCGGACACCAGCATTTGCAAAGCGGACTATCAGAGGAATGTCGCCAAAGCACCAGGCGGCGGGACAATTCAGTCTCGTTTGAAGGGCTGATGTCTGAAATGGCGTTGCCGTGGCGACCGAGTGAGAGGGGTGCCCGCAAAGGAAAATTAATTTGTGTACAAGGCCGAGGCACAAAGAAAACACATTTTGTCAAAAGGAGGGAAAATGGCAGAGGCATGGTGGAGTAATTGGCAAGGCCGGCTCTGCAAGGGGGCTGTGTGGGATCACTGGAGTGCGAGGAAGGACACTGCAGAACCGTGTGGAGAAAATGGCTTCAGAAAAAACCGCAATGAAATCCACCCTTTTCCGTTTTACTGACTTACATTATAAGCACAGAATCAGAGGCTGTTTTTTCCTTACCAGTCAAGAGGTTAGAATATTTTCCTGCCTGCTTTCATGTCAGCTGAAAATAAAATGCTATTTCTGAGCTATCCGGTGAACATGCTGTGTGAATGTTTTCGTGTCACTGAAGCACTTCTGCATTGCTTTTCAGCTACTGTGCCTCAGTCAAACACGCTCAGTTTGCTCAGTCAAACATCCCAGCATCCTCTACTTCCAGCCCATTATGCTAACACACTGAATGCTAACATATATTTAGTGCTGAGCAACCCATGCAGGGACAGAGGTAAGTTTGTTATGCACGCGTAGGAATGATGCGGGAAGTGTGACACAGCTTTGCATAACCAAGTATGGTAATGGACTCTGCACTTTCCACAAAGACCCACTGCCCACACGAGTCCAGTTCTACCAGAAAAGGTGGATCTGGTCCAGCTCTTCCCAGTGATTTGTGCCACAGCCGGCAAACATTCAGAGCACAAAGCTCTCAGCCCCAGAGCTTTTTTCAGTCGGAGGAAAGAACGGTCAGACTCCAATCAGTTAGCATATTATCTCAAAGTGGACAAGGGTGTGACGCTGCGGGCGTTCAGGGACTTGCCGGACCCCTACGGATGGCATTCATTACCACACTGCTGAACACCAACCACCGTCTCTGTGCCGGATGGCCACAGAGGCACCCCCTTGAGAATGCATATAAGATGGGGAGGGGCTGCTGAAACCAAAGAAGGGAGATGGTAGCCATGAGAAAATCACCTGTGGTATTGATAGCTACTTGGATGACGCCCCCATCGGGGTTGCCACACATCCACGACTTACCAGCTGGTGATGTGGGAAACGCTTTAGGAGAAAACACCCCACCAACATGGCCAACGACGTCTCGTGCCTCCCACAAACTGCATTCGGGCCCCCCCCCCATCCCAACTGGTCCTAAATGTTTACCCAACCTGTCTCACCAAATATAATGCACTCTATCCAGGGTTCCCACCTACAGTCCAGTCTTCGCGTGTGGTTGTACCCTCTGCATGGGTTATAGCACATATCAAAAACACAGAAAAAAAATCTACCAAACAACCAAAACATTTCAACAACCTGACTCATGCAGGGCGTTTTGTGGTGTTCCCACTTGGTAGGTTGTGTAGGACGTGTTGGGTAGTTTATTCAAGTTACAGCGGTCTACAAGCAACAGATCACATCAGGATTTAGCAGCTGATCCTACGGTTATGTCATAATCACTGCAGGTAAAGAGGTTTCATAACACTGAACTCCATATGTTAGTGCCAGCATGTACTGGAGGTGGTTAATCAAACATTCGTAGGGATAACTCTGAGCAGTGGCCTTTAAGGTGCTACCAGTAGAGGTACCGAAGCAGTACTAAGGCATGATGCTGAAATAGTTCTTGAAGCATACCATTTGATTATCAGTCAAACATTTCCTAAGTATATGATCAAAAAAGCCAAAGAATTATTGCCATTCACTGGCATATTCATTCATTTGTTCATTCATTCATTCTTTCATTCACTCACCCCGTCAGTAGGCAGCAGATAGCACAATGTTATAAGCGGTGGCCTCCCATCCATCTGCAATGTTTCATAAATGACAACCTCAATGACAGATAGAATTCATATATGGCCACTCAGGCTATTAGTTAATATAATATTCACCTTTAATTAATAGAGGAAAATGCACAGGTGTTTAGTCGTCTCATCTCTTTCCAAGCATAACATGGCAGACGAAGTGGAAAAAGGATTGTTCCTATTTTAATCCCTTAAAGTGTGACATACGGCAAGACACCGCGTTGATTTGACATCAGGGGACTGAAGGGACAAACTTTAAGTCACGGAGTTTAATACGCCACAAATCCGGTGTCCCTGGTGGAATGAAGAAAGTCACCAATGAGTCACACCTCGAGCACCGTTCCAGAGCCACTCTGGATGCCTCAGATTGAGCGATAACATCATCTGTTAAAAAAAGGACCCTCCCGCTGTTGGTTAGCTAACACTGCCTCAGCAGGATGTCCCGTGCACAGTCCGCAGCGACGTACAGTGACTGCCGGGCAAAGCAGAAGCCGCCATTGTTGTTTTATGATACTGAAGCAGGCCCCAGGGTGGGCAGTTATTATGTTTACATGATCCTACTCGTGATATCACCTTAAGGAGTTCGGTTACCAAGCAGAGAAGAACCTTCACAAAGTCAAGCAGCCGTGCAAAGGAGCTGATTTAGTGGTTATGATTTAAGAAACAGTCAGGATGTTATGGCCTGTTTGAGCCAGCCAAGCCCTCTAAGTCAACCAAGACAGCCAAACCAGTTTAACTAGCCATGCCTAACCTCTGAATACTGACCAACTGTACCTTGTTTAATTTTCTTAAACCCAGCTGTTCTTTTGACTCATTGTGAGTTACTGTATTTTCCAGACCCTTACTGAGTGTTTCACCGGCTTTGTGAGTTTACCTGTGTGTAATCCCTGCTAGTTGTCTCTTTTTCTCTCTTTGCTTTACATTTTGCATTTGTTTGCTGTACTGATTGCTCTGTCCAGGATTCTGACCATTTGCCAGTGACCGCAACTACATTTTGGATGTTCATCTGGTTTGTGGAAATCTTGCCTGTTCTGGTTTTAACCATGATTAAAGAACTTTGCCAGAACAATGCTCTTATAATATTTGGGTAAATCTGTCAGTACAATAAAGGCCTGTTTTATCTATTTTACCCATATAATCGTGGAATATAAAATTACATCACCTTGAGACTGTACTGATTTTTATTCTGCTGAAATTTTCTTGAAAAAATTTACGTTTTGCACAACCATTGCAAAGTTTTGTTAACACTCCCAACTTGCAACTTCAATGTCTTCCTGGTCATCTGTGCGGCTACCAATTCAAAACACCACCGAAATTACATTTTTGTTCTACTGAGGAGGGCATTAAAATGAAAACATAATATCAGTCATCTGCCACTCGTAACAATGCTGTGGCCACACTGTGGCCAGTTTGCCATCTTAGGTTTCACAAATGTACGTCTCACACAGTAAAGGTATAGATTTCTTTTGCTGTCTGACTGATGAAAGTTTAAAGTGTCTGAGACCTGGACGCAATCTCTTTAGCCTAAACTGAGGTGATATTCTTCCATTTTGCAATAAAAGTTGTGGCGGGCCGCCTCGCCCGAAGACAGGGACCAACCCACGACTGGGGCTCAGCCCCACGTAGCTGGACCACCCCCACCACACAATGGCTACCCGTGGAAATTCCCGGGAGGAATCCAGGTGCTGTCCGAGGACCCTGCCCCCCAGGTTAGGACGGGCGGTATTTCAGATCCAACGCTGCACACAAGAGGGGGAGAGGAGCAGCACGTGGATCGTCATACCATGCACTGATCGGAAATTAGTATTAACCTGTGTCACTTGTCTCCCCACTAGATGCCCCCGGGGACAAGCCCTCTGGCTAACTCCACTATGCCTGACCACCGCACCGGAGCTGAACCGACAGGAGCACAAAAGCTTTTGTTTGTTTCATGTTTCATCATTGTTCGAGGGGGCGCTGCCGAGCACGCCCACCCGACCAACCTGTGTTTGGGTGAAGCCGAAATAAAGGCGTGCCACCTCTCGTAACGGTGCTTTTTTGTTCAGCACCCACGCCTCATGGCGTGTTCCCTCCCTCCAGCCCACTACAAAAGTCATTTCACTGAAATTTCTCTAATTAGGATGGTATCTGAGGTCCCACTATTTCTCTGCTGGCCTACCGTGCCCTCCCTTCCTATCACCTGTCCACTCTGACAAGTTTCCCATCATCTGAGTCACCAAACCTGCTCTTCAATCAGATCACCAGACTACCAGACTGCCTCCTTCAATATACTGCTGTCCATCTGACTGTTCTACTTCATTGTTATTCATATTGTATTAATGAACTTAATGAACTTGCCCTGTCTGGTGCCGGCCACAGGAGGATGGTCTTCCTCCTTGAGTCTGGTTCCTCTCAAGGTTCCTTCCTCCTAAGGGATTTTTTCCTTGCCAATGTCGCTTTTTGCTTATTCTCTTGGAAGCTTTCACCCAGGACTATGTAAAGTATTTTGTAACAATACTCCTTGTTAAAGGTGCTATCTAAATAAAACTGAATTGAATTGTTTTATTGTGGAATTTCTCTCAACATGAAGAGAGATGTGATGAGACTGGTTTGACGTATTCATCTGGACTGCTTTGAATTATGTTACTGATCCTTTGTCAACAAGGGATCTAAGGTACAACAGAGAGCCTAGATTGGTTGTTTTAATGTAGCTCTGCATGGGTCCAGTTCCAAGGCGTTGCTGGGAAATGCCACCTGCAGCCGCTCAGGACAGGAGCTGTCTTCCTGTGCACTTGCAGCTCCATCATTCAGGTCAAGTGTTAGAACGAGGATGGAGCTGTCGCTGCCACCAGATAATCAAGCAGCCCCCACCTCCGCACATGTGCAATCACGCTAGCCTGTGAGTGATGGCGGAACAGTGAAACAGGGGCGGGGACTCCTGCCGCTTGCTCGCTCACTCACTGGGGATGGACGGCTCACTAACGGGAATGGCGTTTTCCAGCTTCCGCCAGAAAAACACCGCGGCCTCCGTCTGAGAGGTGATTTTGCATGCGGGAGATGGGTCAGTGTTTTCACGTTGTGCTTATTGTCGCTAACTTTAAAACATAATCATTTGGGAAGAACCGCAGGGAGGAGAAAGCCCAGTTATGTAACTGTTGAATTAATTTTGCCTGAAAAGCATACAGTACACTGCATATACACTATACACACTGTATCTATGCATTTGTGTGTTTCGGTTTTACATGGGCTTTCTTTGAAATTATTAGATGAGATTACTACTCAGTGTACTTTTCTAAAGCATCTTTTAAGACATAGGTGCCCCAGTGTGCTTTTCATACATAAACGCACGCCACGCACTGTGCAAGCGAGAAAGCCAGTAGACAGCGGAAGATGGGAACAAAAATGCCTTATGTTGGACTAGGAGAAAAACACGTCAGTGACTCCAAGGTCAACCGGCTGCCCAGGCTTCCTGGGTATGTCATTAGTCTTATTAGTTCAAAGTCATCCTTTGTACCCAGACAGAATCTAACCTCTTGCAGGAGGGTGCGATTCATGTGTCCCGCAATTTCAGTTTGAAATTAGGAATGTGGTTTATCCCCTTCAAACCAGATACATTAGGGAGAAAACCACTAAGCTGGCATCCACCCTGACCTACATCCACCCTAAATTCCATCACTCTGATGTCCAACACTCTGATTTCCATCCAGCCTGACTGCCAACCACCCTAACTTATCCTGACCACCATCCACCCTAACTGCCATCCACCCTAACTGTCATCCACCCTAACTTATCCTGACTTCCATCCACCCTAACTTATCCTGACTTCTATCACCCTGACTCATCTTGGTGCCCACTGTCAGCTTTAAGATCCTGACAGACACACACACAGGGCACAGCACATTTTGCTTTCGAGGGGAATGCCAGCTTTCTCTCTCCCTCTTTTCCTGGCAATATCTCTGTGCTGTTTCATCATAATGTTAAAGTGATACTCTCATTTAGACCCTGAGTCCATCTTTTAGCCACTTATCCCAGTAAGGATCACAGAGGACACAGGGCCTATCCCAGGCAGCACAAGGCTAGGGAACACGCCGGATTGGAAGCCAGTCCATCACAAGGCATACATACCCCTTCTACAGGAAACATAACTGCCAAACAAACATCACCAGAGAGGACATACAAAGTCCATACACACAGAACAGCTGTGAGATTCAAACTCACAGGCCTGAAAGTGCGAGACAATGGTGCAGCTTCCCGCTGGGCCTCCGCGCTGACGCTACACCCCACATGCAGAGTTTTATAGCAGACATGCTCGTATAAGGTAGCGAGGTTATTGCATTTGGAAGGAATTTTGTGGTTTCCATAACGATAGATATTACCTCATAAGATTGCCATCTAAATACAAAGTCAGCTGACCCGGACTATGCAAGGACCTCAGGCGTCAGCATCCAATGCTAGTGTGGTTTCCTTCCAGCAACGTTGGTGCTGCTCACCCTTTGAGGTACCCCATTATAGACGCCCATTAACAGCACCCGTAGGCTCCACGACAGGCTAACTGGGGCGCCTCTGCCAGCACATCATGCTGCTCTGAAGTGGGCCTTTATGGCAGCCACAATGAGCAGGACACAAAAGCCGATGCATGCTTGTACAATACTGGGCAACAATGCTGTCAAAACTCACTATTATGTCAGCGATAAGTGAAATGGATTAGAAAATGCATATTTGCAGAAGAAAAATTTTGGGAGCTGTTGCTATTTTCAGACATGATTTGCATTAGATAAGACATTCTTATCACGTTCATCAGTTTTTAAGAAATCGTTCAGTGAGACAGCAAAGGGGGGGGGGGGGTTCACTCCTTTGTTTTGGGTAATAATTTCTAAGAACTTCTTTCATTTTATCTTTTTTCCCAGGGGATATGGAGAGGGATCATTATTTCTGGATATATGGCTTGGTCACTGTCAATGTTGTACAAAACTATCAAAATAGGCCTTTAAATCACAGATGAAATTAAAAACATAGCTGTTTAGTGTGACTGGTTAATGTAAACAGGATAGTTATCCTCTAGTAATCAATAACCAAGTACTGCTGCCTTTGCTTTTCTGTTAAGAAATTGTGTTTCACAAGTATCCACAAGAAAACACTTTAGATACTGCTGTGTTTAATGAGAAGGTAAAGAACACTTCTCTCAATAAATAAATAAATGATTTTCATTATAGTCTCTTTATGGTTTAATGAGAAACTGATGGGTTCTTTTTGGAAATGTAAAGGTATGATATCACTATAGAGAGGTGTAACAGTTATTACAAGACTCAAAGTGCAAGACCTAAAGAGAAGGACGGCGATGATGCAGGTGCGAGTTAAACAGCATTTTAATGAAGAAGTACAAGTGAACAACCACTGGGCTTTGCCCTGAATACAAGGGGTAAACGAGGCAATCAATTAGGCATTGATTACCATTAAAAACTATTGAGTATTCTATCATTTCTTTTTTTACTGTTCAGCGTGATTGCCATGTTCTCACAAAAATATAAATTCACTACAGACCTTCCTACACGCTTAGATTGCAATCAGCACATGTTTCTGCTAAAGAACACGCCCGCTGTGTCCCAGAATCCCGACGGAATGCTTGATAGTTTTAAAAGGCAATCGATGTCAAATGAGCAGTGCTTGAGCATCAAAGTATCGATATGACCTCCCTACTGGTAAGACAGAGGAACACACTGACTGACAACTAGATCCTCACAAGAACACAGGACAGGAGATTACTAGCAGTGACACTTACTAACACATAGAAAAGACATGAGAGAAGACACAGACTGAAATAGCCAGAGACACAGGTGGGACACATGAGAGGAATCAGGACAAGGGCAATTGGCAGGAACCAGAAAACACTATGGGTTAACAGGAAACCGCCATCAGAGCTCCGGAAACCAGGACCACTAGAGCTCTGGTGCCAACGCAACAAGAAGTCTACAATAAAATGTAAAAAAAAAAAATCATAAACAGTATGATTCACTTTCAGGGGTTTATCAAGTTAAATGAAGTTAATGTAAAATGAGCTCTTTGCGAAATCCCCTGTTGCATGTAGTGGGTTGTGCAAAATCTCAGTGGAATCCCAGCCAGGATTCGGAGCTTTTTCTCAGCCCAGTGCTCCAGCGGTTTCACAGGTCCACCATAAACATGCGGCGGGCATCATCCATAAACACGCACGCCTGCTCCTTCCTATTTAATCTCAGAGCTGTGAACTCACGCGTCAAGGTGGAGCCCCCATACGTTACAGCCTCAGTAAGGCTACAGGCTTAGTGTCAGCACATCTCGAAATGGCTCGACTTCGGCGCCAGAAATGGCAAAAAAAACATGGCTGAGTTAGAAGATCGCCTACCGCAGTAGGGCTGGAAACCACAGATTGTCTATAATGGGTCACGATCTAGCAGTTAAACAACAGACTCTCTGGCACTGCGCTACTGAGGATCCAACTGCAGATCCCAGTATTGCATCGCCGTACTGGGACGGGTGGAGGAAGCAGCCTAGCAGGGTGGTGTGCAGAGAGCCCTCCTCCTCCCATCGGCTCAGTGACAGGAGATCGAATATGTAAGCGTCGGTTGGACTCTGCACTCCGTCACTGAAAACAGCCTTCTCTCAGACCATTAGCCTTAGCACACTGCTAGCAGGCACTATGGGGAGGCTGTGGAGTGGAGTCATTGTGTGCGTGTGCTGCCAAGTGGGGGGGGTTGCACTTTTGCTGGTGTGGGAGGAGGTGCGTGGGCACACACACAGATTAGCTGGAAAATGTGGAGAGCTAGTGCATGGTCTATCTCTCCTTCTCTCTCTCGTTCACTTTCTTCCTCTCATGCTTTCCTTATCCTTCTCTTCCATTCCCTTCTTTGGCTCATCGCCTCCTTCTCAGTGAGGCTGTTCCACAAGGCTTGAGCAGTATTTATCATCTTCCCTTCACTCCTGCCGGCCGAGTCAGTTTAATGTAGGCTATAATCAGTGAAAGGCCTTGGGACGAACACAGGCTCGACCATTAGAGAAACAAGGCACTGTGTGGATGCTTGGGGGGTTCATACATCATCTACTCCTCAACTGTACATGCAGAGCAGGACAACACGCAACAAATGCCCAGGTTAAGGGCTATAAGACTCCCAGCCGTAACACCACATCGCCTTAGCAACAGTGAAGCTCGTCGAAGGGTTAACCGAAGAAAAACGACCATAACGCAAACAGATAATTACATCTGATGGCACTCTGACACGAACACCATATGAAAATACAGTGAACACGTTTCTCTGTTTTCTTCTTTTCTGAATCCGACTTCAAATAAAAGGTTTCAATCTTCCCGGATAGCGACATGGCCGCCGCAGTTGTTTCCATGACGACCGCATCCCGCATTTCATAAATGAACTATATGACAAATGTAAAATTGGATTTTCATACTGACTGACTGTGAGATTTCTCCCAGAACTGAACTCTGTCCACTTGGGGACCATCAGCAAAAATCAGTGCTGGGCTATTAGGTCAATGTTTGTCATATTGCGGGTTGCTCATACTGCGCATAGCACTCTAGCAATCGCTCACATTTTGGTCTTTCTTCCCCACGTGTAACCACAGACACTCTCTTTGGCTCGTTGCTTTGCTCCATGCCAATCCCGTTACAGCAGCAAATTTCAGAGACATTAGCACTAGCGAGGGGCGTGTTTATTTACACAAACTGATAACGTTTGCATTTCTATCTTATCCACTGCATTTGTTCAGGCTCTACGCAGAATATTTTTTTAATATCTTTTTGACGTGTAGGGCAGGTGCCTGCAACCCAGCCACCCACGGAGGAAGACGGCAGGTTTTGCGCTTTCGGTGGCCTCAGGTGAGAAGATGCCACGTGTTTATCGGTCCTCACCATTCTTCACACGCTCTTCTTCTTGTGCCTCACGGGAAATGCTGGTAATAGACCTTAGGTCAGCCTGAAGCACTTCAATATGTCTCCTTCTCTGATCACAAGGCTCCACCAGTGGACAGTAAGCGTGCTTTGACTGGGAGGGCTTTATTAGCTTAAAACCTGTGCCAAAATGAGCCTGTTAATCATGCACTACCAGCACAGTGCTGACTCCATAATCTGTTTCTTATGGCGCGATGGCCCGCCCTCCACCCTATGGAAAAATAAACTGCCCTATCTACTGAGCCCCACCTTCGAATGGGTCTCTGAGGCGAAGGGGTAAAGCTCACATGGAATTGCTGCACGCCGCGTGTCGTGTCTGTATAGAGGAGCGTAATCGGTCAGGGGGCATGGCCTGAAAACATCTCTCATGGTGTGATCTGGTGCATTCTGAGAAGGATTCCTGAATCATTGTCTGCTATTGATGGGAATGCGTAACGTCCGTTTCACTGATGCACACGGCAGTGTCTCCTGAGTGGAAGAGGACCATCGTGCCGTTGTTTAAGAGGAGGAGTGTGACGCGGGTGTCATGCAGCCACTGAAATGTGGCGCGGCATGAGGCAGACGGCTTTCGGATATGCGCACTGCTCCTCTTCATCCGGTGACTCATCCAGCTGAGGATACCTCTGCCACTCGCGCGGGCTGCCCACACCGCTTGATCTCGCTGCCTCGCCAGCCAGCCTCTCTCCGCTGCCTGTCAGTCTCTCTCTTTTATTTTTTGTCCTGACTCCAAGCAGTGTGAATTAGTCTCTGTGGCACCCATTATTGCCGGGTCAGACGTTAGGACACAAAGGGGAGTCCACAGGCAGTGGAGAGGAGCTTGTGGGTGTGTGTGTGCGCGTGTAGATGTAAGAGTGAGTATGTATGTGTGTATGGGAGTGTGTGTGTGTTTATGTAGGTAGATATAAGACTGTGTATGTGTGTATGGGAATGTGTGTATGTGTATGCATCTAGGAGTGTGTAGGGCTGTATGGGAATTTCTGTGTGTGTGTTTATGGAAATAAAAATGTGTAGGTGTGTATGGGTATGTGTGTGTTTATGTGGGTTGATGTAAGAGTGTGTAGATCTGAAGTTCCATATACACACAAACTTATGGCTAATCTCTAAATTTTTATCTGATTTTATCTGTGTGTGTGTGTGTGTGTGTGTGTGTGTGTGTGTGTGTGTGTGTGTGTGAAGGGCTTGAATACATAAGAGCCACACACCCATCAGCAGCACGTAACTTGTTGAATCTTTCCCGTCTGTTCTGTTTGGGCTTTGTTCTGGCTGTTCCTACCCGGACAGTGCCCAGGCCTGGGCTCCCGCGGCGACCGCCGTTAGGCAGACGTGTCAGCTCATGCCACAGCGCTAATGGACATCTGGGTGAACATTAGAGCCGTCCGAAACAGTCAGGCGGAACATAATGCCTCCAATTCCCCAATGAGAAAAAGCGGAGAAATATCCATAACATTTAAATCTGCAGACAGCCGATTGTGGAGGCTCCGGCGTCACCCAGACTGCGCCTTCCCCATCTGAGTGTGTCCTAGTTCTCCCAGTGAGTTACTACTACCCAGCAACTGGAGTTAAACCCAGGTTACTACTCCAAACAAGGAAGTACCTAAATAAATAAATGTGTATTACAAAAATAAAACAATCCTCCAAACTCCTGACAAGTGCCTTTTGTGTGAGTGTGTGCTATGTGATGGACTGGCATGCCATCCAGGTTGTTTCCTACATTATTCCAATAATAAAACATAATAGGCTGCAGTGCTAATGACAGAAATAGGACAGAAATTATGCGTGTGGGTAAATGTGCATCCTGGCCTTCTGTCCAGGGTGTATCGAGGCATTGTGCCCTATACTGCATGGGATAGGCTTTAGGTGCATCCCCCCCACCACCATGCACTTAGAAATTGGGCACATGGATGGATTACATGCAAGTTTGTGCAGATTCATTCAGAAAAAGCTTGAGACTTTGCCTTTTGGGCAATCAGTTTTTGTGTCTTAAGAAACAGTAACCCTTCTGACTTTGTCCATTGTTATAATTCATGAGAATGGCTTTCGCCAGAATGTTAAGCTGCTATTTGCAGGTACACATGTTCTTTAACTGCCCTGCACAATTCCAGCACATGTTTAACCCCATGAGTTTTGATTCAGCTTTTCAAGCCAGATCATTAGCTCAGGAGTTCATCCTATTCATTGCTCCAGGTTTACCCCTTTATTATGGTGCCAGCATTTTTGAAGCAGCTACACCTTCTATAATTAGCTAAGAATGAGCATGCCATTAAAATCAGATCAAATTTCAGTGATTAGCCATAAGTTCAAGTGCATATGGAAGTACAGAAACATATGGTACTTTTTAAACCACAGAGAGTACACAGTCCAGTCGCTATGCACTGAAAATGGTCTAATTCTATATCTCCTGTAATACTATACAGATATTACAACTGTGGAGAAAAGGACAGAGAATTATGTACAAGCAAGCAAAAATGTCAACTTGAAATTCGTACAGAATGCAGGAGTCCAGTTAAAGTTAAACCTAAAGTTAACCTAAATAGAACTTGTAGCCTAAAAATGCAAAATACACTCTGCGGTCAATTTATTAGGTACCCCTGCTTACTTATCCCAACAGCTTGGTCCTCCAACTAGTAAACTGTGATAAAACAATACACACAGAACACAGGTTAAAGAGCTTCACTTACTTCATTTACATTAGAAATGCTAAGACAAGTGATAAAAGCAATTTTGAATGTGGTGTGACTGTTGCCGCAGTGTATGGTGATCAACGGTGGTGTGAAGAAGAAAAAACATCCAGTTGGTAGCATTTTTGTGCCTCAAAAAAACTGTGTTATTGAGAGAGGTCAGATGAGAATGGCCAATCTCGTTAAAGCTAAAAGGATATCAGCTCAGTACAACAGTGGTGTGCAGATTGGCACAAAACTCATCTACCCCCTGAGCAGTTCTAGAGGCAAATGTGGATTTTTCCCAGTATTAGGAGTATCTAATAGTGGGGTGGGGTATGTTGCTGTGAGTTAGGAGTCAATGCCTGTCTCTAGTAGGTCTACCCACAATCTTTGCTCTCACCCAAATGTGAGTGTGTTTCATAGAGAGCAAAATATGAGAGAACCAAAGAATTCCTACGTATACCCGTACTTGAACATAAGATATAAGTATCAAGTGGGAACTGAGTGCACAGTACTTAATAAACCCTTTGTTGTCCCTGCACTTAGCTTGCCGTGGAATCCTATTTTTTATTATCCATTGCATGCAATTCACTTGTCACCCCAGTTAAAACCGGTCACATGTCAGCCTCAGCATTTGTCGACGGGCACGTGTTCATTAGCTCAAAGGTATATTGTTTAACACTCCATGTCACTGAGCAGTGCCCGTCCCAGCTGTACCGTATTAGGTCACCTTCAAACGCACTTAAAGGTCTCATGATTTCAATGTGTGCAGCCAGCGCTTTGAAGTGAAAACGGTGGTAAGACAGTAAAACGGGGAAAAGCGGCGTTAGCTCTGAGCTTTTCAACTGCCATCAAAGAGTCGCAGTACTTCAAAGGCCGCTCGAGCGACACAGCATCCTCCAGAGATTCGCAATCAGAAGCGGCTGGGATGCAGCCACTCTTAGTTGCAGTTTCCGCGTTTTTGTACCGTTCGATAAACGGCCCTGCTGTGAGCATGGGGCCCTCGCCTAAGAAGGTGCGGTATAATCTTAAGTGATGCCGATAGACAGCCCTGCTGTGAGTGCGGGGCCCTTGCTTAAATAGGTGTGGTATAACCTTAAGTGATGCACTCCAGAGCCAGGAGAGCACAGAAACATGAGGTGCTTACTATGCACATGTAACCACAAAGCTCAACTCTGCTCCACCCTCTCAGCAACGAAGGAGGCCACTTACCTGGGGGGGGGGGGGTGTAGCCACCCTTAAGCAACACCCAGAACGTAATGGGGAATGTTTGTAGCCACAGTGCGGGACGCCAAAATGGAGAACATGAATAATCCGACAAGAGGTGACAAGACGCTTGCTGGGGTGAACACCAGTACTGCTGGCCACTTACAAGAGGAAACACAAGGCTGAGGATGGAACCAGGAGGTGACTTTAGGAATAGTGTGTGAGAGGGGCTCTCATGGAAGGTGCTCCACCAAATCCTTGTTATGTGACAGCAGAACATGTGGGTCGTCACCCTCCCGAGTCCATCTGCTTGGCCATACTCAACCCCCACCACAGCCCACCTTCACCATAGAAACCCGCACGTGGTCTCCAGGTGCCGGGACGGCAGAGCAGCAGAATGACAGTAATCACCACATATGATATATGAAAATGCTGCAGACAGTATTTGGAGGTGCAGCCCTTACCAGGATCACACCACGCATGAGCACAGACAGAAAAACAGCCCCTGCTACAAAGCAAATTGTGCTTTGACAGCCCAGAATTTATTTGTTTTCAAGGGACATCCTATACAGCATAAAGACATTTTACTCTTGTTTTTATTTCATATCTTCTTCTGGACAAAAAAGCCTTCATGCTAAAGGAATCTGGACTCAGGTGTTAGGAATTAGGAGGAAATGTAGGTGTGACTCACAGCCTTATGCACCTGTAAAAAATAACGACGGCTGTTGCAACAGTTAAGCGCCTGAATCCGTAACACAAAGGTTATAAATCGACTTTCCCAGGAATGGAGCTCTTTACCTGAAATAGCTCTAAATGAGATACCTTCAGCTGCCTCCAACTATATGAAGTAACTCAAAACTCTCAACACTGCTTCGATTATATCTGCCTGTTACGCAAATTATAATAATAACTGGAAGTTTCCAGTCCTCCTACTAATACCGATAAGACTTGTGATAAAGAAAAAAGTATCCACAGACATGGTGAGATTTATGGGAGCGAAGCTTTCTAAATGCATGTCAAGCCTGAGTCCATTCCAAAGTACAGCGAGTGCCAAACCACCATGCTCAAGCTAATAATTATCAACAGCTGAAGAGACTTCAGAGCACTGGCTCCAATATCCCTTGACATGAATTCATAAATATAAATATGTCGACAGGCACAGAATAACGGAATACACTGAGGTCGTGCGTGTTTTAAGAGACTTGACACTTGTACCGGGTAGTAACCGTAGGGACCTGTGGCCCAGTGCCAGGGGTGTTCATATCTTCACCATCTTCATGAATAACTGAATTAAACAGGGGCTAGCAGTGCACCGGGCCCACCGCATAGAGCATCACGCTATGGCCCGCCGCTGCCTTTAAGACCATTTGACTCCTTCATTGTGCCTAAATACAGAAAGCGTGGCCTGCTAAGTTATGGCCGAGAAATTCACACGATGGCAAAGATCACATGGACTGGGCCATGACAGGAAGTGAGATCTCAATTCCCTGCTATTCATAAGTGGGGGGGTGATGCAAAATGACAATAATGTTCTCTGGGGCACATGTGGAACTGTTTCCCACATTATTCATAAAAGATATAGCCTGAAAAACATCACTCAGGGGCCGCGCTCTCCAGTGGCATGGCAGCAACCTGCGAAGCCAACACCAAGGCCTGCAGCCTGACACAAACTGGAAGGCAGACCATTTAGGAAGGCAGGCCAATTAGGAAGGCGGACCATTTAGGAAGACAGGCCAATTAGGAAGGCAGACCAGTTAGGAAGGCGGGCCAGTTAGGAAGGCAGGCTAATCAGGATAGCAGGCCAGTTAGGAAGGCGGGCCAATTAGGAAGGTGGACCAGTTGGGATGGCAGGCCAATTAGGATGTCGGGACAGTTAGAAAGGCAGGCCAGTAAGGAACACGGGCCAAGTTGGAACGTGTGCCAGTTATGATGGCAGGCCAATTGGGAAGGTGGACCAGTTTGGAAGGTATGAAGGTTTAGACAGCTAGAAAGGTGCACCAGTCAAAAAGGTGGGCCAGTTAAGAAGGTGGACAATTTAGGAAGGCTGACCAGTACAGAAAGCAGGCCACTTTGGAAACCGGACCAGTTGTGAAAGTGGGCCATTTAGGAAAGTATACTGGTTGGGAAGGCGGACCATTTAGGAAGGTTGACCAATAAGGTAAGCAGGCCACTTTGGAAGGCAGACCAGTTTGGACGGCGGGCCAGTAAGAAAGGTATATGAGTTGGGAAGGTGAACCATTTAGGAAGGTTGACCAGTATGGAAAGCAAGCCAGTTTTGATGAACTAGTTAGGAAAGTGCACATCAACAGTCTCTGTGTGGTGTCCGCTCAGTAGCGGTGCGCAAATTGGACATTTAGCTACCTCCAGAGATTGATCCTGTCCTAGCCTATAAAATTAATTTTAGCCATCCTGGATGATGCAGAGGCTTCCGAAAAGTGACATCAGGTTTATCAGTTACACTAAGCCCAGCTTGACAAGTAGTCTCAGGGGTTTGCTGTTTCAGTTCAGGTCTCCCCCCGACATTCACATTTGCTGTTTCAGTTCAGGTCTCCCCCCTCCCGACGTTCACATTTGCTGTTTCAGTACAGGTCTCCCACCCAACATTAGCATTTTGTATTTCACCGAAGTTAATGTGAGAGTGCTACATCCATTGGCCTTTCATGACAAAAGTTCATTTAAAAATTTCATCTTAAGTCATTTCTGAAGGTAGGAAACAAACGTATTAATCCCATTATCAGCAATATTAGCGTTCAAATTCGTCTACAGTTTAGTGAATCGGGAAACGCTGACTGCAGTTCAGAGTGATTGGCTATGTATATGGAAGTGAAAAATGGCTTTCCTGTGGCCCCACCCGCTTCTTCTACAGCGACGACTGTGGGCAAACACATCTGCCTAAGTGCAGATGCGGTGGGTACTACGCGTCCGGCACCTTTGCATGAACTGCACGTCCCTCACCACCATTTCACAGACGACATGACGCGAAAGCACCCAAGAGTCTGTGTCCGTATGTTACTGGGTTACAGACACAGTCTCTAATGGCAACACATTAACTATGTCTCACCTTCAGACGTACGCCAAGCTTCACTGGCGTTGCGTCGATTACGCCATTTTTCGTTTCCTTCTCCGAACTGAGAGCGGAGCAAAACTGAGACTCGGCGCACGTGTAGATGCGTAATCTCGGAAAGGCCTCCAGAAAGGACACAGAAAATCAATACAGCTCCCCGGCGAGATGGAATTACCATCGCACTGGAACGTTGTTCCAAAGCATATAAATAATATTTATAGAGACGTTTGCAGAGACCCCTTATAAGTGTGATTAACATTACTAAAAGCAAACATTTCAAATAGTCAGGAATTCACCACAGACCTTCACACAACGTAGAAAAAACTGTGTTTTAAAACCGAAAACAGAATTGTTACTATTTTATAAAGCTGCAGTAGCTACCAGATTATCTCTGTCCGATCAGTTTGACACAGTGGTGGCTGGTGGTCTTTCAAACGAGGAAAGCACAAATTAGACCTACATCATAAAATTAGTCAATTATTGCCCCACGCGACCTAGCTTGAAATAAATGAACGAACTTCACTAAACTAAAGCAAGACGCAAACTCAAGAACGCTATATTTATGTTTATATTTACAGTAGGATATGTAAAAATGAAAATAGTGGGCTATATCGATAGTAAATAGACTACGAACAGCAGCTTGTTTCATAAAATCACTCGCTAAAAATCCGCATGGGATCGCTGTCAATCAAAAAGAGGTCCCGCCCCCCTGACAGTTCCTCCAATCATCATGCAGCAGCCCAGCATCCTGGCCAGCCCACTGCCCCTTTACTCCCAGAGAAGTTAAGCTTCCCTGGAAATTACGTTTTGAAACATTTGTCCAATAAACGTCTAGCTTTGCTGCACTGAAAACACCGCATGTTCTGAAGTGCCATGGAAGTCCAGAGAAGTTGCGCGTCAATGGGGTTTAATATGGATCGTGCTGCCACGGGAATGTATGGGAAAAAAATCACGTCAGACGACCTGCAAGAAATTATTGCTGATTCTGAATGAACTAGCCATGAAGTTGACCACGTTTTAGCACGCTCTTTGTAATAGCAATGTAAATACAACAATACATTTTTGATGATTTTTTTCGTGACATTTTAGAGGAGGCGGAGCTTCCCTTGGAGTCTTAGAGAAGTCGCCTCTGGTTTGACAGGGTTCATAGGATTTAATTTTATTCTATAGCAAACATGCTCAACGCAATGTCAACTAGCGTAACGGACACGAAATGCACGATGCCAACGATGAACCCTACGAAGACACTTCGCCAAGATAAGGTAAAGGAATCAAGGCAGGTCCATTTTTCAAGATCGTAAGACGTGTCATTTCTCTTTTTTCTTACTTGGGAAGCAAGACAAAATATATAAAAAATAATATGAACAAATATGAGTATAGTTCTCCACAACACAGAGCAGAAAAAAATATTTTTATGGTCGTGCTCATTTAAATATTTACTAATGTCATAGTTTATTTGATTTGTTAAATTGTTGTGTATTACTTTCCTCCGTTAACTAGCAAACATTTCACTTTCACTGTTTTCCTTGATTAAATAAAATTGGTTTTTCATCCATTGTGTACAATGAAACATACTTTAAATACAAAAACATACAACATTGTTATTGCTATCCACCCCATCAAAAACTTTGTGCCCCCTCCCTCCCCACACCAAGGTACCTGCATATCTGTACCTTTTCACCCACATTGGTGGTGACAGCATCATGGGGGGGGGGGGGTCATTCCTATCAGCTGTGGCTTGACTAGTTTGGACAGTCAGATGCTGAAGGATGATAGACAACACAGAACTAAAAGATCAGCTGTTTCATTCTGCTGAGGAACTGGGTAACTGGTCAAAAAGGGTTCGGCATCGCCGTGATGTGGATTTGCTAAGGCCACTGGGGTGCGGTGTTCCCTTTACACGCAGGAGAAGAACATCACAATGCTGCCCGCTGCAGCCACCCTTCACAGCCAGAACGGGCACATGATGATATGGTGAGCTGTACACATTAAAACAAATTATATTCTGTGCCATAACACCAGCATGACGACTCTGCTAACTACTGATGAATTAGTAATATGTTATTAAGAGAACTTTCAGTTAGAAGCTAATGCTAATTACTGTCAACGAGGCGCTATACTGAACATCTGGATGAGTGAAGAACTATATGGACTAAATGAGGAAGGACTTGGAACCCAGTACAAATGGATAAAAACAACAACAATCGCATGAAATATAATTATTACTGGCTCTAATAATTGTGTTGCTTCTGTTATCACGGTAAGAAAGTAATAACGGTAAAAGGTTCGAAATGACTTGACTCCAGTTGGTATCATTTAATAAACGTCAATCATTTAATAATCCTTCAGGGGAATCCCTCTTACCTCAGCCTGGCATATAAACGCTAGCCAGACATTTCACTGTGAGTTGTCATTGCCCGGTCCTTGCTGTTCTGCCTTTGACCCACAGCAGATATTTGACCTGCAATGCTCCAGTTCAACAGCCAGCAGGGTGAACATGTAAGATAAACTTTTTTCCTTCTTTGCTTCTGGAGAAAAATCATCAGCTGGCTATCTCAAAGAACCCTCGTTATCAAGGCGATACCTGCTCTGAGGGGAGATGACTGACCTGCGATAAAGTAATTAAACTCATCTGAGCTCTCTTTCAGGAGAGTTCACCCGAAAAGGACTGGAGAGGCCCCCGAGTGCAGTTCATACATTCATAAGAAACGCAGACAACTGTAAGAACAGAGCAGTTGCTTATAAAATGTTCAGAGAGACATGGGTGACACCCATTTCCCTCCAGATGGGACTGGGAAAAGCGTTTCTGTGATGTGAATGATTTGTGAAGCTCCAGCCCCCCTCACTTCATGTTTTAGTGTCTGTCTATCTGTCATTTAACAGGCATAATAACATTCAGTTACAAGAAGCATTATATTGGATTACAGGTTCAGAATCCCACATGCCAGGTTATCAATCAGATTAAGCTGAAACAATGAAAATCCACATGATACTAATCAGCCAATAGCAACTGACATTATGACATCGTGAGTAATGTGTGTAGAGGAACTGAGGAGACTGAGTAAACACTGAAATGCAACTACGTAGTTTTACATTACCACACACTGATTGAATTTTCTGCTGTTTTCTTATTTTGTCATTGACACTATATGTGATTCATTAAACCTGGATATAAATCAGATTGGAGTACTTCCTTTGGTTTCATTGGGGGGGGGACATGAATAAATAAGGTAAAATTAATAAAATCCTTACCTTTTAAAGTGTATAGTCTCCACTGTAAATATTGTGTTATGGAAATTACTGGCTGCACGCATGAGGCTGTGTGTCAGTTACTGGTTGGATTAACCCTTTTTTGCCAGTAAAGGAAAATGAGTTAACCTACTTGCTTACTGCAAAACAATAATGTCACCTATCATGGGTTTTCCACCTCATCTCTCCCTTAACTAATAAAAATCCCCTCAAAGGGAGAACTGATAACTGCATTGTGTAAATGTAGATATGACCATACCATCTATGGACAGTTAGTGCTGCTTCCGTTGATTCAGTCCAGAAAAATGCCTTAGTCATGGCACAACCATGTGGCATTTTCATCCAAAAAGGCAGAGTTTAATCCTGCAGTTTAATCCTGCAGAGCTGGGTTTGAAGCTCCCACCCTCTGACTTAAATGGCATGTCTTTTTTTCTGCCAGTTTTAAAGAAAGCTGATTCCTTGTCTGCTGACATTCTTTAATTGCTTATAGTGGGGGTGCAGCTGACATGAAAAGGCACAGCTTTTGCCATGTAGCCATTCTGCAGTTCCACAGTGAAACACAACAAAAATGTCAAAATAAAATGTCTGAAAATCACATGGCACACGTGGCTATTCACGGTGAATGTGACAGCACCTACACAGCACTGTAACTGGCCGGTATGGCTAGCTGTTATTGCTGTGTCGCATTATTATGATATGTCATCATAGCACACCACAGTCCTCAGTGCCAAACCGCTGGCTGTTTGCTCCACTTCTGATTGCTGGGCCATGCTATGTTGTTAACTTCCTGGTTCACTAAGTATACCATTTTCCATGATTCTTTGTTTGATGCGTTCTAAGAAGTATGAGAGGAAAACATCAGATATAAGCTTTTAACAATAACTCTGTTTCCAGCGAAGTGATAACGATTTGTATAAACTTTAATGCATGTGTAAATTTTGAAATCCTTTAGGACTAGATTATCTTTCCTGCAGCTTCAATAACACTGTGTCAAAATAATTTTTTAAAAGCCTTAAACTGTCTGTCACCCATGTTTAAGTGGCACTCTAAGAACTCTGGATGACAGCAATATAGCACAGCTGACAAACCTCAATAGACCAAAGGGCTGATGAGAGGACACATCCTGCATTTTTATGTGCATTCCTATGCACGCTTGTATGTGCTGCCTGTTCGAGGAAAGTCCCTGTTTTTTGTTGCCTTATTATGGAGGAAGACTATGTCATCTTTTCCACTTGAAAAACAAAATAATCCAGGGTGACCTCTGCACCAACTACAGAACTCCTTCAACTGATTGGATTATTAAAAGCATTTAAAGGAAAAGATAAGGATGCAGCGTATTCATGGGCAGCGCCATTCAGATAAACAACAGCACATTAATTTCTTGCAATATCCTTCCACACTCCCAAGTGATCCAGGGAGTCGTTCATTGTCTCCGCTGTCTGGCTATTGACCAAACCAGTAGGTGCCAAGCCAGCCCTGCAGTGGGGGTGGTCCCAAACCTCAGGTTTGAACACAATGGTGGTGTTGGGTAAGGCAGACCCATATGCATGAAGGAAGAACTCAGCTTTCCTTGGAAGTATGTCTGCAGCAGAGCAACCAGCCAAACAGGTGCCATTTCCATCATGTGCCATTCGGTATTTTTATGTAAATGTTTTGAGAGTGCTGGATGTTTTCAAAAGGGGAACGAGGAACCCTTGACTGAGACGCAGGAAGAGGGGCACTTCTGGCATTTGTGAACATAGTCTTCAGAGGCTTTCTCAGTGCGCTTCTCGGCGTGTGAAATCGCCCGATTCTCCGGATCCAACGTCGCCGGGTCCTTCTATAGGCATCTGTTCCATTACTGCTTTTAGGATCCGCATGCCATTAGTCAGAGGTAAATACAGGGCTGTGTTTATGATGTTGTGTGGAGGAACTGGGTGGAAAGGTACCAGTATGTGCCTATTTTCAAAGAGCATACATACACCAGTTCCTCATCCACCCATCCACCCATCTCAAAATTAATTTCAGAAGAGCCCAGCTGATCCTTTTGGCTCACGGATCAGTGAGTTGCCTTAATCCGTCTCCATCCCACAACACCAAAGAGGGTAACTAGAGGGTCACGGGGGGGGGGGGGGGGGGGGCAAAAGGGGAAAAAAAAAAAACATTTCCAGAGGGGCCGGAAGAAGGGAAACCCCACGAGAGGGAAGAAAGGGCCAAAACTAGGTCAAAAAGTGCCCACAAGCGGGA
>JAACJT020000038.1:7383334-7395269 GCA_009936485.2 Gymnarchus niloticus | reverse complement strand
TGGCCTGGCCGGTCCCGGGTCCGAACCTCGGGAGAGGTGTGTATGTCATGGGGGCGCTCGCGGGGGGCAGGGGGGCCGGGCCGGTCCCGGGGGCGGACCTCGCGTGAGGTGTGGGTGTCAGGGGGGGGCGCGGGGGCGGTCACAAATGGGAAACAGTGCCATGCAGAGACCGCTGGAATTTGCAGGTGTTTGAAGCGTCAAAGAGCTTTGCGTTTCCTCACCGATGGACCAGCCCTCATCAGTGGTGACCTTTATACACCCAACTGCTTGTTTCAGCCATCCATCAGAGGACTACATCACTACAGGACATATTTAGAACCCAGGAGGATCCTGCTATTACCTGCTATTAACTAGACATGAGAATTGCATTACAAAAATGATTTCTTGAAATCAAATCTGGGTTCTTTCCTTCCATTCAATAATGCCTGCTCTTTTAGTGGTTATGAAAATGGTTCTAAAATTTGAAGGGTCAGAGGAACAGCAGAGCAGCCCCTTCTCATCGCCTCAGTTGACCCCTCAGAAACTTTCATGACTGGGCCAAGTTTGTCTTTTATCCAAGGACAAACAATGAACAGTGGCACACACCTGGGTTTTTACACACACTACAAACTACATAAATGTGAGTATTCATGTAAATCTACATGAGTAGTGGTCTGAAGGACAGAAATCAATACGGGCAAATCTGCATGGTGTCATAGGAGACGGACATTGATATGAGCAGGTCCACTATGTCGTAGAGGACAGATATTGATACAAGGAGGTCGACATTGAGTCAAAGTGTAATGACATTGATACGAGCAGGTCTGTGCAAACATCCCACCTCTCCCGGAAAGTCCGGGATTCTCCCACATGTTGATAGCGGCTCTCTGACGCCCACAAATTATATTCAATATTCCAGAAATCGATTTTTTGAGAACAAGCGAGTGACATGGCGAGAAAGAGAGAGACCGATACTGAATATAATTTTTGGGCGTCGGGTAGCCGCTATCAACATGCGGGAGAATCCCGGACTTTCCGGGAGAGGTGGGAAGTCGGGTCAGTGTGGTGTCAAAGAGTAATGATATTGATACAAGCAGGTCTGTGTGGTGTCAGAGAGTAATGATATTGATACGAGTAGATCTGTGGGGTGTCAAAGAGTAATGATATTGATACAATCAGGTTTGCATGATGTCAGAGAGTAATGACATTGATGTGAGCAGGTCTGTACGGTGTCATAGAGGAATGATATTGATACAAGCAGGTCTGTGTGGTGTCAAAGAGTAATGATATTGATACAATCAGGTTTGCATGATGTCAAAGAGTAATGACATTGATGTGAGCAGGTCTGTACGGTGTCATAGAGGAATGATATTGATACAAGCAGGTCTGTGTGGTACATTGTCCTCATGTGTTTGGCATAATTTGGTTTCTGCCTAAAACAGTTTGAAAAATGCCTGCCCTTACCAAATATGAGCCAAATTTTCCTCAATGCATGGCGAATGCCCTCACACTGCTGAAGCATGACCCTGACCCTCTTGTTTGTTCTCTCATTAGTCTTGTTTTCCTCACTGTTTACAGTGTCATTATTGGACATAAGACCTGCTACAAATAAGCAAAGGCCATTCTGCCTGTTCTGCTCATTTTCTTACATTACTATTTATGTGTTCCAATTTGTATAATTGTGTCCCAAATGAACAAAGATGCTGGGACTCTATAAGCTGCTGAAAAGTTGTTTCCACCATCAAAATATCCATCTTGTTTTTGTTGACCCACAGTATATGTATCACATAAGAGTTATCTCATTACCTCAGTTACCTAAGTGTTTTTACTCTGGGCTTATTATTCAAGTTTTATTATTATATTAATGATATTGGGAAATGTCTAACTAAAAAATCATTTGTCTCCTCTGGCACTTCTGTTACTGGGGTATTCGTTTGCACATTTTATTAATAATACTGATACAATATAAAACGCCTTTACTGAGTCTCTTTCATTAACACATTTCATTGTCCCATACCATCCTCTATTCACATGAAAAAACTGAATGTCTTAGCCATTTCCCTGTTATTTCTGATTTACCTCTTCTTCTAGATGTATGTTTTCTTGCTCTATGGACCAATTCCTATTGTTTAAAAAAAGTTCTAGATTTTGGTAGTTTAATTGTTCTGCCTCATTTTCTAACAATCTTTCAGACACATTTTTAAATGTAAGTCTTTCGTAAAGGAAAACTATGTATGTTTCAAACAGGACAATACATCCAACTGTGATACATCACTTTAAGCTTAACAGCACACAAAAAACACAAAATGTTGGTGATGCATTTGACCAGCGATAATCGACCGGATCCAAGAAGGCTGGAGATGTGGAGAAGTTGCCCCAGGTTTGAGATGATATCAGAAGGGAGCCGAATGGCTGGATTTTCACACATCCTGTATTAGCCGTAAATCAAAAGGTACATAGCTACATGATCAATGAGGCAGCCATAGAAAGATAAACAGCAACAACAGAACCTCCCCTACTGTCTTCCATTCATCAATGGCTCAGAAGACAGAGTAACCAGAGAGGAACATCAGATGTGTATCCCAACACATGTGACCCTAGCATCAACCAATAAGGTGTCTGTGAAAAACTTATGTCACGTGCAAAACTACAGGACAGCAGATTTAGGAAAGCAGGGATCACTAGCACATTTGAGATTAATTGCAAATATTTCACATGATTCAGCGATACAGCATAATTAATCTGTAAATATATTTGCAGTCTGGACAAAAAGAGGCGTTAGTTGTCACAAATATCCAAAAATAATGAAACAAAAATCAAAAGATTAAAATAAAAGCCTCAGTCATGGAATTGTCTTGTCTTTGTAAATAAAAGTTGTCTTTATGCAAGCAGGGAATGACACACTGCAGGCATCCAAAACAATTCGAATAAAACGAATTTCCTCTCAGGGAGACAGTTTCGTGGGTGTTCATAAGCTAATGTACGTGAACTCATATGACGAAAGAATAAGTTCAGCCATTAGGAACATCAGAAAAACAGCTTTGAGATCTTTATTATCTACAAATAATGCTGCTGTCACCATCCATCCATCCATCCATCCCTCTAACTGTGTATCCTTGACAGGATAATAGGGGAAAACCAGCATCACATGGGGAGAATATGAATACTCAACATTCAGAGCAGAGGTGAGATAGCAGTGGTAGCCGTTGAATAATAATAATAATAATAATAATAATGGAATTCTGTCTCACCTTTCCTCTCTCCATATGGATGGCATTTTATTGACACTCATTTCCACCAGACTACTGCACATGACATAATTCAATTACAAATGTCAGATCAGTCATTTCCACAGATATCACCCCTCCTGACACTTATCATCGTCAAATGGTAATGAAAAAACCATGTCTGACATAAACTTGGCAATAGAGGGAGGACTGCTCAGTCACTACACTGTTTCACAACATAGACTTTGAACTGGAATGACACCCATAATACGCCTACTGCTATATAATAGGTAAAATCATTTTGAGGTGTACACAAATTATACTTAATAAACAAATGTATAGGTTAGTTGAGTTCAGTTGTACAAAGGACTATGCTACCTTTACCTGTGACTGGAAAAAACTAAAATCTTACCAATTTATGGTAGGATTTCTACTTGCACAAACAGACAAGTCTGCCACAGAACAAAACAAACTGATCTCAAAGGATCACTCAACAGTGAAGTATTTAGCTCAAGGGCCCCTTCTGTGCACGGTGGTCTGCAAAGATACGCACGAGCGCACACACACACATACACACACCACACTGTACCGTCCTTAAGGTTAAGGACGCAGAAAGAAGACCTGAACTGCAGTATTGAAGGGTGAACAGCACCCAGTCAGTCCTGGCTTACAGACACCTTAAGAAGTGAAATTCTCCTTTGGCTTGCAATGTACTGCTAAAATGTGACTCTTGAATGAAAGATTCAGACATGTTACGTAAATACCCATGTTACTACATGTATTGTGTGTCTCCCCTGAACAGTTCGAACTAAATTGACATAATTCACCTTTTCTGTGATAATGCAACTTGAGAGGACTGTGACTAATAGGTTTATGGTAATTAAACACTTGAAGATAAAGCTGCTTATCTCCACCAGAATTTCCTACTCTGGGTGTCTTTAGATGCTTGCATCTGTGAAGGAGAGTAATTAAAGCTAGACCATGTTGGAGCCGATCCAACCATGGTAATATGACCATTTTACGAGAGCCCTATGCCACCAAAGGTGTTATTCCAAGCTGTCTTCACTGGCTGTAGCCAAACCGTTTTGATGAAGACTTCTCCCCGTGACATATTCTCCCCATTCTGGCAAGTAAGCTGGATTTAATAAAATTGCAGCTCAATAAGAACAGACCACCAACTATCAATACAGTGATCAATACACACTCTGAGAGACTCCAAAATGCGGCTCCGCCACTGGGATTTCTGCAGAACATGCCCACCAGTTAAACAAGCATTTTAAGCGTGTCTTGTGACAGGAAAGTAATTTAAGGCAAAACCTAACTATGATTTCCTTGTTCATAATGACCCGTTCATGACATGTGTTTGTGACAGCCTAAAATTCAGGCATCTCACACACAACACTGAAAAGGATCAAATCGGCAACACCACAATGGCACTGCTCTATTTTTGCGTAAATCTTTGAAGGAACATTTTTTAAGGCCATTGGAATGCCAGACCTCACCCTTGGGGTTCTCTCTCCACACACCTGCTGTAATACAATCAAATACCCAACAGTGACAGTCAGCCTGGCTGTCCTAGGACTACATGTCTCCATTAATTGTTTGATTCTGTCCGGAAACCACCATAGTGTTTAAGGTGTGATGCCAAGCTATGGATCCACTCAGAGAAAACTGTATTCTCTCTTTCCTGAGCTCAATGGGCAGCATTACTGATCTCTGATATCTCCCAGTTTAGTTTGGTGGCATCATTGATTTTTGTAAGTAAAGTATCGCAAATCAGGTGAATACAAGATGTGATTATGAGAGCCAGTCTTGCCAGTCCATAGTTAAACTTGAATAAAGTGTCACACACACAGAAAGAAACATTTATTTCAGTGGACTTAAGCCAACTGTCTTGAAGAGTTACTGACAGGGTGCCTCATCAAAGGATGACCATTATCTGCAGACTGTCCAGTTACTCCAGCCTGCCAATATGGAAATAGTCAAATATGACTCAAAGGCTAAATTATTTATTAACTGCTCATTATCTTGATTAATCTTTGAAAAAATTACTAATCTACCTTGTGGCATAACCGAGATAGTTGTCATTATGGAAGAAATATTACTGATTTTCCAAACAAGCTGATGAGTTTCACATGCAACCGACAGGGGGAGGAGGGAGGTGGTCCAAAAACCAAACCAGAACCTGAAAAAAGACAGTAATGTGAACTGAATCACACTTACAGAAATGTAACTACGGAAGAAAGTCATACTAGACTGAATGTCAATTTGTCTGCTGCAATAGAAGTCTGACAATCATCACTTTCATATGTGAGGCTGCAACGCAGCCTGAGGCAACAAACAGGGTTCCCACGGGGCTGACGGGTTGATGTCCAAAGCGCAGGAGCATCGGTCACAAAACTGCATAATAAACTGGTGTGTGGGGGGTTGCCAGCAAACTTTTTCTGTTCGGTTTTGGGGCACTGTGGGCCGTGAGATATATGTCTAACAGCTGAGTGATGCTGCAGCAAAAGCTGAAAACCATGAGTCTCGTAGGTGAAACATGAGACTAGACATGTCTCATGAGACAATCTGTATAAAAATACGGAACAAATCGTGTTACGTATTGGTTCAAAATGGGACACAGCATTACAACTTGCAACACGGGTCAATCCTGTGTTACAAGGGATAGGTGGCAACCCTAGTGACAAAGGGAGCAGTCTCAAAAATAATGACAGGGTATGCCAAGCCATGCACAAATTGCACTGATGATAAAAAGCAGTGATCATGTGTCAAAACTCACCAACACAGAAAGACAGATACTCAACGTGTAAGTTGCTAAACACCACAAAGTCAAAAATTACCATAGAAGTAAATCAACAGCCTTGTAACCCAGCCTCAAAAAATAAATAAATAAATAATGGCAGTGGGGCGAACGCACACAGACACTTCACTTGATATAAGGAGCACAAATCCTGGACCCCTGAGCAATGGAAGTGGTCTGAGGAATCAGCTTTCACCATTTTTCCTATGCATCCATACTGGTTTACATCATGAGAATGTCAAAGTGTACCTTCAAGCTGCATGGTCTGCTGCCAGCTGTTAAACATAATAGGAGATCCTTAACGATATAGGCAGCCATCTTGTGAGAATCATTAGATCTCTTTGACTGCCCATTCCTGCTTGGGTGAGTGCTGAGGAACATGAGTCCTCACGCAACATTTCCACGATTTCTCTATATTCCAGTATAATGCTCCCCATATACATCCCTAAACAGTTTCAAGAGGGGTTTTATGAATACCAAAGTTCTAACACCTTCCATGACCTCCTCAATCACCACATCTAATCATCAACCTTGATAGGAAGGTCTGGAATAAGGTGTGATAAAGTGTGAAAAGAATTTCACCCTCTTCCATTCCTCAAAAAACTGTTTGAAGAAGCATCCATTATCTAGCTTCACAGAGGATACCATTCCAATGTGGACTCAAGAACTGAAAGTACTGGTGGCCCTTTTCCTTATCAGCTCCTCTTTTATTAAAACATTTCTAGGTTTTTCCATCACCTTCTCCATCCCTGTAGTTATTGAATGGTCAGGGTATTACTTATAAACTTCCACTTTCCTTTAATTCATAGTCCCTGTGAAACACACAACCGGACAATAAAAGTTCACGTTTACCAGTTTTACCTTCGTAGCTCTTAGAAGTAAAAAAAAAAAAGCTTGTAAATAAAGCAGCAGCCACAGAAGAAGAAATGTGAGAAAACAGCAGCATGAAGATGACTGTCTGAAGCTGGCATGGCGAAGGACACCAAGAACTGCAAATCTTGCTTTACTAAGGACTGAAAATCAGAAGCAACAGAACCGCTGAAATAATAAAATATGGTTACAGTTCACTATAATCTCCATTCAATTTCAGCAAGATGGGCGACATATGGATGACTGACCACTGGATATCTGCAAAACTAGTGGAAGTGAGGTATTCACACTAAATTCAGGACATCAGTCAGCTCACATGAAGAGGTCCTCACAATAGATTCCCACAATAGCATTTCACACAGTGTTCTCCTTATGACCACTTTAACCAGTAAACACGAGCCATTATACTGTCTCTTTACCCCTCACCAGTAAAGTTTTAAATCTGTTTTCAAAGCTAAGTCCAGGATTTTTTCAGCACAATTAGACATCACTGGACATCACTACTACTGCGCAGCGATATCCAACATAGCAGTTAACCCTAGAGCTTTTTCAAAACACTATGGCTGAGATGGAATTTTCAAAATGACGGGCAAAAAAAAAAAAAAAGCCAGAGCTACCAGCCAGTGACAGAAAGGGCTGACAGATGCAGCCTACAGAGTCACACTTGACAAGCATGCAAATCTATCGAGGAAAACGTGCTGTCATAGAGCAGAGCACTGTCACTGAGGTAGCTCTCAATGCTGTGCCACCAGATAGGACATGGACCACTGGGGAGTTGCCTTTATTAGTGCTGAGCAGGACAAGCACCAAATGTAGGGCATGGTGGACATACAGGCAGGACTACTCAGGGTCACCCAACCAGAGGAGATGGTTACTCACCCTAAAGGGTGGCAGTCTCCCTTCATTTCTCCCATGGTCTAACTTGCCCCTGTGGCTCTTCCCACAAGGACACAGTGGTTCTTCTCTTCAAGGCTTGGCCTCCTACTTTTCCGCGTCAGAGACTGCAGGTAATTAGCCAGCTCCAGCTGCGGCTCCTTCCACATTCTTTGGAATATAGTCAGCAATTAATGGAGCCGCAAGCCATGGCACTGAGAAACTGGCGATGGGGGGCGTGGCATGCGCTAGGTCGCCACAGCTGACAGACGCTAAAGTAGCATAATAGAGTTGCTGCTAAAGACGAAATATAGCCCAGAGCATTTGCTGGAAGTCAAAGGGCATCTACAGGAGTCTAATAAACAGACTGCAGTCTCAGGAATGTACTCCTGCTTCGCACAGCCTCAACTGATTCCACACACCTGCACCTTAAATCTGCGTAATCCATTTTACAATTGAGACTGAGCAATATATTCAGTGTTCAGTGGCAGAGATAAACCTCTGTTGCTACCATTTAATGCAGCATTACTTCACAAGTTATCACCGGCAGTGCAACTCAGACCATCTTGAAGGGGCTTTCTGCATGGATGTATAAGCATTCTACCGTGCATCATGAGCAAATTACCCTATTATATTGCTTGGTTGTATACCAAGTGCCATTAGGTTCATATGTGCAGGAAGAACTTTTATTCACAAACTGACTGAAGGCCACCCTTGATGGCTGAACAAATGTGATAAACTTTGACTGCAAGCTGAGCTGGAAGAGACGAGAACAGAGACTCCCGTGTCTAATGGCTTCATGATGCACATAGAAAGGCCTCCTTGGGGCTAGCGGTACCACGGTAACAGCAGCAGCAATGGTGTCTCCAACTCTGGGCCACTGGTGTGATTCGGCAAAGGGGAGTCAACTCTGTACTTACATGCATGCTTGCAATACTCAATAAAGCCTTTGGTAAAACTGCAAATGACTAGTCACTGATAGTCAAAACCACATGACTGGTTTTACTTCCTATAAATAATAATAAAAAGATTTGACTATATGTCATATGCAAAAATCCACCTGGAGGAGAATTAATTATTATTTCAAATAACTAAATTGTTATACATCAATCCATCCATCTAACTACTTATCCTGGTCAAGGTAAGGGGAAATAGACTTCTATGCATTTTAAAAAAAATTCATCAGATTTTTTTCTGAATACCAATTTAACAGGAATCTTTTTCATCACTCCAACGTGAAGGAAATGATAATAAAGAAATGGTCTCTGTTTCGTTTGTCCTAATATCAATCAAAGGTAACGTGATGTATGATTATCATTGAATTAGAAAAATGAAGGTGTTAAGTCCCCATAAGCTCCTTCAGTGACATCATCAGGGAAATCCCTTTAAGGGTGTGTAAAGGTGTCCCATATGAATCGGTCAGAACTGAGAACTGTCACAGCCAAGCACAAAATGGAGGATGCCTTTAAGGGAATGCAGGTGATGTGAGTGATGTCGACAGCAATGACGGCAAAAGAATATTAAAATTATTTTCACGATCCATGGTCCAAGAGGCAATGCTTAACATAAGGTGACAGTTATCCAAAGTCAGACATCCCCTGTCACCAGTTTTTCATTTTTTTTCACATATATGAGACAAGGGAGGTTTAGTTTAAGTTTACAGTATTTACGTACCTGTTTAACTAATGGGAACAGCAGTAATATAGACTAATATAGTAGTAAGGCTAATATCTACCCATCTTCCAACCATTTACCCTGACCACCATCACAGAGGGCCCTGGCACCTGTCCCAGGCAGTGGAGGGTACAAGGCTGGAATACATTCTTGATGAGATGCTAGTCCATCACAGGGCACATACACACATCCAGTCAAACACATAATCATACACCCCAGGCAATTCAGAGATGCCAATTAACCTAACAACATGTCTTTGGACTGAAGGAGGAAACCCACATTACTCTAGAGGTGGGATTCAAACCCCCAATCCTGTACGTATGAGGCAACAGTGCTACTCTGCCATCCACTGTGGAACCCCAATGCAGCCATGCCATTGAAATTAGTTGCAGCTCTTTCTAATGCGCTTCCTGCAAAAACAACACAGAAGAGAGGCTACCAACGGCCACAGCCGGTTACGTTCATGCCATTCACATTGGAGCAAAATCCAAAATTTCACCTACAGGTTAAGTAGGACTTTATCTTTCCATAAAAGCAGCGCTGAACAGCGAGGTCATAACATGCCACAAGCGTCCTTTAACCTGCGTGCTACGGCGACAGACGGCCTTCGCACTTCTCGGGTTCACTGAGGTTCTGAAGGCTCAGGGAGAGCTTCCTGAGCTCAGGCTGAAGTGTAGTGAGCGGGCGAGCAGATAAGAGCAGCGTGTACTACAAAAGGCTGCCTCAAAGCACTTAGTAATAAGGGAGCACCGTGGTCCAGGCATAACAGTCGCTGCCTCGGAGAAGTGCACCTAAACAGGAGATGCCTGTTGTGTGGATTAGAGATCAAACATTTATTCTGAAATCTGACCTTTCTGCATGAATGAGCACGTGCCATTGGATTACCGCGGAAGGAAGGATAAACATATTGCATTTTCTCCTTTCCCCAGGCTAATAAAGGAATTTAAATTCTACCCACCTCTCAACCACGGTGTTTGTCCTGTTTTATTTTTAAATTTCACTGGGGCTGTAATGGAGTCTAAACAGCATAAGATTAAACTGTTTTATGATTTAGTCCAAAATATGAACATCACACTAAGTAATAATACGGCATCGACATGTATGTGTACAAAGCAACTACGTGCTATACTTTTACAATTATTAATGGGTTGACAGGATATTTTTAGGGTACGTGCTTTCATTCTTGGCAGAAAGCAATAAATTCTACATATTTAGACACACTCAGAGACCCATAATATGCAATTTAATATTTTCAAACAGCAGATCTTTGCCATGTTCCCACCTGCCCTGAAGTTGTGCAGTATTATTGAATAATTCTGGTTTTCACAAATCTGACCAGTCGCCAGTTTGTAAAATTCCATGCTGCAATTTAATTGCCTTTACCTTAATATTGATGCAGTATTTATGAATTACAAATTATTTTATCGATCAATAAAATTACCTTGTTTTATTATTATTCTTGCATGTATTGAATTACAGTATTTCTTTTGTTGAAGTATGCTACTTACAGCTCCTGATTTTTTATACTTGAATTTTAAAACTTCTATTTTGGTTAAGGTGGTCATATGCATGCAGTCAGAAACATTAACAATGATGCCCCTCTTGCCCATGAGTCTGTAGATATTGAATCGTCTCAGTGTGTCCATGAGCTCCTTACACAGAGGTACGCAAACAAGCAGAGAAACAGGCTGTAGCCAAGGCGTCTGCGCAGCCGTCTGCCGTCAGGGACCGCCCTCGCCACGCTGCCAGCAACCGGCCATCTGCTCTCACCAGTACGTCAGAAGCTTGGCCAGCTGAACATCTCTACGGTGAAAATGAACCTCAAAGTGCTTGAGAGGTGGAGGAGGTGCTGCCCTGTCCTGGGCTGCTGGTGACCAGCATGAGCCACATGATCGACAGCCACTGTTTGCACCCGAGCAGAACCCACCACGCCACCAGCATCCTAGAATCCCAAGGCTGTGAAACACCAGCCCATCCCCCCCCCTCCCCTCCAGGACCTGCTCTAGTCCCAGATGTGCATTGGCCCACACCATCTGACCCAGAAGGGAGCCCACCTTCAGGAGAATCTGTTGGGTGAGATCCACTGGGAGCCAAAAAGGAATCAGCACAGCACCAGACTGATTACTTACATTTGCCCCCTCAATCCCTGCATGTGAGCCCCCCAGAGCTATGTTGCTTACAGTGTGACATGAAAAAGATAACTTTATAAAACGGCCACCCAACTAGAACCGGACATGGATGGCAGCGCTGTGGCAGGACAGCCAGAGACCTACTGGCACCAGGGTTCAGACAGACCCTGGCAGGAGATGTCAGAAGGGAGAGAGAGACTGGAGAGGACAGTGCAGTGGGAAATTCCCTCAGGGTGTGAATTCCATGTGAGTGTGAATTGTGTGTGTGACTGAGTTCTTGTGTGTCTGTAAATTTCCTGTGTTTGTGTGTGTGTGGGTGAATTCCATGAGTGTTAACTGTGTCTGTGACTGAATTCTGTGTGTCTGTAAATTCCCTGTGT
>JAACJT020000038.1:7372608-7383234 GCA_009936485.2 Gymnarchus niloticus | reverse complement strand
CCATGAGTGTTAACTGTGTCTGTGACTGAATTCTGTGTGTCTGTAAATTCCCTGTGTGTGTGTGTCTGAATTCCATGTACATATGTATGAATTCTGTGTATGTGTAAATTACCTGTATGTTAGAAATTTTGCGAGGTATCATTAATTATTATTAATTATAAATTGAAATATTAATAATTAATTGTAATATTATTAAATATTAATAGTTAAAGATTATTATTAGAAGAGTTTAAAATTAAGAAAATTATGCGGAGTTTAATGTCATTGTCTCTGTGATGTTTCGTGAGCATAATGAAAGGGTCAAAAGAAAACAACGAATTTTATATTGAAAAAACAAACTCATCTCGGCAGGTAAGCAATTGTTGGTCTCAGAAAATCTAGGGGATTCACCTTCAACTTAAAAAAAGCCTTTTATCTGCATGGATTGTGTGAATTGTGGTCACATTTACAACTGATAACCTCTTTGTTTGCTATAGCTAAATGTACCATATCCTGAGGTGCTGACAAAAAGCAAGTGTCTCCGGTCAGCCTGAATTATTAGATTCTTGACTGTCATATAAACAACAAGCTGAGGATGTGAAGTCTATATGCCATTCTAGAATGAAGCTACAGGTGTGGATCATCAGTGACTTCCTGTAAATTGCCATCTGCTCCTGGATCCTGCACTTCCTGCCCTGTAGGACTCACCTACGTGGGCTAATTGACAAATTAATTGTAGCAGAACTAAATGAAGTTTTAAAGGTAAAGGTTCAACTGTTTCTTGCCATGCCTTTAAATCCCAGGAGGACTGAACCAAAACGCATTGCAATCTTTATATCACTTGGGGAAAATAAATAAAAAAACATTTGAATGTATTTTAGTGCTGTTGTTGAATATAAGTGCTTTGTCTGGTCCAGAATGCCGTTTAAACATGTTTGTACGTGACAACTTTCTTAAGGCAAAAATTTGTATTTAATATATTTTTAAATGAGTATAATCATTTGTGATTCTATGTATTGAACAGTTATTTTAAAGGCCCAGAATGTCTAAAATATAGCAAACATTTTAAATGTGAGTGTATTACTATACAATGCAGACTCACTCTGTAAAGGACTGTTAGGAGGTCTTGGGACTATGAAATTGATTTTAATGTCTTGCATTTAACTGGTTACTGTCAATATTGACTGCAGTAAGATAAAGTGGACTAAGCCCCCTTAAGGTAAATAAACTCAAATCCATGTATTTCAACTCTGCACAGTGTACGAATAATTTAAAAACAAACTAATCATTTTGCTGAGAAATGTGGCATTTTTACAAGCGCAAAGAAGCATTTCTAATGTGAACCAGCACACACAGGTTCAGTAGTATGTCACCACCGGGGTGATAGGGAGAATATTCCAATGAGACCTCAGAATGCTTGGGCTCCTCTGATTTATACAACACCTGACAGCGTCTTTGAAACTCGTGTTGTTACTTTAACATGCAAAATTAACACCTGCAAGTTCCTAACATGACATTCCATTCGAAGCTCATGTTTTCCAAATGACAAGATCCATAACCATCCTTAACCGTCCATCCATCCATCCATCCATCTCCTAATCACTTATCCTGGTTAAAAACCTGGTGTACACCCTGGACGTTAGGCCAGCTATTCACAGAGATTAATTTTATGTCTCCAGCTCTTAATTATGTCCAGATTCTTAGGATTCATGCCCAAATCCATATGATATGTATATGTCACAGTGTCTGAAAGAATGAGGTTTTAAAACTCTCAGGTGTTGATGAGCATGGCCAGTCACACGGTACTATCATCCAATGGAAAACCTTCAGGTTTGAGACTGCAAAACCTTCTGACACTAAATACAACTGCATGGCCTGTCAGCTGTAATGATCGTGTAAATGGTGGCTCCGCAGAACATGGTAACATCAGTCGCATGTTACTCATACTGTAGCATTAGTGTGTAACACACCAGCAAGTTCAAGGAACAGTCAGCTTATGTGTGTGTGTGCGTGAATGTGTGTATAAGCATTCTGTGCAACAGCTCATGATATTAGCATTAATGATGGGACAAATGAAGCTTCAAAACCCATGGTGGGCAGGAGTATCCTGAACAACCAATCAATGCTGTAACTAGCCTTGACTGCCCGGTGCCGAACAGAGGAGGATGGGCCTCCCACTTGAGTCCGACTTCTTCCTCCTGAGGGAGCTTTTCCTTGCCGCTGTTGGCCTTGGCTTACTCTCTGAAGACATTTGGCTCAGGACTATGTAAAGCGCTTTGTGAGAATGCGCTCTGTTTAAAACACTATAAAAATATAATTGAATTGAATTCATTGGTTAGTTCAGGATACTCCCACCCACCACCAGTTTTGAAGCCTCATTTAGTGCCAGCATTGATTGGTAGTTTGGGATACTCCCACCCACCACGGGTTTTGAAACCTTATTCGTTCAAACACTAATGAATATTCAATGAGGTTATTCAAAATACGACGAAGGAGCACGCAATATGACTGCTTATAACACAGCATAACACGTGACATGCCACCAACAATCATAAATGATAGCCTAAACTCTGCCATCCAAATACCTGGTGACATTAAAATTACTGGCCTTTAAAGGTATACAGCTACAGTATTCATGATGCTGCATAAACTACTACATTGTAAAGCTTGGTTTGAGAGATCTCGCAGAGATCATCTGTTGTCCACTGAGCACATGATATCTGCTTCATTTTACATTTGGTGGCTGCTTTCTATTTTTAAAACTGTCCCCGTCATCGATAGAAACAGAAATTCTGCAGAGCTTGCCAGGTCCATTCTTTGCCATTGCTTGTCACCATGTCATAACCTTCTGCTGTGACGTGCCACTACTGAGATTCTCACAAATGTAACATTCTCTAAGATGTTCAAATATTACGTCTCACATGGATTAAGTACTACACATCCACAGCAGGTAACTGATTACTTGGGTATTAAACAGCTGCAGGGCATTAAAATATAATTTAAGCATGAAAAGCCTTTGATTTTTTTTCCATCTAGTTTCTATGTTATATACGTGTAAATAAGCTTTATACTGGCAATAGGACGACATCATAATATTTAAATTTACAGACAAATGAAGACCCTAGTGTGATCTGAATATAAGACCTCCAGTCTAGTTCAAATCTAAGATCGCATACAGTGTAGAAAGTTGTACAATTAAAACTAAACATATATGTATGGTATTGCGCTCGTGTCCTTCAAAGTATGCTCTGGTAAGCGTAAAGATCATGCAACAAATTACTGCCATCTTCAGGTATACAGAAAACCAGCATCAACCGTGTTACGAAATGCACAGAGAATCGTGACTAAAATAGCTCATTTTTAGTGTTTTGAGGAATGCGCGATGAAATAATCAAGGGCAGTATTTTCGGTTGAGATATTTTATACCGTCCCTACATTCACAAGATCATATTACTATATTTAGCAAAGATATAAAAATTATAATGACTGTGATTACAAGCAAAACAATGTCGTCCCATAAAATTTCAAACGGTCTTGATGAAACACAATGTAAGGTATTATTTTACTGGGTGATTTTTAATTTCGTAAATTTGTTTTTTTTTTTTTTTCTGCTGGTGACTGCAGGAATTTCCATAGCATTTGTATGGACAACTAATTTAGTGAATGCGCCATCCTACCGCAATACGATGGAGCATTTATGCACACATTTACAATCCCGTGTTGCTTATATAGCGTTTTAACAATGGTATCGTAAACGAATTGTGAAATGACTGTCTAGGTACATTACAAGCGCAAGTACTCGATCTGCAGGTCGCTGTAATCTTGATAGCGACTCCTCAATTTCCCCCCGTCCTCCGTAACTTGATTTATTCCTGAGGTTTCGTAAGGTTATCTGAGCTGTAAAGTCGAAATGGTTTTCTCATCCAACCATGAAATGATACCTTATAGTTAGACTTCATTTCTGCATGTCCTTAACGCGGAACGCTTTTGCATAGCAATGCGTATGTTTCAAATACAAAGCATCTCAGTCAACATGAACGGGATCCGCACATACGCTGCTGTGGCTGTGAGGGTATATATATGGACGTAGCTCCTGTGTGGTGCAACATGCATGTCATGTATACGTGATCGCAGCCAAAGCAAGAGCTTCTTAAAGACAACTCTGCGAGTTACCTCGGTGTCGTAGATTTTGGGGATTAATGTGAACGAGTACAATCTGGACTCTCGTATGTGCTGAATGGCAAGCTGGACAGCGGGGTCGATCCCTTGACTGATGCTGCTCATAAGCGCTGATTCATTCATCGGCATCAGGACCATTATGGGCAACTCTTCGCCGTCTTTCATGTACCAGCTGTTGTCCAGGTTGCGCCCGGCGTTGTCATTGCAACCCCTTGATAAAACAGGTCGAAATACCACGACACACAGCAGCAGGCATCCCGATACCACGACCATCTCCGATCTGCATCTCCTCGGGGATGGAGCCATGCTATCTGTACAGGACGACGAAACAGATCCACCCTTTCAGTGCCTTGGCATTGCAAACTGGTGTGTTGAAGTGGGCACTCAACTTGGGGAAAATCGTGTAAATTCAATAACGAATGGAGCGGCGAAATCGAGGGGATCAATCAACCAAACCAACAGATCAATCGCGTCTTCTGTCTTTTGAGGGACGTATCTCAGTGAGCAGTATTCTCGCTTAATGGCGATTCCCTGTTGTTTCCCCCCCCCCAAAAAAAAAAATCGCCAGGTTTAGAACTGGTAACACGGCAGGTGTGAAAAGGTGATGTCGGTGGTCCACAACACCGCTTCTTAATGTCTCTCCAACTCAATCTCTCCTCTCACCTCCCAAACAGAACCGTCAAGACCATAACAGATCATCACACTCCAGTACTCAGTGCGACTGCAGCCAATGCGTAAAAAAATATAGAAAAAAAGTAATTCTGTAAACGGTCAAAGTCAGCCAGTTGTTAAGAATACAAATCCACCATCCGAGTACATTCCCAACGAAAAAACATGAGGGTGATAGTTGTGCATTCCTGCCAGCCGAACATTCCGTTTTTGCGCTTGGAGAACTGGGGCACAGAAAGGACGCCGTCAATAGAATGACGATATTTTTTAAAAGCGACCCCACCAAGTAGTTACGGCCCTTTGCATGAAGATTAAATGACGGCCAGTTCCTTGCAAGCCTGAGCAACGCTGCCGCTGATGCCACTGCCTAAGCGCTTTTGAACGGTGTTTCACTTATTCACTGCTGCCGCCGCCGCCGCCGCCGCCGACCGGAGCGCGCGCGAGCGAGCGAGAGAGCTGTGCACGAGACCGAGTTAAAAAAAAAAAAAAAAAAAAGACCTCATGATAATGATGAGTCGGACCCCGAGCATGGACCGGTACCTTTGAAGGCACAGGTGATTCCAGTGCAGCTTGTGTTTTAGCTCTGTAATGTTAATCTCAGTTTCACCCCTCAGGAATACTGCGGAAGCAGAAGGAAGATGGAATTATAAACCGACGAAGAGTGCAATTTAAACAATCAGTAGTCGATATTTGATTTTTAAGTTATGATTACAGGAAGTTACACAGAAGAAAGCTAGTTTTATATGACATCAAATTTGTATTAGCAGGAAATGGAGACAGCTTAGTTAAAAGCAAAAATCCCTGGAAGTGTGTGTGTGTGTGTGTGTGTGTGTGTGTGTGTGTGTGTGTGTGTGTGTGTGTGTGTGTGTGTGGACTTCGACTGGGATTTCAACTGAGCATAAATATTTAACGTCTTAAAATACATGTATGTATGATAAGACTTTGTTGTAAAGTGGTATTTAAAACACTTGCCTTCAAAACTGACTTTGTGAACGCTGGTTCTAAAACGCACTTTAATAAAACAGTGCCACCTAGCAAAATGTACTGAAGTATGACAACTGTCTTACCCCGACGTAACTGAACTTAAAATTATATAGGTTTCTATTAACATAACTAATACCGTTATGTTTTGTTAAATATTTAGAATTTCGGTGATCATATTTAAATATACATGCAAATACAGTATATCGATTGTGACCCGATGTCAACTGAGACCCAAGAAATGTTTGAGATTTAGATCGCGATGCTATCCATGGTGCTGAATTGGGTGAAAGTGCGGTCAAATTTACACGTATACTTGAATTGCACTATTGCTCTTCTTCTGAAGTAACAGCAAATATTATCCCATCTCTAAACTGCACATATATTTTAGATTTTGTGAGTGTTTGTAGAACTTAATAACTATAAATACCCACAAATTTATCGTACGATCGTCGTCAGGTATTATTACCTTGGGAGTTGACTGTTTACTTACTTGACCGCACATTGATGAGTTATTTTTTTAATGTGTTTATTTTATTTTTTCTGTATTTACTTTTAATTTTTAATTTTAAACTTTCAGGCTTTTTAATCTTGTTTTTAAATTTCTGATTTTCTCAATTTCTTTTTTTGTTGTTGTTTCTCTACTTTTTGAAAAGCTGGTAAAGCACTTTGTAAACCCTATGGTTGAAACAGTGCTATATAAATAAAGACTGATTTATTGATTGAGCTCAAAAAGCCAAAGCATTTTATTGGTGTGATATTCTTTCTTTTGTTCCTCTCAGTTTTTTTATTACTTCGCTCTTGCTATACCTACAGTTACTTACCCACAGTGATTTTTTATTTTTTTTTTGCACTGTTCATAATTGTTCAAGGAGGAAATAGGTCAGCCTTGTTCCACAAAGTGTCATTTAAACAAACTTTTAAATGTACTCATTGAGGTTATATAGGTCACTACAACTCAAACATGTATAGTGATGTAAAATCTAAAAATGATGCATACATAAATTTTTTATGTGTTTCAGTGTTAAGGTCAAGTAAGAATTCATGATCATTTCTTTCGGCTGCTTCCATCAGGGGTCGCCACAGCGAACATCTGTCTCCACCTCCTCCTGTCCTCCTCATCCTGCTCTGTCACACCAACCACCTGCATGTCCTCTCTCACCACATCCATAAACCTCCTCTTTGGCCTTCCTCTTTTCTTCTTGCCTGGCAGTTCCATCCTCAGCATCCTTCTCCCAATGTACCCAGCACTACTACATCTTGTAGACCTTCCCATTCACTGTTACTGGTACCTGTCTGTCACAAATCACTCCTGGCACTCTTCTCCACCCACTCCACCCTGCCTGCACTCTCTTCTTCACCTCTTTTCCGCACTCCCCGTTACTTTGGACTGTCGACCCCAAGTATTTAAACTCTTCCACCTAGATTTGGCAAAACATTTTACACTGGATGCCCTTCCTGATGTAACCCTCCCCATTTATCCAGTCTTGGGGCTGGCACAAAGAAATACACTGGCTTGTATATCCCCAGTGGCTGGGTTAAGGTGAAGTAAGAAATTAAACAGCACATTTAAAATGTCTAGTTCAAGGAGGCAAAACACTTTGTCAGGATAAGCAGTGTTTTGTCACCATATTGCATGAACTCTTTGCAATGTCAGGGAAAATCTCAGAGTACAAATCTGGTGCATAAAAAATGCACACTCCAGTAAAGTAACAGATATTTAGCTAAATTCTTAATGTGTCCTCCTAAAATAAGTATATATTTTACTCTGTATAAGAAAAACCTTGAAACTGCTAATAAATATTGTTTTAAAACTGATAAGCAGTTGGAAGATGAACGGATGGATGGACGGAAGTATATTTAATTTTAAAAAATCAGTGTATCACAGCAAGGTGTTTATAAGACTGTTAAGTAATATATTACTTATTAAAATTTGTCGTTTGGGATACTTTTGCACAGTACTGTGTCATTTATATGTGTCTAACTTTTAGGTTGAAGTGTTGAAAAGCTGTAGTACCAGTTGCACAAGGTAAGTTGTACTCTTATCTCTTGTTTATCCCTTAACATACATAGGTCTACTTAATTCATGCTGTGTTGTCAGAATAATCTTAGCATGTGGATGTTTCTCTGAAGCAACAGGAAAAGGCAATTAGTTCTGGAAGGCATATGTATGGTGTATGTCCACTGGAAGTACAGCGAAATATGAAAGGACAGTTCCTCCAAAGTCTGACATCTACGGTTTTATTAATCTTTTAACACAATGTATTTTGGATCCACTGTGAGTAAAAAAAAAAAAAAAACATTTTATAACTAAAAATGTAAAAAATATGACAGCACAATAAAATCTTCAGTTCAGGGTCTATCATATAAATGCAAATATGTATCTGCGGATTCTGATACCTTCAGGCTGTTTTAATAAAGAACTATCTTTGTTTTATTACTGTGACAGAAGTGCATCCTTTAGCCCTGCACGCTGCTCATGGGCATAGCGGTCTGGGTCCAATCTTAAAAGGCTCAGGGCAAACGGAGAGTAACAATCTGAACAGAATACCAAACCATCAGGGGCACTTAGCCGAACTTTAGGTCTTTGAATTTTGGGAGCATGGCCAGTGAAGCCTGCTTAACCAATGCCAATAGGGGGCGCATGCCAACCACAGAGAGTCAGACCTGGAATGGACTCAAAATCATGAAGATGTGAGGTGATGGTGATACCCATTAAGCAGTTCTTTTTACAATAATTGGCATACTCCTTTACATTCCCAGCCCTCCTGTCAGATGTATATGTCCTTACTTACTGCTCTAAGAATCAAGCTTTCTAGGAACCATGTGGGTAAATACTCACTGCAGCCATTTTCTCATATGAAACACATGCAGCATCTCCATGGCTGTGAGAGTGTGCTGGTTTTATAATCATCCACCTCTTCTGAGAGAAATAACTGTCAGGTGTGACTGACTGAGTTACTAAAAATATCTATGTCATGTTTTTTTTCTCTCGTCTCCGATGAAATAAGTAATCCCTAACTCAACCCCAAAATACCACCACACTATACGTATATTATCAGACCACAAACTGGACTGCCTTCATTCAATAAATGTCAGCAGATGATGCTGACCAGGTTTATAAAGAATGTGTTTTCATATATTTTACGGGAACTATATTAAAATACATTCAATATATAAGGATATAAGACATTCCTGAAAAGGATATCGTTCACAAAACGTGATTTGTCAGTAGTAAGAGTACAGACTTCTGATGATTCAGCACATCCAAGTGTAAGAAACTCCATTTTCAGTTGATTAAAAAAAAAAAAAAAAAAAACATTTCCAGCAGGGCTTACCAATAGATCTAGCATCACAAGTAGATTTGAGACCATTCAAAACCTCAGAAATAACTTACCAGATATGTATGGAGCGATGGCAAATCATTGTGTGAAATTTATAAAGTTATTGCTGAAAGTGGCCTATGTAAGCCAGTTGGCTACCGTAAGTGAGGCATGCTGAAGAAATTATTTGCCATTTCAAAAACACTGAAACTGAGATTCTTGTTAGCAAGGTTAGTTAGCCAATGTACAGACTAGCTTACGCTTGTCACCAGTCCCTCACCGGGTGCTCAGCCTAGATGCACTTTTACCATAGTACAGTAGTTCCTTAACTGCTTGAGATGTATCTTTTCCACTGTACGCCTCTTGGGACAAAGACATTTTCTAGCCCAATAAAAGTGAATTATGCAAATTTCTGACAGTAGACCTTGCAGAAATAGGATTTATCAGCTTCTGGCAAATGAGAAATTTAGTCAGGTCCTTATCTATTATGTAACCCCTAGTCAAAGGACTGTGTGCTTGTGGTTTCATCTCGTAATTCATATTAGTAGTTCACTTATGTTTATTTTAATGAGTGATTTATTCTTAAAAGTATGATTCAATTCCAGATGTGATTATTATTCTCCACGTACAAAGATAAAGTTGATTGCAATACATATGTAACAAATCATGCATTGACAAATCCAGTATAAATTAAATCCATTAGCATAAAAGGTTGCAGATCAATATTTTAAATGTGAAACTGACCAGGCATGGATCAGAGACGGTTTAAAAAAGCCTTTATACCAGCCTGCCATTGGATCAGAGTCCTTATTGCAAGAAAATCAAATCTGCCTGTCTTGTGTAATGGATTTGAGTTTTGATGATTGATTATGACCTTTCCTAATTGTACTCAACTTTAAACCATCATTTGCATTTGGAAACTGGAGAATCTGCGAGTTCACAGCTCTCTCCCATGGTTAAGTGGTTCTATCCTCCAGGTTGGCATAGCAACAGTCAAAACACTTCATATGTCCTCAACCTGTCAGAAGTAGGGGGTTAGCCTTCAAAAAGCAGTCACATCTGTTCTAGATCTCTGAACAGCATGACTAGTTGCCCACCTGTAGTTTGCTTGCTGGATGACTTCCTCTGAGGTGCTGCTCATGGGGGTAAACATGCTAATAATGTTCCAAGTTTGTAACTAATAAGAATTTCTACTTTGTACATCTGAAGCCCCACCAGTTGACCAAATAATCATTCATCACCCATCTGTGCTTGCTGTCTTGGATAATGTGCATGACACAGCTAGAAGTCTTATTTGGAACAGTCCCACATCAGAAAAAGTTGGGACGGTATGGAAAATACAAATTAAAAAAATACACAGTGATTCTTATTTTGACTTTTATTTCATTGCAGACACTATGAACCCAAGATATTTCATGTTTTGTATGATCAACTTTATTTCATTAGTTAATATACATCCATTCCTGCATTTCAGGCTAGCATCACATTCCAAAAA
>JAACJT020000038.1:7357669-7371960 GCA_009936485.2 Gymnarchus niloticus | reverse complement strand
ATGGTATGGGGTTGTGTCAGTGCCCTTGGCAAAGGTAATTTATACTTCTGTGATGGCAGCATTAATGCAGAAAAGTATATTGAGATTTTAGAGCAACATATGCTGCCTTAAAGACAACATCTTTTCCAGGGACGTCCATGCATTTTTCAATTTTTCAATGGCAAACCACATTCTCCACACATCAAGGCATGGCTGTGGAAGAAGAGGGTACGGGTACTGGACTGGCCTGTCTGCAGTCCTGACCTGTCCAAAACAGAGAATGTGTGGAGAATTTTGAAACAAAAAATGTGACAACGACGAACCCATACTGTTGCACACCTTAAGATATGTTTGCAGGAAGAATGGGACAAAATAACACCTGAAACACTTCAGCGCTTGGTATCCTCAGTGCCAAAACGTCTTTTAAGTGTTGTGAGAAAGCATGACAACATTACAAAGTAGTAAATGCTTTGCCGTCCCAGCTTTTTTTGGAATGTGTTGCAGGCCTGAAATGCAGGAATGGACGTACATTAACAAATAAAGCTGACCAGACAAAACATGAAATATCTTGGGTTCATACTGTCTGCAATGAAATAAATGTCAAAGTAAATTTAAGAATCACTGCGTTTTTTTTAATTTGCATTTTCCATACTGCCCCAACTTTTTCTGTTTTGGGTTGTATAAACTACAGATGTACTGACAAAACAGAGACATAGGGAGTATGAGTACTTTTCGTTTCCATCCATCCATCTGTCCATCCATCCATAACCACATATCCAGATGAGGGTCACAAAGGGCCTTTAGCCTATCCCAGCCAGCATAGGAAACAAAGCTAAGGAGCACATTGGATGAGAAGCAATTCATCTTTAGAAATATTTCATGCAGTATTATTTTCTCAAATGGGAAATTCTTGTTCTTGAATTGTAATTTATTTTTTAAAATATTTGTTGTACCAGCAACAACAAGTTCAGACCCGTAATCATCTTGACTACTGTGCCTCTTGGCTCACTAACCTTCCGTGCACAGCAACCCTTGGCATACTGGCAAGGCATCCATTTGGCAATAGCCGGCAGGCAGCACAAAAGAGAAAGGGGATAAATGAATCTGAGCTACCGAACCTGCTCTTCAATCCCGATCACCTGACTGCATCCTCCAATACCCTGTTGTTCTCCTGACTGTTACAACATTGTTGTTCCTTATTTGTATTAATGAACTTGTCCTTCCCCGTTACTGGCCAGAGGACGGGCTTCCTCCTTGAATCTGGTTCCTCCCAAGGTTTCTTCCTCCTGAGAGAGTTTTTCCTTTCCACTGTCGCCTTTGGCTCACTCTCTGGAGACCCTGGTCTCGGGATTATGTAATGTCTTCTGGGACAGTGCTTCATGTTAAGGCGTTATATAAATAATATTGAATTGGATTGAATGTCCTAAGTTCACTGCCTATACCACATTTGAGGCATCCCACCAAAATTATAACACAGCTCAGATCTGACATGCATCCCGTACATATGTAAGGCTTAGCGGTGGACATCAGCAGACCTTGAAGCAGCAGACAGACCAGAAAGTTTAACGACGCTCTGTGTAGTGGTTGGTATATAAATTTGAACCAAATCACTCCATGCAAGATTCTCCCACCTGTCACATATTTGATAATATTTCCTCCAGGTATGTAAAGAGTTACTGAACTCCAGGGAGAGACACTGACAGTAAAATCTGTGAAAAAAACAGACTAATTGATAAATATGATTATGGCCACCCCCAATCTTCTGAGCAATGTAAGAAAATCCCACTGAGCACTCAGGTATGAGATGCTCATCATTTGCCTTATTATGCTTTAATAGATTGTAAATCAGCTGTACTACCAAGTTCTCCTTAAGGAGGAGAATGGGGAAGAGTTCATCTTCATTCAGGCAGAAGCTTCACGTTGGACCCTGGAGCAGTTATTAGTGCGGCCACACTCTGCAGGTACTCTCTGATTATTTTTTGTGGTCATTTGGGCCAGTCCTAGCCATCATTCTTCCCCAGTGCCACTTAAAACTAGACAAAAAATCTCCATCTCATTCTTGAAATGCCTCCAGAAAATTCACGCATTATAAGAATTTTAGAAATTGATTTAATATTGAATGAATAGCAATCTTGATGCACGTTGGAATGGGGCAGAATGGGCCATAGAAGATTCTGGTGAGAAAATTGAGGCTTTCTGCTCATTGGCTCTGTGAGAGGCATAGAGTGCAAGACATGGGACAGTTAAGTGATGAATAGTGTATGGGATCAGAAGTCACAGCATTGGATTTTCTTGCATGCCTAATAAATCATTAATAACTCCACACTGAGAAGCCACTGAATATAGCTAGAATTCATTTTAGAAAAAAGTAATAGATTACAGATTACAGTTAATCACCTCCAAAGCTATATAGACTGTGCTGAACCATTATATACAAGTATATCTTTTTTAATGCAATACTTTATTATGACATATGGTATATAATGCAATATTTGCATCACAATTTAATATTTCAGTATTGCTCTGATTTTGTCATGCTGTTTTCCAGCCAACTTCTATACAGGGCATTCCTGTTCACAAGGTTTATTTCTGCAAATAAATTGTGCTGGTGAAAACAGGTTTCAGTCATTCCTAAGTAAACGCTCATTCTATGCAACTTTCAAAAGCAGCTCAGAGACTTAAGTTCTTTAAATGGCCTCATTCACAGCTCTGCAAGAGGCTTATTATGTAAAGGATAAAAGGAACTTCATGACAGTATTATTATATACCATTGTGCATGTATTATAGTCCCAGTGTTGCAGATTGAAGCTTCAGACGTCTTATATGAGCCATTCTTTAGCATTTAATTTCATTAATGCGTAGTTTTAATGTGACTCAAACCAGCCAAAGAAAGGTAATAAAAGAAGACTAGTGACTCATGTGCCACTTAGTGGGCAGGTAATCCACAAAAGGCAGAGTGAGACACCAGCACTCACAGTACATGCTTTTATTAATAAATAAATAAAAACACAGAAATAGGACCGGCCCTTTCACAGAAACAAGGAGGCATCAGACAAACAGAAACATGATAAACATAAAGCCCCCCAAAAACAACATAAAAATATGACTGGCCATTTCACGGAAACAAGAAGGCATCAGACAAACAGAAACATGATAAACATAAAGTCACCCAAAAACAACACAGAAATAGGATCGGCCCTTTCACGTAAACATGGAGGCATCAGACAAACAGAAACATTAAGCCACCCAGAGCGGGTGGACGTTTGTGATAGGAGTGTGTGGTTCCCTGTAGCCAGATTTTGAGTGACTCCCATAGACCCACGTGTGTCTCGGTCCCCTTGCTTGCTGCCTGGGACAATTACTTCAGCCCTCGGTATCTTTGACTGATGCACACCCTCTTAAAGAATATTTCATTTTGTAGCATGTTCAAATACTGTGAGATGGGCTGAAATGCATCGACTTCTGTTGTTTTAAATGTGCTATATAAATTAATTTGCCTTTCCGTTTATTGATTGGGAGTGTCATTTAAATAAGATATTAATCACAATAATGACTAGAGAGTCACGCCCAGGCCAAGCCCACCAAGCCAACCCAGCCAGCCAAGACAGCAAAGACAGCCAAACCAGTCAATCTGGTTTAACCAGCCATGCCCAACCAACTCTCGATCATCATCACCTGAGTACTGACCAGCCATGTCTCATTTAGCTGTCTACTTAAACTCTGCAGTTCTGTTGCCTCCCTGTGAGGTATTATGTTTCTAACCCTTATGGCATGGGCTGCCATTTCTGAAGTTTACCTGTGGTTGGCCCTCTGTGTATCTGTTGCCTTTTGATTTGTTTCCTGTAATGATTGCATTTCTGGGTTTTGACCACCTCTACGTGTGACCTCGACTATGTTTTTGATTGTCCCTCTGGCTTCTGGAAATCCTGCCTCTTTTGACCGTGTCTTCAGATACCCCTTTGGCTTTTGAAAACCCCATTGATTCTGGTTTTTACTCTGCTTGTGCTTTGGCTTTTAATAGAGAACTTGCCTCCAGCCTTTGTATTCATGACAGAGAGATAATGTTCACCTTTACCTTAACCCTTCCCTTAAAATGTTTTTCACTGGTTGTATGTGTCATATGTTAAACTTTTGGTTGCTAAATTTTAAAATCCACAAAACTATCCATCCACCTGACAGCTTGTTGAGTATTAGGGAGAACATGTTTTCATCCGGCTTTGTTGGTATTGCAATCAGCTGAAGTCAGACGAAGGTAGAAACAGACATTTAAATTCCTCTTAAGGCTGGTTGACTTTGTCATTGTGTTTGAGCTATATGATGGAGCATCTTTTACAGACAATGCTCATGTCTAATTTTGGCTATATGCTGACTGTATATTTCCTTAAATGTGGTTTCTGTGGTTTGGCATGGAGGCTCAGTGGATAGCTCTGTCACTTCCTGCCCCCAGGGTTGGTGGTTCAGTTCTAAGTCCTGCACTGGGTGTGGAGTTTGCACGTTCTGTTTGTTCCAGGTGGGTTTCCTTCAGGCACTCTCTTTTGCTCCTGCAGTTCCAAAACCTCAGGTTATACAAGTTTGCATCTCTAAGTGTCCAGTGTGTACTATGAGTGCCGTGTGACTGAGCGGCATCGCATCCCAGGTCTCCCTTGTTTTGTGCCTCAGGCTCCCTGCATCCCTGTCCTGAGGGAGTGGTTGGAAGACTGATGAATGTGCTTATCTTTGTGATCTAAAACGTACAATTCTGGCCAACTGTGCCACAGTTCCTTCATCCTTTGAACAGAAGCATAATGATATAGCACATGGCCAAAATAAGAGCAGACATTCACCCAACAGCCTTTGAAAATTAGTGGGCTGAAAGGTCATTTGCTAGGTCACAATGAGTGTCATTTACAGTCCAGGAGTCGCCCATCATTTTGGACAGAATAAATGAAAGCAAATTTCAGAGTAGATTGGACTTTAACATTAAACAAATTTCCAAAGCATAGCAAGGTTTGTGCTTTGAGTTTTGGAGAGTACTTTCTGCTGCATGGTTAAAGATATTTAAAAATTGTAACTCCTGCCCATCAACCTAAAATTTTAATGACCTTTGTGCAGAATCAATATCCCCTGTCATTTTTTTTTTTCGGGGTGTGGATTATTATCATGTGAAGTCACTTTTTTCCCTAGGAAGCATTTGCTAATCTCCATTAAGGAACTTTCATCTCTTCAATATTAAGTATGAGGGCAAAATCAAACTAGTAAATTGCTCTGGTCTCCTCAGTGTTTTTTAATTGGTCTGCATATTGCTGTAGTCAGCCGGAAATATTAACAATATACTGAAAATGTATTATGCTATAGTGAAAAATATATGATTCTTAAATGGCCAGAATTGAAATGGAGCAAATTGTAGTTATCTTGTTCATCTATACTTTCTATTGAGTCCGAAAAAGCAGAACTGGCAAACTGATAATGCAGAATTTGTAAAGCATTCAAGGTTAAATTTCGCCTCTGATCTTTCATTTTACGTCCTTGTTATACTTTGCCTCAGAGTTTTCACCAGTAATAACTTTGAACCCACCAGAGTTTGCAGGCCTAACATCATTATTTGACCTCCTTTGACAGTTGCTAACTCCACCTTATTTTTCATTTGTTGAAAAACCAAGACAGGAAAATTATAAGAATGAGGCCTCTTGCTGAAAATAGGTCACCCAATAGAAACAGGGTCACCTCGGGGCACAGTACAGATTAACATATTGATTAACAGGTGATGCTAAGTCTTTTGTTTCAGTTGAAACGATGATCTCTCCTAAGACACTGTCATATAGACACAGTGTCATTTACTTAACACTATGGCCCCCTTGGCTTGTACAAAGAAAAAAAATCGTGATCTAGTTCGACAGATTTCCAAAGTGTGATGTGGAGCATAGATAGATCGACACTCATTTTTCCAAACTGTGCCACAGTATGATAGCTAAGTAACCAAAAAAAGAGGTTCTGTTAAAACCAGGGCAGATGAAGAAGAAGGGACACAGACAGCCCAAAAATAACACTCATACACAACGTCTGTCTGAAGGCATGCAGGGCGTCCCATTTCCCGTCACCCATTTTACCGTTCATTTATGAAACATTAACTTCCTTTGTCCATTTCTTCATTTGGTACCGTCCCTGTCTCTGTCCCTCATATAGGCAGATATGATGGAGACACCATAGAGACAACAGGACCTGAATGGAGAGGCAGCTCTTCACCAAGCATTTTGCACGCTCTTTATAAAATTTTTCAGTCCAGGGCAATTCCAATACACCATGGTGCTTGGTGGGTCAGTTTGTGTGAGGATCAAGCTGAGACCCATTCGTTACACCTGGGTCCATAGGGTGTCTAAATAGGGCACTGCTGGTTTTATTTATTTAGGCCAGGGCCACACGTAGCTGTAGGCCAGGAAAGAAAAGTTATTGTTCATCCCTGATCTCTCTGGAGAACCCTGATTTTGGTCGCTTGTACTTGCAATGTAGTTCTTTTGGTCATTACTCACAGCTCCTGACCATTGATACAGATGTAGACTGACCAGTAAACCATAAGCCACGCCTAACAACAAATCCTGCTTCATGACCATGGATCTCCTGGCGCTCACAAAACTGCAGTCACTAGACTGATCCACTTGTGAATGTCACATTCCCTCTTACCGCCACTCATGAACAAGATCCCCTTTAAACTCCTTCGCTAATGGCACACTCTCCCCCTGGCATGATAAGAGAATCTACTCTTATCAGAGAGGACCATGGCTCAGATTTGGAAGAGCAAATTTTCATCCCCGCTGCTTCACACTTCAGATCAAATCACTCCAGTGTTTACAGAAGGTCGTGATTGGATGTGACCCAAAGCACAACATCATCTGCACCTTCTAGCGTCCCGTTCTTGATACCCTTCTGGTTACAGTTACACCTTGAAGTTCTGCCCGCGAAAAACCACAAAGAGCACTGAAAACAAGACATACCTTAACCAAAGACCAACACCCAGTCTGAAAAACACTGACCTTGTGGTAAGTGCGTGGACACAACTCCAATCCTACATAATAACTTGCAATAGAGACTTTGGTAGTCCATATTGCTGTAGCACCTCCCACAGAATGTGCCGGCCTCCTTCAAGTGTTCACAAAGCACATACAGACCACGTTAGCATATTCCCACAAACCTTCACACCACTGTGCAAAGGAGGAGTGTTGATACAAATTTTAAAAAAGGTTTTATCTTTATTACCTTAAAAACCTGATAACACGATACTGTGCTTGTTATATCTACTAAGCATGGTGTGAAAACATTTCTGTATACAAAAATAATGCAACTTTTCTAACTTCTAACCTCAGAAAACAAACCTTCAGTGATGAACCAACTGACAGTTCAGTGTAAAGTTTAGTGATACAAAATATCTGCGAAGCTTCGCTGTATTCCTACAGTAGCCGGGATGCTTGTTTCCTACCTGATATGGGAAAATATGAGACTGCGTTTCATCTCAAACCATGGGTACTTGCATGCACCTCTACCACAGGGGGCGAGTCAGTGGGCAGGATGTGCACGGTCACTCTGGCTGCCATTAAAGGAAGCTAAACGAGGTATGAAATGCAAATTAAAAATTCCGCTGCTCCACCGCAGCAGCCTGTCAGCCCGTCAATATTGTTGCCTGTTTTGGGTGCGGTATCTCACGGCAGAAAAGATATTAATTAGAGCCTGAGGCAAATGTGGGGCAGCTACAATGGTGCACTGAGCCTCAGTGTCACATGAGACCTGGGACTCTTATTAAAAACTGTCATTCTCATTAACGGGCAAAACACACAAGCCAGAATTAGAGCAGCAGCCTTGTCTTCAGTCAAAATGATTCCTCTGCCTGGTGCTTATGTTTCGTTTTCAAGAAAAAAAATATGATATATCAGGAGTCAGACATGAATATACAAACAGTTAACATAAGTCAACAAAACGGGATGGAGTATGCTCAGATGGGCTTGACTCACTAAAATTAACTGTGTATCCATCACAGTCGCGTCATCCTGGACGGAGTGTAGAACATTAATCTTACTTCCCACACTACGAGATTAATTAAAGGCAGAAAACTTTAGGCGGTAGCAGGCCTCGCTATTTCCTGCACTGACAGCAAATGAAAGGCCATTTCTTTAGAGGATCCGTAGTCCGCACGTGCCGTGTCTCTGCATTCCCCGGGCCATCCATGACAGTCCAAGCAGCTAGCAAACTGAGAAGGAATGCAGCCCATTTTCCAATTTGCTGAGCAGACCACACTCATCTCGCCATCCCCCAGAGATCATGGAGAACTGCTCGTGGCATCTTTGTTCCGCAAGCCCTGCTGTTGACCAGAACATCAGAGGGTTTCCGTGAATATGTTCGTGGAGTAACTCCATCACCCATCCCCAAATAGCAGATCTTCCTGCAGGGAGCTGCAGGCGGTCCTCCTACAAAGACCACACTATTAAAATTACCCTTGGCTAATATTCTCGTCAAATGAAATGCCATTTAAACTTTAATTCCCCAGTCAATCAAGGCAGTATTTCAAAAGTTTCCCGACTGGCGGGCATCTCTGTAAGGAGTATTTCCAAATAAAAAGTTGCCAGCTGCTTGACCGTCACCAGGAATTTTATCCAGCACTGTTGCAATTTGTTTCATAGTTATTTACAAATCAGCAGATAGTGATGGAAAATGTCATTCCCTGTTATGATCTTTGACCTAAAACACAGGGCACCAATGTGTGTGTTCCAAAATGGCTTCCCATACAAGACACGATGACTCCAATTCCTCACCCCCCGACCCCAGCAGGTGGACTGGAACTAATTCCAGTGCTCCAGTTCAATTGACATGGAGATGCAATCACAGATCTTTGAAAGTAAATATTACACTTCACATGCCAATTCCCAGGTGTCTAGTATTTACTGCCCATGAGTCCGAACAAACTTTGAGATTTAAATTATATTCGGGTATAAACCGGAAACCTGTGCAAAATGCTGATTGTATGCATTTACATCTTAGCTGGTGGTGCTGTTCCATGTACATTACAGCCTTATGGTGAAACCTAAAACAGAGGTTTTACAGACCCTCATTGCAATAATGCATCCAATTTATAACGAGAAATAACAAACTCAGACAACCGGCTTCCGCAATGGCCTGCCTGAAAAGCCTTTGCACCAAAATACTAAAGTCAACGCAACAATTTACAGAGAACAACAAACCTGTGGAGATGACAGAGTGTTTACCTTAAAGTTAAAAATCTACTAAGACGTGTACATGGGTGACTTTGAGGGGGTCTGGGTAAGTGGGCGTGACAAAGTGTTCTTCTGGCTCCAATTCAAAAAATTGCAGCTCCTTTCCCTTGAAAATATCATTGGTATTGATTTATGATGCCCATACATGTCATCAGCTGTCCTAATGACAGGCTGGGAAGGCATCATAATGATTAAGAGCCTGGACTAGTCACTTGTCCCAGCAGGACTCTTGGCATTTTACCATTAAAAGGGGTATTTAACCTTAACATTAAAAAAAATCCAGTTTTATAAACCATTAAAGTGTAAAATTGTCAGCTGCTGCATCAGAGTCACTTTAACCCAGTATTCTTAGCAGGTGTGTGGTGTAATGAGATCCCTCACACCCACACCTGTATGCCTGTAAAGTTGAAATCCGACAAGTCTGAAGTGCTCTGGGTGTACCTGTGGCTCACTGTGAACCTGATTGTTTCATGCCAAGATAATTCCAGCCACACAGGAAACGGAAGGTCACCATCAAGCTCAAGCTAGTGAATAGATTCAGACGCACATTCTACGACTGCCATTTGTAAAAACATGAGAAACTGTGTCCCACTTTGAGGGGTGCCTTTCCCCAGGCTTGTTTAATATTTCTTTGCCTTACGCTCACACACACACACACATACACACACATACACGCACACACACATACAGTTGTGTCTATATATAGCTTTGTGGGTTCGTTCTATTCATTTCTATGGACCTAGCCCTAGTCCTCACTATGACAGCTCTAACCCTTACCCAGCCCTAACCTTAAATAAGTAACCCAACAAAATACAAGACTTTAGGGTTTTTTGATTGCATTCACATACATTGTTATAAAATGAGGTTTTCCCTTGTGGAGGCATAACAAATGTCCCCAAAAGGTTTTCATTCCCCCAAGGGGACATTGTGTCCCCACAATATGATAATAAAGATGTCCACACACATACACACGCTGTGCTTTGGCTATACAGTGCACATCCCACGTTAACACATGCACAGAGACGATGTGTTCAGTGCCGAGACACAATGGTAGCACATTACTATGAGAGGATTCAACCAGCTGAAATTTATATACTGCAGCTGACAGGCTGATGTGGGGGTGCAGCACATGGCGCAATTTCCTCAATCCTCTAGGTTTGAGTTTCACATCCTGTCCTTACGATACACTACCATGGAAAAGTTTCGGGTCACTTAGGAATTTCCTTGTTTTCCATGACAACACACATGAAATGAGTTTGAATAGGAAATATAGCAAAATGAATAGGAAATATAGTCATTGACAAAGTTAGAAATAATAATTGTGTCCTTCAAATTTTTCTCTTGTCAACAAATCCTCCATTTGCAGCAATTACAACCTTGCGGACCTTGCTAACATAATTACAAAAGGGTTTTCTAATGATCAATTAACCTTTTAAAAGGATAAAAATGCATTAGCAAAGACAACATTCCATTGGAAAACAGGACTATTTGTTGCTGATAATGAGCCTCTGTACACCTATGTAGATATTCCATTAAAAAACAGCTGTTTCCAGCCACAGTAGTTATTCATAATATTAACAATGTCTACATTGTATTTCTGATCAATCTGATGTTATTTTAATGGATGAATGACTTGCTTTTCTTTCAAAAACAAGGAAATTTCAAAATGACCCCAAGCCTTTGAACAGTTGTGTATGTTTGTGTGTGCGTGGGGTTTGCATATTTGCCCCTACCCAAGGTTAGGTGAGTTGGCATCTATAAATAGCCCATTCATTGTGCATGTGTGTCCCGTAATGTGCTGGAATCTGGTATGGGTACCCCTGCTTTGGGTCCTTTACTTCAGGAACAGGCTGGGGACTCTCTGAGACCATATGCTCCATTAGTGTTTGGGAGGGTAATTGGCTGGATATGCCGTAAATACGAATGTACTGATCTATCTAAAAAGCAGCAGAATAATGTGGAAGTGTTCTGCTTTCTAGTGTCTGCACAAAATCATCAGACCAAACAAAGACTAAATGGCGACGTACCTAAAGCATCATTTCACCAAAAGCCTAAAGGCATTCTGTCATCAGCTCTATATTGGCAACAGAAACTGAAATGGAATGCCGGATTACAATGTAATACAGAAGGTAATTGGGAATTAAAATATAATTACAAGGCAATCATGTTATTATAATGTAAAAGAGCTTAAAATTACAAAAAGGCTTTATCCCACTAGTTTTTTTATTTAGTAACTTTAAATAAGATTCAAAGCAACATTTACACAAAATCAACACTGAATCTATTCATTATCAAGAATGCTTTTATCCCCATAAAGGCATATGCACAGTAGCTCCGTTGATTATATTCATTCGTTTAGGAACTAGATGACAGAGGGAATGATCTTACTGAAATTCCTCCATTGAAATTATTTATGGGTCTTTGTGTGACAATAACCCTTCACTCAATTTTGTAACGTGGAAACAAACCCACTCGTTGATCTAATGGCTCATCCTTCAGATTACAAAAGCTTCATTACCACAACATCATTTCAATGGGGGAAAAATTAAGTTTTATTTCCATGCAAATAAGGGACTGCTATGAAAGAACTTTGAAATTTTACTAAATTAAGTCAGAAGAACTCAATTAGTTTTTTTTTAAGTGACAGGCTGATTTGCGTCTTGATAAATGACTAAACAGACGAAGGTGAAATTGTGGAAGTTAAAATGTTTGATTATGTTCTGAAGAATAGCAGAAGGGAAGACCTTTTTATCCAACAATTTTTAAAAGTACAGGTTTGGTGTATGACCAGGCCAAGGCAAACAAAAACTTGTTTCTGTATGTAAAACAGATATCACACAAAATGTACATATCGGTTCAAACATGAACTATGGAGAGATAGATACGGATAATATTTGGACATGGTAATGTTTCCAAAAATACCACAGAGTGTTATTTAGGAGGGCTCATACTAAAATGTCTCCCTCAAGATGTACGGTAAACATCTCCAGGTGTTTACCATGAGCAAAAGCTCCCCTGACACCCCAGTGAGGCAGTCACACTTACCACCAGCAGAATCAGTGGGACAGCTGCATCTTAAGCCATTAACTCATTAGTCTAAGTCTCAGGGCTTCCTGTTTCCCCCTTAGCAGTTGAGAATGTTCCGGACCCCTGGGGTGGAACACTATTGATCGTGTTTCAAAGGTCAACGCTTTGGCCTGGCACCGTTGCCCCCCTGCCGAACACTCATCAGGACATCCCTGAACTGCAACCGTCGACATTTTCATGCCAGGTGGCAACTAAGATGTCAGGTCGCTCTGTCAGATAATCTTTCCCGGTCACAAACCGGCTGAGTGAATTTTAAGGCCAGATGCATGCAACAACCAGTGATTCATTTCTGGCAAGGTAAAAATCCACGTCTTTACCATTCACAGTTTCGAGGAATGCAACTGTTTGAGAGAGATATCTGAAATATCATTCTTGTTCATGTTTCCTCAGAATTCATAACAGGTGCCAATAACAATACAGTAGAAAATAATTTAGTCATTTTCATTCGAGTGAAAGTCATATCTAGATATGCATGCAGTTATTTCTGCCAAAAGACACAACACATGGTATTCAATCCTGGATACAAAATTTCCATTCTTATGTATTAAATATGCCCATTTAAATATAATCATTCAAACTTTTGAATGAGGAAAACACCTCCACATGTTGAAATTTACGGAAAATGACTAAAATGATTTCTATTATTGAAAAAATCAGAAAAGTAATTTAGAAAAAACAATTTCAAAATTACATTCAGACTTTGTGGCTTCACAAGAACCACTTGGCTGTTAAGGAAATGGTTAATGTGTTCAAAATCCATGATTAAATCACAGTAACCGCATATTAAAATCTTTCTGATTTTCAAAAATGTACCAGTAAAGAAAGGGCATCAGCAATCAGTCAAGAGCATATTGCTCAGCAACTTAAAAAATAACTTTAAAATTTACAATAAACACGTTAAAATAAATTAATTAAATCAACGAAGAAAAATATCTAAAATAAATAAAATTCAAAGTTCTTGGGAAAACGATGACAGCTGAGAAAAGTGAGTTGGTTTAAAAAATGCTGTATCTAAGCTCTCAGTGTTCTAGGAAGATTGTCCATACCGTTGTCTGACTAAAAAGGCTGGCTATACCCTCTCCATTTTTCTTTTCGGGCTGGGCAAACTTGCTAAGCAGTCAAGTGACCACTTCTGTATTCTGCAGACTAGCCAGAGATTCAGTTGTTGGTTCTTCAATCATAAAATGAATTTCGTTGATCTTCTCCCTGAAGCTGAAGCCTTCCTTGCAGCTGTGGACAACGTGACTCTGCAAGGTCTTGAGGCTGCAGTAATACCTCAGGGAGCTAGGACACCTGTAGTGTAGCATCAGTTTGGTCCTCTGCATGGGGAAAGCGAAGAACAGGAGCTTGAGGTCCAGCTCAGTCATTCATTTGGCCTGTTTGACTGGGGTCAACTTCTGGAACTGTTACTATGGTGCACGAAGCAACGTGCCACCCCTCACCACCCCAAGAGTGTTATTCATAAGATGGATTCCTGCTTATCAAGCCAGAAGTGGAGGTTGTACAAGGAGTCCCTCTGTTTGGATGTGCGGGGCAGCACCTACATACATAGAAGCTGCTGTATCTTGAGGCCAGCTGCCTTGCCGGCCATCTCAAACTCCTTATGGTAGAGCACCATGGTGTGAGTCAGCCGTCAGTGAGGAGTGTGTGAGGGACACAGTGCATGCCTCTGTTTCCTAGGAGGACTGAGCCAATAGCAGCAGTCTGTCGTGACAGAGGGTCACGGAGTAAGTGTGCACACGTATGTTGTCTTCTCAGTCTGTCTTTCTCACAATCACGCACTAACCCACAAACATTTACATGTACCTACAGAAACACACATAGGCAAAAATTTACTGAGAAAAATGTCCAGTTGTACATCAAGGTAAATGTATACTCTGTGTCACTGTGTCACTATAATGCAAATTAAATATATACTCTGTGTCAGTATAATGCAGGTTAAATGTATTCTCTGTGTCTCTGTGTCACTATAATGCAGGTTAAATGTAT
>JAACJT020000038.1:7344354-7357569 GCA_009936485.2 Gymnarchus niloticus | reverse complement strand
GTTAGGTAGAGGATTTGTCTTTTGTTTCCCTTTTTGTTGTAGGTCAGGTTAGCTTTGGGGGATTCTTTCGTTAGTTTGTTTTGTTTATTATTTTGGCCTGGGTCACTCCTGACAATATTTATCACCGGTGTAAAAATCACATTTCTTATTATCTGTTTGTTCACCTGTAAATATATAAAGTCACCATTATCACTACCCATTTGTGTGCTGTTGGTATTCACCATTTTCACATCCATTCTGTTACACCCCAACCCTAGACTGGGGTATCGTAACAGACATCAAACGCTGGCTTTGTTGGAATGTCATGCCATTCCACGGTGTGGCCGGGGAAGTCAGATGAGGCGTTTAGGGCGGGGCCTACCAAGCGAGCGTGAGGCTGGCGGTGGTAGAACAGCTCCTTATACTCGTCCAACCAGACCTCAGCAGTGCGCACGCTATTCGCCAGCGCTTTGCTGCGGGAATATGGCGCTCTCTTCGGGAAGATGTGTCCCACGTGGGAGCAGGGGTGGATCTCCAGGCTGCCTCCGCACTGCCAGATCTGAACAGCACAAAGAAAGTCGTTAACGTGCTATCACTTTAAACAGACACTTAAAAAAAAATCCACATCATTAAGATATCAAGTATTTCTCTCCAAAAAGTAAAAAATAAGCCTAAAATAATCAACAATAAAACACATCTGAGATTTTAATGCCGCACAGGAAAAAAATGGCAAGAATGAATTTCAATAGTAATGATTAAGAATTTACTGAACATGTTTCACGGCTTAAGTAGATTCCGTATGAAGAAGGATATTAGGAACTAAATGATTACACATTACCAATTGTTTTTCTTTAGCTGGTACAGTACTGGGGAATGTTTGTTAAATTACAACATGAACTAAAGATGAGACACATAATCAGGACAAACAAGCCATTCCAACAACTGCAGATTCCACACCGATGGCTCATCTTAAAGCAGGACAAAAGCTATATCCGCACTAAAAAGCACCAATGGGGTAAATCAGGCCTTGAAACCCATGGTGGGTGGGATTAACACGTCCCCTCAATCACCCATTAGTTTAAAACACTTAAGTTTTGCTTTGTTGATTCCCATTGGGTTAAAACCAGGCAGTGATTGACGTCACACAGTAATTCCACCCACTCTAGGTTTTTAAGCCTCATTTCTGGCATTGCTTAGACTAAAACAAGACAAAAAAAAACAGTATTTTGTCAAGAATGCATTTTTTGTCCCTTAGAGACTGACATTTCTGAGTAAGAAAACACCAAAACATAAATTAACAATAATTAGTGGTCCTTAGACAGAGTACTAAATTAAGTGTTTTCCCCTCTAGTCACACCCTGTACTAAAACACAAGTCAGTTTTCTCCATATCAAGACCTTTAATATTTCTCCCTGTGCTCACAGTTCCCGTAGGGCAGTGTGAAAACGAACACGCAAATTCACACCAAGAAAGAATCCAATAAACTGACCGGTTCTAGCCGTGCAAGCTTAAGAAAAGCAGAGAACGAGCTCTGAGGGGCCATGCAATAAACAGCTGAGTCAGCAAGCAGCTCACCCTAAAGGAGATTTCCAGGTTCTCCCCACCCCACACCTCCATGCCAGTGTCATAGGTCCCCAGATATTCAAAATACTTCTTACTGACAGCAAACAGTCCCCCAGCCATAGTCGGAGACCTGGAAAAGGCAAACAATGCTTTCACATTTGTGGCTGGGTAGAACCCAAACTTAATTTTATGCAGAGCTTAAGCACAACCCAATGTTGATTTAGGTTGGCTGCAATGAGCTGGAGCTCCCCACCCCCACAAACTGCTGCCTGTTTAAATGGCATGAACATTAAAAACAACACACGAAGACAATTGCAGAAATAACGTTTTAGGTGTTGTGAAATTTAATTCTTCTGAGTGCCAATCTCTCCGCAGGATTCTCCGGGACAGCTGGCAGCCCCCTGTGTCAGGTGGTCTCCAGGCGATGACAGCAGCAATGGCACAGACCTGATGACATCTGTGGGAGAGTGCCGCCTCTTCTGCTCGTACTCCGGCACAGAATGCCAGGTGAAGACCAGCCGCCAATCGAAGCCCCCGATTTGGGGTTCACCAGCATTACCCAGGTACTCGAAGGTATTCCAGTCAATGACGTCGATCACGGGGCAAACCACTGCTGACTCCTCCTCATGGATCCTGCAGGGGAGGATTAAGGAGCAGGACTCTATTAAAGCACCTAGGAACAGGCAGACGTAGTTTGGCAGCAGGAGTACGAAGAACAGCCAGCTCGCAAAACTCTAAGTACATCCCTTGGTCTACTGTGCATCAGCTGTGATGGAGCTGACATTCCCTTAGAGAGTCAGTTTTGGTAGCAAAAATAACAACCGATTTTTATAGTCTGCCTCTCTGGTTCCGATACAAAACAGGAGTTGTATACCCCTGTTGTAGACAAGCCATCTTCCTGGATGCACTGTGTGGGAGGCAGCATGCTAATATTTTAGCTACCACATGTGTCATATTAGCATATGGGAAGCATCATGCTAATATTTTAGCCACCACGTGTCATATTAGCATATGGGAGGCATCACGCTAATTTTTAAGGAGCCAATAGTATTGTATTAGTATCAAGGAGGCATCTTGCTGATATTTTAACCAAATTCATTGCATTCGCAGAACAGAGGCTTCATGCTAACGTCGTATTAGCACAAAGGGTCCCAGGCTGAGTGTGGGGGCCCACCTGTGGAGCAGGGGCTCCAACCAGCCCTCATGGCACTCGCAGTGACAGTCCAGGAAGGTAAGCACATCGCCTTTGGCGATGGACGCCCCCAGGAGCCGGGCCCTCACCAGGCCTTCCCTCTTGCGAGCCCGTATCAAGCGGACTTTATGCAGGGCAGAAACGTACACCTCCAGACGCTGCTTCAGGTGTTCTGTTTGTGTATGTGGGAGGTAGAAGTGAAGTTAATTACATTGTTTAAATACAACTCATGAAGGATTAAGGCACTTATGTCTGCAAAGCCACGAAAGCCAAGATGAGTCAGTTACTGCTGAACAACAGTCCTGTTGCACCTCATGTGGCATTCCAGCTTAGAACCAGTAAAAGCCAGCACAGGTAAAGAAGTTGAATCCGCGCTGTACTTCCCATGCATGGAAATACATGCTTAATTTCACCACAAGGTGGAGCTAAAATTCATTAGTGCATTTTAAAAAAATGCTGAAAATTTTCTACGGCAATAAATTTCAAACTAACATGTCCAAACCTAAAATTCCTTAAGCTCCATGACCTCACAAGTACAAATTAATTAAAAAAAAGAGTACTTCACTGAAGAAATGTGTGGGTGCATCTGCGGTAGAGTAAATTATCCATGCTTTATAATGAATCACACAACAAGCACATGTGAAATTGAGTTTTTGGCTTTCATATACTATGTTCACACTCCACAAATTCTGAGTTTACTGAAGAAATGAGTTGACCCAATTTTAAAGTTAAGTAACCTGTCCATTTGGAAGGTTTCACTGGTTTTCAAAGTTTGAGTAAAGGGACAGTGCACTTAAACACAAGTACTGATAAGAACAAGATGGCTAGTTACACTCTTAGGAGGACTTGCAATTACACGGTTAAGTATGTTAATTAAACAACTGTCAATAAAATATAGAGGAAAAAAGATCATGATGCCTGAATCACTTTGGATAACAGAACAAAACTGCAGGACATCATGTCATGACATGTACGCCTCATCGTTCATTCACGCTGCAGCCAAGGGAGACTGTGTGGTGTTTTACCCTGGTCGCTGTAGTCATCAACAAGAATGACCTCCTTTAGGATCACATCGGGCGACGTCTCGAGTACGCTGTGCACCGTCCTCAGCAACGTTGACCATGCCTCGTTGTAGAAGGCAATCACCACTGACGTAGTAGGAAGTTTACGATAGTTATACTTCAGATCTTTACAACTATGGAAAAAAAGTGCACATTTATTTATATGCATAAACTGCAATTAGTTCTGCCCTTCATTAACTATCTGCCTCTCTCTTCTGGCTATTTCACATTTTTTCTTTTTCAATTCAAACGTGGTAATAGTAAAATGTACTAATCATTCCTTTGTATGTACAGTTTTTGTGCGAACAAGCTGTATTTTTGGAGTGTGTTTCCCTGTTTGCAAGAGTGTAAGAGAAAGTTCAGCATGGGGGGCACAACTACATCAGATTCATTTTAATATCACAATGCCACCCATGACTGTTTAGAGAAATTAAAAAGCATTTTATTTATTAACAATACAATCAAGCTGAGTCTGAAGTAAAACTGGTACTGTAAAGTAAGGGAAAGGAACACCAAAAATATAACATAATAAATAAAAATGGTTTGTGCTTCCAGCCAACAAATTGTTGTTTTGGTGGTAACATCTTATAAACAGAAGAATCAATATACACACAGATATTTAAAAACACAGAGTTTCACATGCTTGGACGATTATGAAAAGCATGTCATTTCACAGTAAACAAATATGATAATACTTCATACAAGCAAGCCTGTATTACTGGGGTCTGTGGATCACTGTAAATCAAACATCTTTCGGTAATCGTTTACTATGATCACATTAGATAGCCACGCATGTAAATGTACAGTTTTTGTACAAAACCGACCATTACAACGTCACGAATAACACATTAAGAGTTAAACTTTCGTTTTTTTACTACGCTTTCTGAAATTCTTTTGCGTTTACAATTTTAGGCCCTTATGTTTAATCCAAAGTCTATCAATTAAAACTGCGAACGTTTCATCTTATGAGAGCTATAACAACTGCAGAGCCGTGTGTGTGTGTGTGTGTGTGTGTGTGTGTGTGTGTGTGTGTGTGTGTGTGTGTGTGTGTGTGTGTGTGTGTGTGTGTCGCAGCCTTTCGATCCGGACACACGCAGTTTGATTCGCCTGTCATGTGGCAGGGCCTTAATCAGATTAAAGGGACGCCCTGGACTTCTAGAGCGAACCGATCCGGTCCAGATCACAAACGGGGTCAATCGGAACTTACAGGGGATTCCACTTTTCGGGTAATCTGCGGTGAAGGGATATCTTTTCGCTCACGTAAATATTGATCTGGTGTTTCTGTATGCTCAGCTCTTCATCCCTCTTCTCTTCTTCATTCAAGTCAAGTTTGACAGCTCTCCCCAGCTCGCCCAAAGCGTTCACGTCCAGCGGGGGTTTTTCATAAACTGGTTTCTTTAACACTTCATCCTCCTCCACAAACTCGTCTCTTTTGTTCGGCAACGCAACATCCGTGTTTTTGTGAAAGAGAAAATACACAAGGACAGAGACTCCGATGAAACCAAGGATCAGCTTGGGACGTCTCCTTCTCCCGTAGGCTGCCATAAGATTGTTCTTGGCTTCCTCTAATTTTACGAAGTTCCTTCACCGAGATTAACCCCCACGAAGCAAGTTTGTTTCTCACTTATTCTAGTTTGTTTTTTTTTTTTTTCCTCCTTCTCTGACACCAGGAACGGGGTGAACGGAAACGACCGATCGCTTTGCCAGAGCGTCCTTACGGTTTCGTGGCAGACGAATAAAAGTTAAAACGCACATGGAGTCCTTAGAAGTAAACTGAGATCAAATATGCCACTTGCTACTCATAGTAGCTTCTCCAGCAAAGTATCGCAAAGGTGCCTGTAGTCACTGGATCCTATCGCGTCCGGAAGCCATAAGGAGCCCGATAGTGCAGACCTGAGATGTGTTGTCTATAATTATTGTAAGTGGTAGAAAAAAGATTCGGCCAGATAGATAACAGACACATGAGCAGAGGGGGGGAAAACAGGTCAAATCACAGACTTTCCTGAGTTTCATGGAGTCAGATCGAATTAATCCAGAGCTCCTCTGTTATTTCCCCACTTTTTTTATGTCGCCTTAGAGGAAGACAATATTGAACGAGGAAAAAAAAAAAAAAAAGAACTTTCATACAAGTTAAAATGGAAAGAGACACGAATCGACGGGACGTGTGCGTCTCACGTCCCGAAAAGCTGCTTACAAGGCGGCTCTGCCCCGACAAGTTTGTTTCCGTGGGAGGAAGACGTACAAGTTTTTCTAAGTTTTCTATGCCTCCCAAATATCTAGTGGTAGTCGATAACCCGAACCCGAGCTTTCAGGGAAAAGAAACCATAAGGCAAAGGTCACAGTTTCTCCGTGTCCTTAGCGGACAAACTCCAGTCCTTACTTGGGTGTCACTTCAGCAGTCTGATTTAAGCACTCGACTGCTTCCGGGTAGGCAAACAGGTACCAGGCTGACTTTCGAAGGGGCTGGCCGGGGTAACTGTGCACGGCAGCTGCTTATCTCTCGAAGGGGTGATAAATGATATAATGTGAAAATTGCTCACAAGACCTCCGGAAATACAGCGTGAAGAAGCAACAGGCGACATGCACTTACTGTTCAGACGTCTGCAGTTCATCTCGAGTTTAAATCGTGATATAATCGTGGTTAATCCCTGCTGTGCAGTTTTTGCACGTTTTTCTTTCATACAGCAATCGACTTTTTTTATTGCATTATTTTATTTTTATTGCACCCAATGCACCACCTTGCCTGGTCGCACCGTACGTTCCTCCAAACCACCGGTGACTTAGGAATTTAGATTAACAGAATTTTGGCTGTGCTTTTATCATAAGGACTTGTGACATTTAGCTATTATTAAACGAAAGGAGTCGAAGGCATGAAACGTCAGTATAGCTTCTCATAAATATTATACCCACGTACACCAGGCTACAAAAATTAGATAAAACTGATATTTCGAATTAAAGCGATTCATAACCATACCAGTCGCCTAATACAAGATAGAAAGACGATTAAAGTACCATATGATTGTATGACAAAGTGTAAGAATGCTCAGCTTCTGTCTTGTGAAGTACAAGGGCGTGTATGCTGCCTCTACCTTGGGGGTTTGTTTGCAGCCACACAAAGCAATCGAAAGAGAGAAAGTACGTTTTTAATGACTTTACTTATATGGTTGTGTATATAGAGACACTCCTTTTCCGATAAATATTTGCCTCTTACATTCCGAGTTTGACTCGATAATACGAAAACACTTATGGGATTAAGACGGGAAACATACTGTAGTTTAAACGTTGAATTTCTATTGAAACTGAAATATATTCTTAAGTTGATACATGCATCCTTAGGCCAAACTAAGGATAATTCTTTTCGTTTAATAACCATCTTTCGAATAATGTCTCTCCCAAGAAACTGACTCCGATGACATAATACAATCTGATGGGCTTTTACTTTGAATTTTCTTTTGACGAAACATACGAAGGGGTACATCATGAACGCGAGGGTTACCCCTAACACTTAAGTGTATTTATATTAATGTACTCGTACTCCTTCCTCAGATGGAAATCCTGGCACCAGAAATGCATGTAAAAGCTTATTTTACAGTAAGTGAAAATCCTGGTTGTTCATAGGGTACGACTAACATGCGTTGTTTGTTCTGCTTATATTTAAGTAGGCTGCCTCTCAGCTGTTGTACGCTTTGTGAGAAAGCTGAAAATCGCACTTTGAGTAGAATAACACCAGGAAATCATCACTCCAGCATTCTTCCAGCATTCCTTTAATTTAAAATGCGCAAAAGTATCCGTTAACTACCACCAGATGGCAGTATAACAGTTACCGTGGTTCAGAAGTGCGCAAATCTGCTGAATCTGCTGTATCTCCAACCAACCAAATAATGCACACGACTGACTCGGAAAAGGAATAAGATGAAGATAATTTTGGGTATATCTTTAAAGATATCTGTCTCTTTATATTGAATAAGGATACTTCCCTTCAAAGGAAAACAGTGGAAAAAGCAGTTGCATTATGCTACCTTACCACTGCAGTCTAAACATTGCATGCATTTTGTGCAGATCGTCTATTTAGCCTTTCGTACTCAGATTTGTGTGCCTACAGTGAAAGTACAAATGAAGATTTTTGAGCACAGACTTTCATTTAAAGAGTTTAATATTCACCGTTAATTACAAAGCCCCAATTTGGCACATTTATTCAGCAATCATTTTAAAAGTCAGTGCTTTCTCAGTAGTTTGAATATACATACCAATACTTTAATTTGTTCCACCATATTCCCCTTATACAATGAATTAATCACAGTAAAAGACAGAATGCCCTAAATTCAACAGCTCTGAATATTTTTTAAGACTGATTTTGTTGATTTTCTATATCTTGAAATTTTAAAGGGCTTAGCACAAACAATCTCAAAGGGTTAATCAGACTGCATCATTCATGACTGCCCTGGTCAAGCTTTTCATTCTGCACCTTTAAGGGAAGCAACACTGCTGGTGGGGGCGAGCTGCCACCGTTACAGGAAATGGAAATTGCATTAGACACGTTTAGCCATTAAGAGACAACACAGACGTGCTCGCTACACGAGTTGTTAGGTGGTTGGTTTGTAGTAAAAATGGATTACCTGATTAAGTAGATTTCTTATTATTAGGTCAAGGCACTGTCTGGTCAGCTACTCCTCCGAAGGGCGTCTGACACACAGCAGAAATAAAAGGATGCAGCATAACATTGAAGAAACACAAAATTACACAGGAAGTGTTTAGGTCCTTTTCTGAGGAACAGGACGTGGCTTTTAGGCACTGCAGAGGCACAGTGTGCATTCACACACACCCATATCTGACCTTTCGCTTTACTACAACTCTTCTGTGAAATCAGACAGCACAAAAGAGCCTTTCATTTCATGAGCAGTTTGAAATCGCCATATAATATGAAAGGAGCTTCATCTTCCTCCCACAATACAAGGCATTTTAAGGAAATCTAGTGTGACAGCCCTGTTCAAGTTCAGAACCATGAGACACAGCGTACTGATAACTGATTATTGTCACCCTGTCAGCCAAGTTATGGCAGTTTACTCCCACGAAGTCTACAACAAGGCCTCTCTGATCGCCTGAATCTCATAACGAATCCGAAAACTGTTTCTCAGTCTCCTTTAAAGACCTACCAATCTATTAATGTACAACATTAGACAAAACGTGTACCATGACAGAAATAAAGCATTGGCGTTCCCTGAAAAGCTTTTTGCAATTCCCTCCTGTTGTGAACAGACAGAAGGCACCTACATGTTCACAGAACAATTAGTGCAATAACAATATTAGAAGATTACCCTTCCCAATTTAAAAAGTCCTCAATACTTTGGAGTCTTTCTGTCAATGACACAAGCACTAAGCTTTTCTCCCTTATCTGGGTGGAGTGTTTTTTTTTTTTGGTTTGTTTTTTTTTTTTACAAAAGAAATAAAATTAAGAAAAACTAAACAAGAATGACAAAAATTTCTTGGCACCACTAGTGTAGGTGCTGATTGTTTCTGTGAGACACAATGACTGTTGTGTCTTGTCACAGAAAGCCCAGGAGCACCGTGGCGAGGCATGTTCCTCTGTGAGGTTTCCTCTTCTATTACATCCATCTCCAGATATCCATGTGGGCCTGCAAAATGCAGATCACCACCTCAGTTCTCCTGGTCTCACTCAAACTTCCACTGCTGGTTTTTGTCCCCTGGGCTACATTTCTTCATCTCAACGTCTGTTTGGCCCTCTGGATTGCGGTAGGAGGTCATGCAGGAGTCGGAGTTGGGGTGGTAGATGCTCCCATCCTGCAGTGGGACAGAGATGTTTACCGTGTGGTCTGTTTTGATGGCAGAGTTAGCATCAGTCCCTCAGCACTGAGTACAAAGCCATCTCCAGGTAACACTCACATCACGGAATTCCCAGATGATGTTTGAAGGCACCAAGGAGCCATCCTGAGGGCAGTGCCTCATTCCAATATGACTCTGACCATCAGGGACCTCTGCACACAACTCTGTGACTGAATTAAATCTAATTTCCTTCTTTGAGGTGTATTCAAAGTACTGTGCAGAAGGAAAAAACAAGTTAGAATTCCTTACTATAAACAGTCTCCAAGTCACATTTAAAGTCTGTATGTTTGTCCCCCTCGCAAATTGCACTCGCACTTGTCTTTACAAGCTGTGAGAGGTTGTATTTTTCATTTCCCCCTTCTATGTGATGCTGCATTTACTGCATTTCAGTCAATTTATGATTACCAGTATTGAATCCAGATGGACTTCTACCTTTTACTTTGTTATATGCTTGGACAAACGCTTGAAGTCTGACGTGCCTTTTTCAATGACAAATGGAATATACTTAAAGCAACACAAGCTGAAATCGAAATGTTAAGATTGATATGGCAAGTTCCAATTGAGGCTACAATATTTGCAAATGTGTACTTAAAATATACCAATGTCTTAACAGAAAGGCTGCATAGAATAACATTTTGGGTTAACTTGGTATACACCTATAATTTATATAAACACATACACTGCAATGTTATACAGAATCAATGAATCTATCGATTGTAGAAATGCATTAAAAGTGCCCGACACTGTTCCAGCTCACCTTCTGATCCCTTATCTGTCAAGTCCCTATTCTCCATGCCCATTTCAAGCTCCCTGTACCCGACTGAATTCATAACATTTTTTTTGAGCGGGTGAAATGAAAATAAAATGTAGTGATGGGACAAATGAAGCTTCAAAAACCGTGGTGGGTGGGAGTATCTCAAATTACCAATTAATGCTGCCGCTAGTTAGCCAGCACTGACTGGTTAATTCAGGATACTCCGACCCACTACGGGTTTTGAAACTTCATTTAGCTCCAGCATTGGCTGGTTAGTTCAGGACACTCCCACCCACCATTAGTTTTTAAGCCTCATTTGTTCCATCACTAATAAAATCCACACCACATCTCCTACACTATTTTAAACTAAATCAGTTGTACTGAGCACAGTCTTTGGATTCTTTTATATTGGGGTGGTGATTACCAGTAGCACTTGGTACAGTGTGACAGAGACTTGATTCATCACATGAATGAATAAAGAGTTTTATTGGCTAGGAGACAAACATGGCTGCCTGTGTTTTTCTCTGAGGTTACATTAAATACACATTCATAGGCAGAGCCATTCTGGCAACATAAATTACTGTCACAGCTCAAAGGACTGATTAAAGGGGTATTTCTAGCAAAAAGCGACAGTCACGTTACACTGGCACACAGTGCTACATTATTTTAGATAATCAAATTCATGAATATTTGCCATCTAATGTTACTTGACCTCACCACCAACATCTCAGAAGCCCAGGTAAAAAACATCAGTTAAAATAATTTTAAAGGATTGTTACCTGGTTACCACCCTGGCCATGGCAACCAAAAAGAGACAGGTGGGCTCCTGTGGGATTGTGGTCGGGGGCGTTATAATCCAAGCACTCCGAGTGGATCCCAGCACTGCGTACCTGTAGACAGGTAGGTGGGGCTCAGACTGAGGCACAGAGAAGGTGGAGTAAGCACACACGGGGGACAGGGTGACTCACAGCGCCGTGCCAGCCAGGCCGGTCCTCTGGGACGTGCAGGTCTGGGTAAATGTTCTTCAGGTACCACTTGAAGCTCTTACACTTGAGCCTTTCCCGTAAGACAATCCTTTCTGAGATGTCGCCGTATGCTGCCTGTAGTCAAGGAAACAGTTTGAGAGGATTAATTAACATAAATTAGGGTAAACTAATATTAATGTGTCTGGTGATGTATTGCATTGCTATCAAATGTGAATTTTAATGATGAGCATTCACAGATTTCACTAGCTACTAACTTCCTTAAATTATATAGACTATGGCTTATTGGTCTAGGGGTATGATTCTTGGTCAAGGTCAAACACTGGAAGAGCCCTGAGGTGCTCCTTCAATGAAGTGTCTATGGAGATGTCCTTGGATGTATGGTATCAAAATAAAAACTGAGGACATTTCTAATTAATATGGACACACACACACGCGTGCGCTGTCCCCGTGTGTATGTGGTCAAACATCCAACTTGGCAGCCCGATATAGTAATTCACCGTTTGATCAAAGATCTCCAGCATTAATAATGTAATTTTCAGACGGGTGACAATGTGACATATGAAACTTCGACGTCAACCACCAGAGTGGGTTTCAGTGGCCCACTGCCCTCTTCCCTCCTTTACCCCATCTGAAGTGGTAGCATGGTCTCGCATACAGCTGTAAGCTAGTTTTCCACTTTGAAATTTAAGCCCTTGAACTTAAGCACCATATCTACAGTTCTGGCTGCCTCTTCAGTTCCTTCCAGTGTCACATGTCATCCTACACACTCTTGCTCCTGTCGGTGTCGATTTGCCTCTTGCCTCACTCAAGTCCCTCGCTCCATTTTCACAATGAGGCTCACTTCAGTCTCCGTTCTTGTGAACATTGCTTCATGCTTCACTATTTGCTTGCTTCAAAATTAACGGTATTTTATCCGTAAAAAACAGCTAAACCATTACTGACGATTGTTGCAGCTGAGTAACATACTTCTTGCATATTTAGGAATGGGACAGAACCACCTGCTCCAGTTAGCTAGTTAGGAACGTTAACTAAGTTAAGCAGAAGGCATGCACTCAAGACTGGTGAATAACCATTCTAGCTTCATCTCCCAGACATATGAATCGAAAACAAAATGTCCCCGTTTAAAAATTAAATACCGTCTGTGAACATGTCTGAAAACACGGGGCTTAAACGGTCCAACGCACTAAAGTGCAACAGATCCCTCTGACTGCAGACAAATCCTACCTTCCGGGCTGGGGGGTTCCGGTTGTAGAAATGATGCTTATAGGAGTCCATCCACACCTCAGCGGCCCGCACCGTGTTCTCTAAGAAATTGGGCCGTGCGTATGGTGCCTTCTTGGGGAAGACGTGGCCAACGTGTGAACAGGGGTGGATCTCCAGGGCACCACCGCACTGCCAGACCTGTCAGGAAAAACCACAGAAATGGGGTAACCAGGTGATAGGAGGAGGGTCCCCAGCCCATAATATTCAACTGGCCTCCCAATGAGTGCCAAATAGTATGACATGCAACTTATATCCTGTAATCAAACCCAAAATAATGCTGTGATACAAAACCAAAATACACACCATATTTTTCACTTTCTCTACAAATCAAGTCTGGATACACGAATGGTTTTTGCATTAGATATTTTTCACAGAATCATTTTACCACCCCAAATCAAAAAAAGTTGAAACAGTATGGAAAATGCAAATAAGAAAAAATGCAACAATTTACTTTGACTTTTGTTTCATTGCAGACAGTATGAACCCAAGATATTTCATATTTTGTATGATCAACTTTATTTCATTAGTTAATATACATCCATTCCTGCATTTCAGGCTAGCATCACATTCCAAAAA
>JAACJT020000038.1:7306981-7326327 GCA_009936485.2 Gymnarchus niloticus | reverse complement strand
CTTATGGCATTGCAAGAGCTTTAAACACAAAGTGAATAGTGTGTAATGTGCTTAAATTAGTCAGCCTTCTAGTTGCAATCTTTCATCCTAGCTTTTTCAAAATCTATAAATCAACGCTTTCCTCATAATACCTGAAAAAATAAAACGAAGACTAAAACTAGATAAAAACTAAACTAAAACTATCAAATTACTCAAAATAAAAGTGAAACACTTGCACTTGTTAAACTAAAACTAAACTGAAATAAAAAAGCATACTGAAAAACTCAAAAAGTAAAAACTAATGAAAATTTCAAAACTATAACTCTGGTTCAAGCACACAGTTACTGTATTCTCCCCTTTGTTGAAGCATACATTGCTTCAATTGGATCACTATTGTTTACTTTCCTACCAAAAATCCATCAGATAGAGTCACAACAAAATATGCAAATCAATGCTCTGATATCCAGTATCTATTTGATGGAATGAATGACTTCAGGATCAATTCAAACAAGGGTAAAGGTGACAATTGTATTGCTATTCCCCAGTGCTGGGCGCATTGATGTTTTAGTTGAGACGTGGCTTTGTACCAGAATACAGTAGAAAGTCTTCCTTAATGTGTCATAACAGGTCTCAAGGCTAAAGGCAGACCAGCAAGATGTTTATCTCTGTACCTGAAAACGTGTTTGATTTACATTTTACCTCACATGGCTTTTGGAAGGACAATAAAACAAATTAAGGTCAAAGATTTTTCACACAGGCATGAAACTACAATTTTAATAAAAATCTATCCATCTTGTTTATTTGGGAGAGGACTGGAGTCTGTCTTAGGAAGCAGAGAGCACAAGTGGTGTCCCCCTGGATGAGATACCAGTCCATCCGTGTACAGTATCTTCTGACCCTGTATCAGGGTTGTGGGGAGGCCGGAGGTGGAGGGCAGATACATGAATATATTCACAATTACAATCAAACTATGGGCGGTTTAGCATCACTAAGTTGCCTAGTGCATGTCTTTGGATTGCTGCTGTACCAGCTCTCTCACTAACCCCCCCCCCAAAAAAAAATATATATATATATTTCTATAACAATAAAGTAAACAACATTATTTTCTTGTATTGCTTTTCTTAATACTATATTGTGAGGGGGGCAATTTGAAATTGCTATTTCCTATTGAATTGGATCTTCAAGAATGCAGTGCACGTCTTCATCAGCTCTTTGAGTCCACTGATGTCACGCCTGTGTTGGATTGCAATCGGGTCCTTTTGATCTTGCTCTGAGCCAGTGGTGGGTGGCTCTGAATCCTATTTCAGCTGAGCAGTGAGTATGGCTTGCTGTTCCATTGTCTCTGCTCAGTGAATGAAAGGCTCAGTTCTCGGTTTGGTGCTGAGTCTAGCTTTTGGGTTTCTGAGGCTGAATATTAGTTTGCCTGTGTTTTTCATTTCTAGGTGTTGGTTAGGGTTGCCAGTATTGTCACAGGCTTTGTGGTTCTGTATATCAGTATGTTGTTTCTGACTTTGTGGTTCTGGGTTAGCCAATGTCTTGTTTATGTGTCTACAGTACGGTTAGCTGGTGTGCCGGGTAACTGCGTTTATGGTCTGTTTATCTTGTTTTCATGTTCTAGCATCACATCCTGGTTCCTGTTTGTGGTTTTCTGTAAAAGCTGCAGCACAGGCCAGCACAGCTGCTTACGGCACAATGCTGCTGCCTCCAGGCTCCATGGCTACAGTCTCCAGCCCTTCTCAGCTGTGTTTACGCAGAGTTTAAATGTGTTTCCACGATTTCCTTTCAGGTATTTCAGTCCCCTCCCACATTCTGAGACAATCCCTGTCTTGAACGCCTCTGTGTTCCACCTGTTTCTTTTCCTGAAGTGCACCTACTTATCCACATCTTGCTTTTTGTTTTCCTAGCCCCCCCCCCTTCAGTTAAACATGAATGAGATGAGCCATAGTGTTTTTTCCTCACTGTTCACTGCCAAAACAGCATGTTCAATGTCTGTTTGGGCTTTTCTGTCCTGTTTTACCCTAATTCTTGTCTTCCTGTTCTAGATCTCTGTGTCATACGCCTCAGTCCATAGTGGCCCAGGCCTTTTCCACTGTAGAAATAAACCTTTGTAACTACGGGTAAATTCCAAGTTTTACCAGTAGGTGTCACTATACCATTCCAAACTACACGTGAGTCACCAATACGTAGCTTGTAATTCTTAATTTATAAATACTCAAAATGAATCTGGGAAATCATTCTAACTTGTGAGATTGCAATGTTTGACTGGGGAGGAATTATACAGTTAGTCCTGGACTGACAGACAAAAGTATGACTAAGGACTGACCCATCCAGACCAACTTTCGATCAAGCATTTTTTTCTCCTTAAAGAGATTTAAACAATGCTGATTACTAACTAGGAGGGAAAGAATTTTGTTCAATCAGACTGCATTGTATAAAAAAATTCTTGACAGATCAAAGTTCAGCCTGAAGTATGACAAATTTCAGCTGCCAAGATTGGTGAGATAAAGTATTATGATAGATTTCAATTATTACAGTTAATTGGACTATTTAAACAGTTCATTGATCATAACAAGTATGATGTCAGCTTCCTGGTAAACATGCCTGAAGCCTATCCCTGAACTGGATGAAAATGGTCAAAAATTAGTTGATTTTTAAACACTGTATCATTATGAAAGATAACTAAAATGTCTGTTATTACATTATTTCAGTACAAGTGACTTTCACACTTGGGTTTGTATTTTGTGCCTTTCAAAGTACATCACATGTTCAGGTCCTTGAGAAGGTTCTTTTTTATTTTTGGTTAAACCAATATACTGTTTATCCCTGGGTTTGCTTAACACTGGAGGTCACAATTTCTCGTTCTCCTGCTTTCTTTGTCTGTTTGTATTATTAATTAACATCTAATTAACCTGTTCTAAATGCCAGGAGTTATTGACCCTCAAATGCAAATAAGCACCAAATCTGTTCACATAAAGAGCTCATTTTGGTTATATTACCAAAGTGAATGCTGATGGTATGAAGGCATGGCCTATGTAGGCTATAAACTGACTGCAGAATGAGTCACTAAATACTGTTGTTCGGCATGGAAACCGAGGGAAGTTTGAGTATCCCGGGACCTCAGGCACCTGTCAAGCACTGTGTGGAACTAAAGCATCCACTCTGGGGCAGTGTGATCCAGTGTGGCACGGAGTGCACAGCACCAGTTAGCCGCTGCCCGCTGAGACCCAGCAGGAGACCCCCCACAGACACACATACACTCTACAAGCTTGGCATTGGTTGTCCCGGCAACCCGTGAAATAAAAGTGGTCCTTCTCAGATGCCCCTGAGGAAAACGCTACTGGAGGGCATTTATAGAAATGCAAAACACATAAATACGAAGACACAGACGTACGAACAAACAGAAAGAAAGATAGTGACACAAAGAAACGCAAATAGGAAGATACATGTATATATATATACACACACGAACTCATACATAGGTACAAGCACATACAGTACATAACAATACAATCTGCATGACAGCTTTGGGTAGTGTTACTGAGGGTCGCCATAGAAAGTGAACTAAATAATGAAGATCAGCCAACTACCATCTTTAGTCCAGTAACGGTAGCTGTTTTTAATATTTCAGATTTTACAGGTTATCGTTATCGTGTTATTAGCACCGGTTTTAGCAATATTGCAGTAAACTTAAATTACCTAATTAAACCAGATTGACGTCGTAAGGCTACCTACAGCAAAACTTTTCTAGATACATCAGGACAAAAACGCAGGAAAACTGGTTTGGATAAACGGAGAGGGTCATTGATGGAAAGCGCAAGACACCTTTTGGACATGATTTTTGGACGACTAAAGCCATCCGTGCAGCGCATTGAATGGGGGTGCAGGCGTGGGGAGAGGTGACTTTCAGTAAGCAGCCATCGGTGGGGCGCCGCGATGCCACAGCGATGCGTCACGGTTTGTCAGATAATGCGTTCCGATCGCTGCCGCCGTCTGTTTGCTTCCTGATAACATTGCTGTCATTGTCCACCAGCCCCCCGACCAGCACGGCCACCTTATCCTCTCTCCTCCGTGGCTGGAGGACAAGGAGTTCGTGGCTAGCGTGCCGTCACGGTGAAAACGACCTGGCATCAGCAGGTGATAGAGATCCTGTCTTGGCCATTTTCCCTCCAACAAATATACATACGTCCAGGGTTAAGTGTTCCGGAGTGCCGTACAGGAAGAAAATCACTGTAACTTTAGGCCATGTGATTTACAGCTCTTCTTAAATTCATTTTTCTGTTCTGGAAAAAAGTTACGATACTACACCTAAAATTATTTTACAGTTAAATTTTTTGAAGATGTGACCTGGGCCATGGGGGGGGGGAATGTTTTAACAACAAAACACATTTTTGTGCTTTTTCGTGGGGAAATAAAAAAAAGTAATTTCACGGCTCATTGATCTATTAAAGTGGAGGAAATTCATCCTTCTGATTGTCAGCATCGCAGAAACGATGTGGCACCTGAGAGACGAAGACCCGTGCGAGTGGGCATCCTCCAGCGCCGCTGCCGATCCCTCGGCGTTAGCGAACACCCCGCTGCCGGCCCGTTATTGAACTTGTAGATCTAATCTTACCGCCAAAATGACCGAATGCCGTCGTATCATGAGAGTGGGTTCGGAGTAGCAGCGGACAAATGTCTGAAGGCAGCGGACCACGTATGGCGGGCAGCGTGGTAGGTGTAACACATTGACAGTCGGACAGCACGCTGTACAATCTAGATCAATAAACCTATTTCCCTCTACACAAGCCCATTAGCTATATAGTGGTTTAAATTCGTCGTCCCGGGATACCATCTACAGTACCATCCTTAAAAATGTATTTAACCGGACGGAATTGCTCTGTTAAACCCCCTGTATAAACAGACAACATTTTAGGCTGCCATCAGGTATATAACTGGTTGCAATGTTTTGTTTGGTTTACGAACGTAGAAATATATTATACACCAGTCATACGACGAGATTTTTATGTTGATTTTGGTTCCCACATAGCCGAATGTATCTTCTGTTTAAATTGGTGTAAGGGGAGTGAAAGCGCATTGGCACCTGACAAAATTTTGATTTGCCTGTTTTAGAAGTGTACCTGCGGCTGCGGGAGTGTGAAGCGACGGCTGTTATCAAGACAGTCATCACGATCAGAAAGTGATGTTTCTAGGGGTGCGGAAAACATCGGCTGGCGCCGCTGGCCCGGATTTTTTTAAACCTCTTTCCCCAACATCGAGTGTGACGCGTAGAAGTATCGCTGCAGCCCACGGCAGTCCTGATATTTCAGTCTCACCCTTCGGCCTATGGTCACAACAGACATGAGCGAGCAGTTTCACACAATTTAAAATTTAGTTTTAATGCTGGTTTGTTAGTCGTTTCCCCTTTAGGTGGAGAGGCATTTCAAGAGTGACTCATAGGACTAAACCGATTTTTAGTTGTCAGGCTCATCTACTGTGCATGTTTGTCATTAATCAATTTACACGCGTCTTGGTTTCTTTCTGAAGTGCCACTTCCAGAATGTTGCGAATTTGTATATATTGTTGGAGTTAGACTGCGATTCCCTAATTTCTAAACAAAAGAAAGTGGACCCCAATGTTCTTCCTCTGTTGCCTGCCCGTGTTTGAACGCAATCACGTTTACAGAATAATGCACAATGTTATTCTAGTTATGCAAATCAAAGACACAGAATGACAAAGAAATCACGTAAATATCTTTATCATTCCCTCAGGGCACTGTATAAGTGTACCTTAGTCTGACAGTACGTTGTAGGTGACCACTCATATACAGGTATCTCTATCAGGTATTTCATGAAGAAATTATATTTACATGCAGTTAGACAAATTGTCCATAGTGTGTCATTGTGGGTGTGTGCCTAGCAATGTTATGACATTCTATCCAGGGTGTCCCTGCTCGGGCCCTGTGCTGCCTGGAATAGGCTACAGGCTCACTGTGACCTATTACTGGATAAGAGATTGGAATATAAAAGGATTCTTTATATCATGCTGTTAATATTTCCCCCATAATTGTCATATATCTGTGTTAGTGTAAATATGTCCCTAATTCACATAACATGCATAACAACCCAGCCATAATTTGAGCTTTAATCCAGTGTTCAATCTGTGTTCCAGTTTTCCATCTGGAATGGATCAGTTTGTGAAATTTATCATGGCCATTGGAAAAATAGCATCAAGCATCTTGTGACAAAACTGGCACGGGTGTACGGGATCCTGTGGGAGAAACAGCTCCTTTTCTCAGGATCCCAGAAAAGCCAGGCAGGCACCAGATGAGGATCCTTTGGTGGCTTCTGAGACCATAATGTCCAAACAATATGTGCAAATTGCCAGCCATTCAAGAGAGATGGCAACACAGGCCAGACTGCTGTTAAGCACAGGCTAACAATGCTGAACTGTCAGAGGCAGCTTTGTCAGTGACAGCTATAAACACTTTACTAAGCAGGGCTCACCAGTTGTCCTTCATTCACGCACTGCTGTGCTTCCTGTGAAATGAAGATAGAGTCGCATTACCTGTCATAAAATGAAAGCTATATTCAAACTCATGAGGTCAAATACAGTTACATTACCTCTGTTTTTGGTACGATCATGTAGGAATTCATATACCCCCTTTTCAGCTTGAAATCTGTGCTGAAATGGAACATAATGATAATTAAGTAGGTGATAAAAGACTAAGAAGATTTAACCAAAGTCACCCATGCCTTTATGTAACCGACACGGTTTCTGAGCATCGTATGGTTTTGACAAGGCTTAAGACAGGCCCAGCCACGGTGAATCGTCATCTGGGAGGCTGGGCACATACACTCATCATCCAACACTAAACAATCCCAGGAGGGGGAGAGAACAGGTTTGCCATTAATTCAGAGGGGGGCCATCTCACGAGCTGAAGTTACAATCAGCACAGCTCTGACAGACAAGGACTTTGGGTTGAACCAACACTGTCGAAGAGGCAGCCGGAGGAAGCAGAGACTGGGCTGCGACGCGACCCGAATGTTCATTTCCCGCTGCTCACAGGTCCCCAGAGGCATCTGGCAAGGACGGGGCTGGCAGCACGCCTCCCCACCTGTGTTTTTCCACGCGTAACCTTGGCAAATTTAAGAGCTTATCGGGAAACGAAGCCAGGCTCTACATCTGAAGAGCTGGCTTCGCGGATGGAGATGCATCTAAGGCCACCCGCAGTCACCCGGTTGCTTGTTTGCCTGCCACAAAGGTAGTGTGCTGGCCACGTTCCGCCACACCATAGTGGCATGTAATAGACGGACTCGAGGAGTAAGCCCCTCCCCCTGGCGTATCCTGACATGCAGATGTGGGCTTTCAGCATCTCTACTCGCATACTCGGCTGTAATTCAAGAGGTGGAAAGAGAAAGTCCGACAGTGGCTCTACCGACGGCCATTGGGGGGGGCGGGTCCGCTGGCTGCAACAAAAGACACGAGGGGGGTTGGGGGAGCTCCCATGTCCCGTGTTGCAGCCGCTGGCCCCGCCCACAGTATCCTTCAGGATCTGACGTGTCCTCTAGGTTTCTGTAAGGAGAGAGTGGGAAAAAAACAAGACAGTTCTTCCTGTGTCATCAGCACGCTTTTGTTAACATGCACATTCTTCACCATGACTAAAATAACCTTCCTGTTTCATTCAGTATCCAAAAGGCTGTAGGCTGCAGTTATACATGACTGGTAAACAACTGAAACTGGTAAATTTACTACTGACTTCTGTCTGCTGTGGCTTTCAATTCTAATGCAAAACTGACTTCTAAATAAAGGACTTCAGAAGCATCACATTGTATACATTGATGGAATCAGGATAAGAAGCCAATCATAAAACATCAGTAAGAACTGAATAACACAGTGAGACTCATAAGATTTATGGCTTCAGGAATAACTGTATTTTGTGAACCTCACTTGGGCACTCTTGACAATAAGCAAGGCAAGGTGAGAGGAGGAAAGAGGAGGCGAAGAAGAAATCAGCAGTCAGATTCTCAGAAGGAGTGCATTGTGTACGGACGTTTGTCCGGGAGTGAAAAGGTGTCACTTCAAACGTGTTGCGAAATAACACTGCCGTCCAACGGCCAGTCTTCATATCTGTCTCATACCATTTGCAGTGTATAATGAGAGGCATGAAAGCAGACGTAGCCTCTCACATTTGCGTTTAAAAGAATCTGGAATTCTCAGTTACTGCATTTGCAAACAAACAACTAAAAACCGCTTTCAAAGCCAGAGCATGCAATGCCAATACATGTAACGGGGGAAAACACGAACACTGGAAAATGTCAAATGAATAATACAATACTGTATGCTCGTGATACAATCTCAGGGAAAAAAAGAAAAAAGCTATGCTTTCTTTTCAGATGTTTTATGCTGCTTGTTTCCCATAGAATTCTACAAAAAAAGTGAAAGATCAGACAGATTAGTTGCAGTACGTGGCAAGTCGATGAAAGTGCATCTTCAAGTACTGAAAACTCAGCTAGAATTTTGGAATAATACAGATGTCATCATAAAACACCAATAATCCTTCAGTTTGCGTTGGATATTTTCACAAATAACATTAGACATAAAGTTCTAACTTAAAATATGTGCCTTTTTACTCATTTGCGATTATCTCCTGAAAATTTATGCTACACTGTTCAATCAGAAAGGATTTGTTCAATTCACAGGTTGTAAAATTATAAAGATTTTTTGAAAGCCATCATTTATAACTTGTCTGTGTCCAGAAACAATGTTAGTCTAACTAGTTGGATACATTTTCAATACATAAGCAAAGCTGATTTCAGTGAAGACTGATCAGATGATGGCTATGGTAGTAATGAAATCCTCAGTGACACCAATAAGGACACCGACAGTGGTTCCATTTTCTGGGCCTATTGCTGAGATGTGTTCAGCTGAGTCAAGGAATGTGATGAAGCAATTCTGCCCTCAGCCTCACATCTACCCAGCTACATCACAGCAAGCCGACCTTCAACAAGCTAGACCAGATCAAAGAGAGCTAACTGCGTCGGTTAAGTTATGATCTCGTCTTCATATGTGACACAAGACTGATATTCTGCGTGCAGGTAAGGGAGCTACACACCTTTTGCAACAGAGCGCAAATAACACCCAATTCCACAATAATATTGATCGATAAAGATGGATGTAGCTGTAAATTATATGGGTACAATATCTGCATGGCATAGAAATTAATGACTCAAAGCTAATTAACATGTAAATAGGCTGCATGAGTAGTTCCTACCACAATTAAACCCTTGAGAGAAACCACTGACAAAGGATGGCAGGGAAATTATCAAGCTTTAAAAAGCAGATGCTCATGATGCTTGTGATGCTGCTAAACTGGCATTGTTAAGATCTGGGAATTAGAGACCGTATCATCTAGAAATAACACCTTACCATAGATGTCCATCCAAAGGTTCAATCTAAATGCTCCAGTCCTCTGCGGTGAGCAGCTGTCAGTTCCTCCATGACCGTCCGAGATCCTTGCCTGCAGAAAAAAAACAGAGCCAGAATAAACCTCACCCGAACGGAAACATTCCGCTGGCTGGTGGCAGATCTGTGACCTCCAGGAGGCACGAGAAGGGACGTCCTGTGGACGCGGTGGCCCAATGGCTGAGCGAAACTGTGCTCGACAAACTGAGCACACAGCTAAGAAAGGGTGTGGGCTGAGACCCGGATCCTAGAGCCGGCACTCGCGGTCCTGACACGAACAGGAGGCGGCGGCCTACGGCTCCAAGATCACGCAACAAAGCAACTTCAGTGTCTGCGTCGCTAACAATGCCCCCCTTTTTTGCCCCATGCCGGACCCAGCTGCCGCGACGGCATTTGCCGCTTCCCACCACCGTACCAGGAACGGGCGTCGTGCATATGTTGACCCGCAAGTTCATCGCTGGCCTGGTTCTTCTCTTTGCCCTGGGACGTCACAAGGAACATCAAACAAGCATTAAAGGGTACTGCACCTTATAGTGTTATGCACCTTTCAATCCCTTATGCAATCTCAAACTATCCACAGAAAGCCCTTGGATATCCACTAGGTATTGACCGTACAACCAGTATTTGATTGCCATTGTATATTCTGTCAGGGGTGTGCTTAGTAACATTGAACACTGTCAAGTATAAAGCTCCAGGTATGCCAGATAATGGGATAACTCCTGGGATAATTTGTGGTCCTTAAATGTTTCATAAGTGTGGCTTTCAAAAAGCAGACTCAGCTCCACACATGGAGCAATCATAAGACGAGCAGAGCGAAGGAAACACCCAATCGCTGGTGAAAATTAGGTGGCTGGAGGCTCTGTCGAGAGCCACTAACTCTCGTTTTATTTCTGGATAATAATCTCTCATAATGACAATAGGTCTATTTTTAAGCCTTAACAGGAACACTGAACTGTACCACTTACGGTGACGTTTACTCAGAACCACCGAGTTTCTCCTTCAGGGCTAAGTTCCACTCTAACCCAAATTAAAGTAGCAAAAAGCTAGGACAGGTTGGACTTTGCTGACACATTTTTACACATTTCTCCTTAAGCAGATATTACAGCACCATCAACCCCCCCTCCTCCCCACACGCAATTAATAATGAAAAAGCTTTACATCAGCTGAACTGTCACCTTGAACTGTATTTTCCCCCAAAAGTCTCTCAGATTTTCAGGCTCCAACTATTTCGTACAACACATGCTATACAGTCTGGCCTACTTACAGACATCTGAAATCAATTTCAGGAAAACTTATGTATAAAATAGTTATGTTGTCAGAAATGACCTCTAGGGATTATCACAGCCAAAGTCTCCTTTGTAAGGAAGATAATTGTGGACAGCTCTTGAATGCCCCCCCGTACGCCTTAGAGATAACATTTCTAGCACTGGAGGGCATGCTTTGGCCCTTATGAATTGCAGTCCACGTGTGCTTCTTCTCTGAGAGCTATTCTTAACTATCCCTTGAGAAAGAGAGAAAGAAAGAGAGCAAGAAAGAAAGAAATAGTGAAAGAAAGGAACGTTACATTTTTGTTCATGTAGAGCTCAAAAATTTTTTACAATGACACATGAAATGCAGTGTTTTGATCTCAGCAGTATAATATTAAATTGTTCAAACACTGTACTGTATACATCTATAAAAAAGGCTCCAAGCTCAGACATAATATTAATGCCAGATTCAGAAGAGAAGAAACTGCATGGCATCTCCTTTTGAAACAGTGAGCCGGGTGGCTCTGAATCCGATATTTATATCGGATGTCAGGTCGATCCACCTTAGCTCAAACTCGCTTTGTTTCCTCTCACCTCTCAGCAGAATTGTACCTGCCGCTGCAGTTCTTTGCGATGCGTGACGCCCCATTCGCTTTCTCCCGCATGCTGACGGGACATTTCCGTGTCCCCTGCCAGATTGCGGGGCAGGGACACAGCAAGGGTGGTTTCGTTCTTAAATAACTGCAGAGAGATTAGAATTCATTCAACCAACTGATTCCCGCCCTCAAGGCACACCCACTCATCAACAACTCACCCTACGAGCAAATATGCATGTGCAGTCCCCAGTGTCTTTACGGTATGCCAAAGTCTGTCACGTTCATAAAGTTTTCAATTTAAATGCTGTTCCCGGCAGAAAAATCTAATGATTTATTGCTTTGTTGTTACGACTCAAGGAATACTGTCCTCAGCATACATGGATGTTGATTGACATTGCATGTTTCACAAATCATGTAAAAAATCGGAGCTCCTTCCTTAATTTTAACTGAATAAATGTAACTAACCTACACAGATTCACTGTTAGTCCTCGTATTCATCACACAAATGATACTGTTAAAATCTAAAGAACTACAAAATATTTTCTCAAATACATATTAATAGTTGTGTTTCATGCTTGTCAGTGATGCTGTGCTCCTACTGTAGGTATCATCCTAATAGCAAGTGACAACCCGCCCCCCCCACGGACGGACTCTAATATTTAAAAACTTAAAAAGAGTATGGTAAACATAAATGTTTATTTTTCTAGACTATACATGAATGATAGCTTTATAGCATTGCAATGTGGTCCTGACAGTACAGTCCTAGTACTTCAGGTCAATTAGAAGAACCAGCTTTTTATATATATATATATATATATATATGTATAAAATCAGCTAGGTAAATTTGGAGTATTTTACTAAAGGACTTAATCAGGACGTAAAATCAGTCGTCGTATACAAACAGAAACAACTAAAAGAGTACGTCTTCTTCTTGGTTTTGGACGCCTGCTTCTTTAAGAAGTGAATTAGAATCGTTTTACGTGAGCCGCGCTACAGTATGTTAGCTATTATTTCATTAGGACGCCTGTATCACTGATTATGTTGCTAAATACGTTGTTATTTTACATTATTTCACGTTTGTCTGCCATTAAACATTGGTACTTAACTCACGTTTTGACAATTTGCTTACCGTGTTTGAAGGTATTATAACAGAAACAGTATGTGTAAATATGTATGCTTTATATTGGTATGCACGTCATATACATTCGTTTAATTACTCAACGACTAAGCAGTTCCTCTGTAGTGACTAAATTCACATAAATTTGCTAGGGGTCGTTGATTGCAGTTCTGAGTGAATGAAATCGCAGTAGTTCTGTTACTAAAGGTTGACCTTCAAAATCCACTTAGGACTGACAGTAAAAGTATGTTCTAGTAAGAAATTTACATGCGTAATCATCTGCAAAACAGCGCTTCCACAAAGTTATCTAACACTGAAAATACGTGGAAAGTCTTTTAAGTCAGCGTTACAGCTGACTGCTTTATCTTGTTTTCAAGAATCGCAGCAGTCCCACTAAACACACCTATACGATCAGGAGTTTCATAAAATATCATCTGCACTTAATATCCGTTCTCAATTGGGCTCATCCGACATCATTAGCTGTCACATTTCCTCAGTCAGTGATAAAACGACCGTATTATACCGCTATGCTATTTGATGAATCCATATTCCTTAAACGCCATACACTATACGACAAATTGCCTTTAGACCTCTTTTTTTAAAAAAAAAAAAAAACTTGCCCGACTTAAAATAAGTTACCATATTCGATAATAGGCGATAAACGAAGTGGAGGACTACAGGAAGAGGGGAATATTTTACCTGAGCAGTCTGGGATGGAAGTGCGCTGTCGTCCATCCACAGGCGTCCTGAGTGAGCGGATCTATACGGTGGTCCCTCCGCTCAGCGCTTAAATACACGACCACCTACTGCGGCTGGATGGGCTGTCATAGCAGAGTGTCACCGCGAATCAAAAAGCTCTGGATCTCGGCAGGTCGCGTCTCTCTCCGACGACACTGTGTGTTGAAGACTTCGGGGGATGTGAAGAGTGAATTTTTTCACTTCGTCTGATTGAGCGCCGCGCTCCTCGCTGCTGGTTTCGAAATCGAAATGAGCGTTCGGGCGCCTTACATTCAAGGAGGCAATAGCGTCGACGAGCCATCCTCCGGGAGATGTCATGGTGTTATTTAGACCAAAAGCTATTACGCACTAATACATTCCCGTCCATGGGTCTGACTGGGAAGTAGGAAAAGCCTGGCTGTCATTAAGCGTTTGCAACTGCAAGGAAATAATCTTTAGAACGACCATATTTTTATCCTGAGGGGATTAAGCTGTAACCATCGCCAAATAATCTGCACTTAATCAGATTGCGAAATTACCGTATCTCATTTGACTGCTTCATTTCCAAATACCCAACATATTGCCAGTTTTTTTTTTTTTTTTGACCACAATTTTTATCCTGGGATTTAATTCGACCAACATAAATACCAAAAAAAAAATACAAATTTCCCAGAGTTTCAGCACCTCGTCGAAAACAGAATCGCCGTGTTTTTGTATCGCACACTAACTTCGTATTGCCAGCTTATTAGTGTCGTTTTCTGAAATGTACGTTTGGAGCGACTCTGCTGACTGTCGCTTACTCTCTGACAAAACAAAAAATGAAAAATAAAAACGACAATAACAAAAGATCGACCCTAGGCACCTTGTTTTGTCAGTCTTAGTCGGCGACAATCTTGCTAACGTTGCAACAATATTTCTGAGCGACTTTATCGTCTGTTGTACAGTAGGCATTGGTTACATGTCTGGTTGTATAGAGGCGCGGTTTTTGTGCAATGTTGTGATTTAAGCACTTCATATAGAAAATATACGTACATTAATCCGTGTCACCAGAGATAATCCGGTACAATTTAAAGTTGTGCTCACTTAACGTGGGATATAGTTACGACTCTTTTTCCATTTGCCATAGTTTACGTAAGAGAGCAGAGTTTACATTTGGAGAGCAGAAACATGAAATCGATTACCTTAAAGTTGACAATTATGTTTTAAAACAATACAGTACACAGATACTCTACTACATGGATATTTTTCTTAATAACCACAAAGGCAGAGATAAAAATAACATTTCTTGTGTCTCATAACAGGATGTAGTCCTCCTTGCTTTCTGATCTTGTTTTCTCTGTCGGACACTGGAGTAAGCCATAAAACAACAAAGGGTCGCTGATTTCCATAATAGGAACAAAGGGGCGGAGCCAAGAAGCCAAATTCCCGCCCATATTGCTGTGAAAAGCGTTTCCGTCTAATACAGGAAGTGAGCTGTGTTGACGGTCGGATTTAAAAATAATCATGGTAAAAACGTGCCGTAGAACTCTCGAGTTCTTAATCGAGGCCAGTCATTATTATAAAAATATCTGCCCGGAACAAGCGCGATTTCTGATGTAAGTTATTTTGCAAAATCTTCCTCGGTTTCTACTGTATTTTAGTTTAGAAGGGAGCTCGTGGTTTCAGCGTGCCTTACTGCTCTCCGTGGGGCTGGGTGGTACACCAGAGCGAATCATCGCGTCACAGCGACATCTGCTGGCAAAATGAAGTTCAGCGAAGTCCCGTTCTGGGTCAGATTAACTCGCAGTGAGATGCTCGGTATAGCGCGGTTTGGTGAAACATGTGCATGTTTAGTGTGCCCGTAGTATAAAAAAATAATACTGGATTTGATATGTAATTGCTCAGACAATTCGAGCGGAAAATAGACAAAAAATCCTTCGGAGATTGAGGCAAGACTTCGCAAAAAGCCGACGTTCAAACAGGCTTTTTAAAAACTTAAAAATGGTATCGAAGGTGTGGCAAATGAGGTGATGTCGGGTAGCGCAAATCACAGACCGGGGATATGAGATAATTTTGGATCTTTTATTTCGGTGTTTTTTTTATTCAGCGTGTTGTTCGGATCTCAGATTTTCAGCTTGCGTTTCATTTTTTTCATTACTAACCGAGGCGAAAGATTTGAAACATGTCGGAACTGTATAACGTAGGGAAGCCTCATTTCATTGATACATGTTTCGAAAAGCTATCCCTATGCTTAAAATGTACAGTATTCCGAGCCTGACGTCGGAATTGCTCTTTACGCAGGTACAGTATATTGTCAGGACACTAGATGGCAGTAAGGACCATTTGTTTTTCCATGGTGTGTCGTTAGAGTAGGTGTAATTAACGTAAATTAAGTGAAATTAATAACATACATTTTAGTGAAAATTAAAATGCAATTGTTTGGCCTCAAGTTGAGTGGAAATTAAATACAGTAGCAAATATTTTCAAAAGTTTTAAGTAAAATAATTTGTCGTTTTACACATTTTTTAACAAATAGACTCATACTCAACTGTTATGTGTGCAGAACTGTAAATACAATGAGTTAAACTGTTGAAACCAGAAGGGAAAACTATTAAATGTTTAAGTTACTAAAATTTGTTAAACTTCATTTATTAATGTGAACACATAATATTCTTTGAGACATTTGTTTGAAAATGCCTGAAAATATTAAGCACCTAACAACAAATAAACTCTTTACAAACAGCTTTACAGAACAGCATGTATCATCTTCAGTATTGCTGCAATGCCTGGGATGATGAAGACCAATGCATAATGAAGTCTGTCTCGTGTAGGTCTCAACTTTACACCTTCACCATGAAAAGAATGCCTGACTTTTAATTTAAATTCCTTGATTTTAAAAGTAGATGTGCCATAACATTGATATCCATTAAGCCAAGTTATCCATTAAATTGAGGAGTATTATTTTTATCTCTAAGCACCATTTAAAATGTGAAATGCAGTATCCATTTGGTGACTTGAGTTTTTGCTTTTTTCTTTTTTTTAAATAAAATAATGACAATTCTGTTGCTGCTTTCGGACAGCTTTCTGCGACATTCAAGCACTGATATTAAAAATGGAGCAACATACAGAGCTGCGTGTTATCCACTGCACCTGAAAGAATGGGCTCACAACCTAAATCCTAAGTTTGGTGGACATTGACCCTAGTTTTTTGGCTCTTAAGTTGTCCTGGATGTATTCTGATAAGGTTTGGAGATTGAGGATAAAAAGCGGCCACTGATGTCTTGACTTCCGTAACAACTTAATAAAACCAGTACTAAGGTGACATCATTCTTCGATGTTTCTGTAATGTATTTTAAATGGAGACATCATCCACCTTCATAATACAGCATTCTAATGTAACGTTTATCCTAGTGAACCCTGTACTACTTTGTTGGGTGTATTATTACACGCTCACTGGTTTAGAGACACTATCCGGTTCTCGGAAGTGAGAAAAGAGTTAGTGCTTTTCCTCCGCCTGCCAGTGCGGCGTACCAACCCATCTGATGATGAAGGCTAACCAAAAGTTAAGAGCTGTTAGAGACATCTGTCTTGTCCTGGCTTACTCAGTGGGTCTGTGTTCGACTGATGGCCAGTTTGTAATTCATTTATTGTGTGTAGCAAATTGGGAAAACTATAGATTCTTTAGAGAGGAATTGACTGTATGTCAGGGTTGTGCTGGTGGTGGCCAGGATCAGCTCCTGTGCTCTTTCTAATGTCGGTGCCACACAAAACGCTCGTAGCCGTGTTAACAGTCAGCACGCGGGGCTGCTCTGAGCAAATCATCATGGAGGCTATACCAGCAACCGTCACTGGTGTCTGTTTCTGCTAGGAAACTTCCAAGGCTGTTGATGTTCCCTTTTAGTCAAAAAGATGGAAATACTTTGAAAGAGTATGTTAAAAGTTGTTAGTGCTATACATTTGTTTTATACACACAACCATTTTTATGTGAAAATTTTATTAAAATACTTGAATATTACATTTTATTTGTTATGCACGTGCTAAATTAATACAGAAAATTAATACTTTCTAAATGTAATCATTTTTACATCGTTACTCGGTGTGGTGTTGTGATTTGAGGAAGCGGATGTCTGTTTGGCGAAGCTCAGATGCGCCTCCTGGTGGTTGTTCTTTGGATCTCAATGTGGAGGGCATACTCACCACACAGCACCTGCCTCTGTCACACATCCTGATGATGTGATGGCAGTCGGCAGAGCCGCCATTTACGGGGAGGTCATTCTGATGTTGGCAGATGGTTTGTCTGGCGGGCTGCTCACTGCCTGCAAGAAGCCCAGTGCATCTCTCGGTGAGCTTTCTTCCTGTTAAACACCTGCCAGGTGGATGCAGGGGCAGTCAAGCCATCTGCAGCCCCACTGCTGGTGAGAGGTGCCCTGGCCTGCGGCCAGCTGTAACGCTGTCCTGGACAATTAGCGATAAACAGGACATTCAGCTGCCACCCCTCCCCCCGTATTGTATCCTCTCTTACATGATGTTGGTAAACATCCCTCCCGGATCTTCGCCTCTCTAGCTGATTGGGGTCTCCACTGAATATGAGCTTAAAAGGCGCTTTGGAAGTTGGGCTGCAGAGATGGTCCCAGAAGCCATGTCTACACATGGTCATTCTCCAGGCAAGCAACCCGATCATATGCCAGATCCGTTTATGCCCAAGTAAAGAGTAGTGGTGTCTCTGGCTGTTTGATTCGCGTGAAGCCCACCGGCCCAGATAGTTGTCTGCTTTTATAACAAAGGCAAAAATAGCCCCTAAGTTTAAATCACAACACCTTCTGGTATATTTCATGTCCGTTGGCTTCTTGTGAATGCTAATTGCACAGAAGCGGAATGGTGAGACATCAGTCCTTTTACGTGTTGGGAAGTGTAAATTCTTCGTCAGCATATTTCAGTGCTGTTCATTTGTGTTGATCAGTCTTTTTAATTAGCTTTGCTTTGATCTGGTTCATGCTCTGTAGTGGTCTGTGTCATCTAAGCTCACCTTGCGGTGCCTGGCTAATCTACCTCTGGCCGTTCTCCTGGGAGACCCACACACTACTAGCTCCCTCGGGTTGGGATGGCACAGGAACACGGTACAAGCTGCTCCATCCTGGCCCTGGATGCTTTAAAGTAGACCTGTGAAACCAATGACCTGTGTACACAAACTTTCACACACACACGTTAGGCCATCTCCTTTTCCCGGCATGTGTGTTCTCTGATGCCGTGGGCCGCCTTCGGGCGTGGGTACTTTTTATAGCGAGGTTAACGAGCCGACGAATGATTGACGCTTTTCATTCTGCTGCCAGGACTAAAGCCCAGATTATTCTCGGGGGGTGTTGTTGTTTAAAACGTGACGTATGTGACCCGCATCGTCAGTCTCGCCTCATCGGCGGTGATTATTCAGCAGTGCATTAGAAACTGATCACACAAACCCCCCGGCGTGCTTGGACAGGCTTTAATTTGACAGAATGTCACCACTGTTTAAAAGTGATATTTAATAATTTTTTTCTTTTTTTTTTACGCAGTGCAGTTCCACTCCAAATGTCACACCCATGTTATATTAAAATGTGGTTTTTATGTGGGCATGCCCAGCAAAAAAATTAACGTTTATTTCCGTCTGATTTCAGGGGAAAATTTCAGTCTTTGTCTGGTAAGTAAAATTCATCTTTAGTACCTTAATAATAGTAATTGTTGTTGTTATAGTTACTGGGTCTGGGGTGTGCTCCAGAAAGTAGACTTAATCCGATAAAAAAAAAAAAAATCCAAATTCTGATTGGAAAAAACTGAAAGCCTGACTTCAGGATTTGTCACTTCCCCGATTTTCCCATATGAGAATTTAGGTTTTACTGTTGGATTTGTTAAGCCCGCTTGCTGGAACAGACCCCTGGAGCTGTGCTTGCTCTTGGATGTTCTCGTGAACTTGAGGGTTAACACCCCCCACCTGGAGATCTGGACCGTGCTGGTAAAACATGTAAACATTGGCTGGGAGCACGCTCTGTGTGCCACCACGCCACAGAGGCCCTGATACCCCAAGAAGGCTCTGTTTAGAGGATCTGTCTAGAGCCAATGTCCAATGTCTCTGTGTTGCTTGACGCAGTGCTTCAGTAATGCCTGTTAGTCAGGGGATCATTTTGGTCACCTGTTGTTGTTGTTGTTTAGTCACGCAGTTGTGTCCGACTCTTCGCGACTCCATGGACCACAGCACGCCAGGCTGCCCTGTCCTCCACCGCCTCTCGGAGCCTGCCC
>JAACJT020000038.1:7284601-7306881 GCA_009936485.2 Gymnarchus niloticus | reverse complement strand
TTTTTTTTTTTTTTTTTCGCTCTTTGTCTTTTTTTCTCTTTTTTTTGTTTGGACGCAAAATCTTGTTTTTTTATTTGTTTTTTTTTTTTTTTTTTTTTTTTTTTTTTTTGCGTGGTCTTTCATTTCTGCATCCATTGTGTGTTTTTTTTAATCTTTTTGCCAAGGCACTGCATTGTGATGACAGCACAGACATGAGCAGGGCAGTGTCGTTCGTGGTGTCTTGGTTGTGACTGAAATGGTATATTTTTGTTACAGCTTTGCATTTGAACTAGTTGGTTTAAAAACTATAGCGAAGATTTGTGGATGCGATATACTTGACTGGCGTCGCAAATTTTTTGGACTGGAGTTAGGAAGCAGCTAAACGTTGAAACATAAAGCCGCTTCAAACGAAACTTTTGATAGGCTTCAGTTTGAAATGTTAACATCTACGTATGGTAACCTGCATGTAATATTACTTAGTGGTTGTCAAGCTCGTAACAAAGTTTATTTTTCCTCCAGAATTCGAGAGTATTAAATGTGAGAAGGGCGGTCGTACTGACATAACACTGTAATGAGTATCTGTCGGGATGGTAAAGCTGTTTCTTTCATTTCCCCCCCGGTGAGTAACTTCTTTGCCCAGGACTCATGGTTACCGGCCCAAGTCTGAATCTGGCTCTTTTCAGATATTGCAAAAGTACTATAATTACATTTGAAGTCCACTGGTGACTTTAGATAAGTTTATAATCAGCTTTCAGCAATGCTCAGGCACAAGATTTTATTCTTTCCCCTAGCTCAGAAAAGCAGTTCTGTTTCTGAGGTTAACCATAAAATTCAGTAATTTTCATCACCCAGCCCTCAGAGTACCCCTGTGGTGCTGTCTGGGGGGTCTCCAGGCCCCCTCCCCGTGGACAGTTGGAAGATTGATGGATGGATGGATGGAAGAATGGTCATCCTATCTTTTTTTTGTTGTTGTTTTCATGCCCTGTTGAGCAGAGTAGAGTTTCAGCCTTTTCTTTGAAGATTTCATCTATCTGGCCATCCATTTTCAATTAGGCATTTGGAGTGTCTTGGTGTTTATCAGCGAATCCTGGGAAACGCATGTCAACGAGTCTAGGAACATGCATGGAACCAGAGCCCTTTTTAAGAGTTTCTGGTTATTTGAATATTTGCAATTTACGCAACAAAAATAAGATTATAATGATATTATGGACATGGAGTCCACATACAGCAAACGGGTGACAGTTTTTCAGTGGTGTTGAAAGGTAAACTCTGGTAAACATTTCATCTTAAGCTAGTTAAACTTCCCAGAAGTTAAACGACAGTTGCTGACACGTACGGTTCTCTTCTGGGCTCGTATCAGTTCAGTCATGAAGTCAGACCATCTGCGGATGATGGCTTGGTCAGGTGATCAGGCTTCACGGGTTGGCAGTTTTCCAGTGGAGATGTCCGAGGCCTCGCCATCTTGGAACACCTCTTCTCCTGTGGCCGTAAGCATGAGAGTTTACATGACAGATTTCACAGGTCAGCTCTCAGTCTGCCGTGACTGGAGGAACACAGATTAGTTTTAAGAGAGGCAGTTGGTGACAAATCGTCACGGTTCTCAGCATTTCCCTTTGACGGGAAACCGTACTCATTCATGGTTTAGGAAATTTCAGCATAGTCCATGCACTTGCCCACTTCTTGTTGCCAGACACAGGTAATCGTTTAAACAAATTGGGCTAGTCCTATGTCGTTTATAAGCTCTGAGAACTTCCTTGGGTTGCAGCTTACTCACTGGTTTTTTTTTATCTTCATGTTTTTCCTAGAGGTTGTGCGGGATCTCTGAGTTTTTCTAGTGTACTCTTTTTCTGTCGTGACCTTTAATTGTTCCCTTGAATTCTTCTCCACCTAACACTATTGTTTGCTGAATTGACGTTACAGCATTTCTGCTGGTGAAACTAAAGTGTGGAATGAATTTTCACTTTATTTGGCCTGTTTAGTTATCAGCAGATACTGAAGGACTCGTAAGCCCTTTAGATACTGTCTTCAAGCTATCCTTCTTAATTCTTGGGACTGTGAAATGCTTGAATGTTTTTTAGTTCGTTTAAATCTTTTTGCTTTGGTTGAAGTGTTACATATAAGAATCTTGAAGATAAATATAGTTGTCATCTTCATTCCAGTCCTCCTGCAGAGGGTCACTGTGGCAGGTCAGACCAGACCCCTCTTTGCAAGGTCAAAGGTTCAGACTTCTGGGGGATCTGCAGAGGTTCCCAAGCCAGCGGGGAAATATAATCCTTTGAGCGTGTAGTGAGTCTGCCTTGGGTCCTCCACCTAGTAGAACGTGATGGGACAACGCTGCCCTGGTGGCATCTGAAATGAGATGCCCAAACCACCTCAGTTCAAAAAATTAAGTGATTAGCATTTGTTGTCAATTTGTGTGAAAGCTAATCTGATGCTGTAAACTGAGAGCAGATGATCGAGCTTTTTACCGCTATACCATCAGTGTATCAGTGCATTATGAATACGTTAGGTGAAGCCATTCGACTTAAATGTTAAAATCTTACTTCAGATGTCGAATTTAGCAATGAAATGCTACAGCAGTGAAGAGTTTCTCCACCTCGTATGTTACCGGAATAAAGCCCTTCAGTAAATCGTCGCTTAGAAGAAGTTGTTTCATGTGATGCCAGTTCTCGTGTAGATCTGGTCCAACCTCCACACGAGAGCTGAAAGGCCATCTGTGTGGCTCCCCCCCCAATCACACTGGATCTTTGATACCTAATGGTAACACCAAAGCATTCCTGGGCTTTATGGCTGCTTGAATTTTGGGGAAAATCTGGAATCCTGGAGCTCCAGAACTGGAAAACAGCTATTTTTTATATACATCTATAAATGCAAATGATCTCCAAGCAGAAATTTGGCAGACAACACAAATGCAGTAGTGATTTTAGTGCAAGTTTTACAGTTTTGAGGGACATGCAGTTCCCAGGCTCCTGTTCTGGAATTTTCCGTCAAAACTGGAGGGGAGGCTGTCTGCTGACTGCGCTTGGGCGTTAAGCGAAACTAACGTGGGTCTCGTCCGGCTAGCCGGTGTTCTATGGTCTCACGCACGTGCTTTGCGTGTGTCTGCGTGCATGCACATCCAAGGCGTGCTGCCTCAGTGTCACTCGGAGAGCAGAACTAGCACCAGCTGTCAGCATTTGCTAGGCTTTTTGGACCCCCCCCACCCCCCACCCCACCCCGTCTACTATGTACCAGCTGTATACTGCTGCTGTGGGTTCGGGTCCAGCTGTGTGGGTCGTCACTTGTGAGTTAGGGCAGTCTGTCAGTCGTGGCAGTCCTGTGGTACTGCCTCGACTGTCTGTACTCGTAGTACTGAGTTTTATTGCATTTGTTGATTGAGTTAAGGCTGTCTACATACCTACACTGGGGTCTTAAATTCACCTCTCCATCCATCTAGCACTGCCATATGTCTGGCACCTTTATTATGAAGCCCTTTTGTCCTTGTGTCACTTCCTGTCTCTCTTGCGCCGTGTGGTCCTTGTGTCACTGTGTATATACAAGTAAAGCTCCCTTGATTCAGTTTGACTATAATGTAATGGTTTGTTGGATATACTCCTGTAAACAGATGACAGCAACACACGGACGCCTTGTGTGTTTGTTACCCTGGAACACCTCGTTTCACTCAGAGGGAGGAAAGAGTAAAAGGGTGACCAGCCAAATGCTGCTTTTCACAGTCACAGCTGCCGACTTTGACGTTTGGACTTTCTTCGACGTGCTGTGTTTTACAGCAAGCCGTTTGTCAAATGCTTTATAGGTAAAACTTCCCAAGGCTGGGGGGGGGGCTGATTAAAAGACCAGCCGGTATTTTGGGGTGCGGTGAGGTCTTAAGATGAATTTACAGCCTAACTGGGAAGATAGCAACATAGTATTAAAGTAGAGTGACGATCCGCTCATTGTCCGGGTCAGTGAAGCTGTGTAATGTGTGACCACAGAGGCGTCATCCAGAGCCGACCAGACAAGCCAAGCCACAGGCGGAGCTGCTTCGTCCGCTGGTGGGTGGTGGTGGCCTGCAGAACAATAACCCTCAGCCATCTGTGTGTGTATGTAGGAGATGGTTTTTGCTTTTTAAGTCAGACTTTAATCAGCTCCAACGTAAATAAAAACTAATATTTTGAACAAGAGGCATCTCGTAATGAGATTTTACTAACCATTATTTTTTTTCCATTCTGTTTCTGTATGTGACGGGTAGGTGAGTGGTGACTTGCTTAGTTGGCTCTTCGCGGCCAGTGGCACGTGACTCATCCGCACGGGACTGGGTGCTGTCCTCAGTGCTTGGGCCTCGCTTGGAGGAAGGCAGCGGCCCACGGACAGGCGACTTAGGGGAAGAGCTACGGCCTCAGGATCGGGACACTGAGCTGGTGCGTTTCTCTGGCTTGTAAACGAACACAGTAGGTTTGTTTCGATTAAGACAGAACGTGTAAGAGACATTTTAAAGACTGCTTTAGTGGTTGTTCTTGAACAAAAATTACTGTAGTTTTGTGTGCTTCTGTGCTCTCTTCACTAAATAAACAAGCCTGTCTTAAGGGTGTTAATTGAAATGCTGCTTTAAATCAGAGTAACCTTTCAGTGGAAATTTCCGGAAAACATGCCGTACCAGGGAGAGAAACTTCATGAACATTAAGCTGATGAAGTTTCCTGAGCTGGGGGCCGTGTGCCCCGCGGTAAATAGTTTTTACAAAGGGATTTATGAAGATAAACATCTCATGTGTCGAATGTCTGATAGAAAAAAACACACAGAATTGCGGAAACGGATCGTACCATTTCTAGATGTGCTTTTTGTGGGTTTTAAAGGGGTCACTTGTGTTTTGAGTTTAGGTTGATATATTTTTTTTTCTTTTAAATAGAAATACTTATTTCTGAGTTTCATAAAATTGCAGTAGATTTTGTTTGCTTCCCTGGTTTTGTCACGAATGGCCTCATTTTTAATGCACTTGAAGAGGGTGTGTATACGTGTGATTGTTTATTTATTTTTTTTCTTAAACCGGAGTGACATCAGTTAATTAGTGAGCATCGTTGTTTGTTTTACCTAGCACTGTCACACTTTCCTGGCAGTGTATACGGGAAATCAGTCCAGCGAGAGAGTCTCCACTGCTGTGGAAAAATGATGACAGGGATAACCTGTACTTGGAATAAGGTTTTTAAAAAAATAAGGGGAGGAAGACGGACCGAGCATTGGGTTTGTTTTCCTGGCTTAATGGACCCCGAGATCTGTTGAAGGGGTGAATGTAAGTTCATGTCATCTCGTTGAGTGAGAACTTTTTGAAGGGGGTGTCTAAACTGATGTTTGTCTGGTGTGACGGTGTTCTTGCTGGGGGTTTTTTCTGTAGAACACAAAGCTCCCCGAGTGCTCCAGGTAAAAAAAAAAAAAACAAAAAAAAAAAAACAATGTTTTTATGGATGTTTTGACACCGTGGCTCTTGCCTGCTGTTTGTCCTCATTCGTCTCACGGTCATTTGTGGTTTCAGCCCCCCGGCATCAGGTGTGCAGGTGTGATGGCACCAAAACGAACTGGGTCGTGGGTCGTGCAACCTGTCCCTCTCTCACTGCCTGTGGTGCCTCTGAAGACCTCCTCCACCCCCCGTTTCTTTTTCTTTCCTTGGTGTGGTGCTGTTCTTCGGATCTCCACCCTTGTGCTCCGCATTTAGCTGCAGGGCGATGAGACCGGTGCTTGTGAACAAGCCGTCATGATCTGGGGCTCTTGAGAGTGGGACGCATGCTCCGCCCACCCCCGTCTGTGCCCGCTTTACCTGTGCCCTTGTGTGGTTCTGTCTCGCTGAGGACCTGTGGTGCCAGCCTCTTCGGAACATGAGCCTGATACCGCCAGCTGTAATAGGGTTCTATGCTGGTGTCCACCAGACCTTTTCACCATGGGCCCTCTGGGCCCTGACACATCCAAAGCAGGTTCTGTTGGTAAATGGAACCATTAAGTAAAGTAATTTTAATGGAGCCTTGCTTTGAAAATCCATGTCCTTTTGCTTCATTTAAGGTCAAATTTCCGTTTTTTTTTTTTGTGTTTTGCTTTTCCTCAGATGTATTTGCCGCTTTACAGGTAAGAAAGAAGGCAGTTAACTAGATCTCTGAAGCAAGACAAGAGCCCTCAAATAGGTCAACACTTTTAGGTTGCTATAAATACACGTTTTTTTTTTTTCCTCCACATTCCTGGTATGAAAGTGGGCGATTTCTTTTTTCAGATTTGCCCATGCACTTGTTGGCCAGGGGTGTAACAGAGCCTAAGGAGAGGGCGTTGGGCTTGACATCTTGGCTACTGTGATGTCGATGTCTCTCTCCCGTTAACCTCCCCCGCCAGCTGAAAGTGCGGCCCAGTTCACTCGTATTGAGCTTGCCTGGCTGAGGGTGGGCTCGAGTGTCTTTGTGTGTGTGTGTGTGTGTCTTTGTGTGTGTGTGTTGGCGTCACAAGGGCCAGTGGGGAAAGGTGTGACGAGGGCTTGGAATGAACTGGGTGGAGGTGCTCCGGTTCTGTGGGAGGCTCTTGTGAATTGGGGTGGATGCCTTGTTTTTGGTGGTGCAGTGGGGGGGGCTGCGTCCTGGTCAGGACAAAAGGATGGAGGTGGGACGTGTCAGGCATGGGGTGGGTGGGAGGGAGCAGGCCAGAGAACAGCTGGCAACGCAGTGGGGGATGGGAATAGTGTCCCTTTGTGTCCCTCCGTGTCTGTCACCCAGTGGATCCCTGGTGGCGAACAGCGTGAGTGACTGTCCCCAAAGAGGCTTGTGGAACGGCAGGCAAGGAGTTATGCTCAGTAGATGGAAAGATAGTGCTCTGTTTTTCACAATGAAACCCAAATGAGTGGCAGTGGCAGTGTTCTTCCCAGCTGAAATGGCTTCATTTTGATCCTCTCCAAGCTGCTCATAATTCTCCGTGAGACTCCTCTCTCCCGCCGTCAGCATGTGAAATGCGCTGACTGTTCGCTTCCTTTACTGCAGGATCCATCTGAGGAAGTGTGACTCGTAAGCCTCCTCGGCTCGCCGTTATCCCTAAACGCTGGTCTCTCTTCCTGCCGCAGATGCTCGTCTGTATGATGTGAACCTCAATTCTTTTTGAAGTAGGACAAGTAAAAATAGCAACAAATCAATCAGGAAATGTTCTGGGGCTTTTTTCAGGTTTTCAATCTAGGCTAGCGTCAACCAAAGGGGATTTAGTGACATGTTCTGCTGGGGCGGGCAGACTGCACAATCTTCAAAATGCAGGGCAAAAAATTAGCACTGGAGTCAAGTCGTCTTCTGTTAGAGACTTGGGTGTAAAGTGTACGAATTGGCTGGGCTGTCTGGTCAGGATGCAGAGAATCCAGCAAGGGTTGGCCTCTTGAAGTCGCTTTGAACGGCATGTAACCTTTGATCATGAAAGTGAATCACCTACGAGCTTGGGAGGGGCGGGGGCACTCCGTACATTTTAGAAGTCCTGGGGGGGCGGGGGGGCAGTCAGTCCATACAAGTCCTAGTCATTTAATGATGAGCTACACTTTCTAAAGGCTGTTTAAAACTTGAAATGTTGCGAGGTGCTGACCACAGCCTTGCTGGGATCACAATTTTTCCTTTCCTCCTGTCTTTTGGAGAGAACCGGATCTCTCTTTTTAAGGCCTCTGTGGTTTTGGGACATGGTGGGAACCCCCCCAAATATTTCCCCATGTAGCTGTCTGTGAGAACGTCCTGCCCCTGCCAATGCAAACAAAGGATGTCTTTGACACAGAACCTGTCATATAACCCTTTACACTTGAGTAGTCCAGCGGTTACTTAACACTGGCAATGGAGGAGCCGTGTTAGTCGAATCACACCAGGCTGGTGTTAGCCTGCGTTTCCTTCCTTGTGTGGGATTAAGGGATGGGTTCTTTCCTAGTCTGGCCTGCAATAGCTTGTGGTCCTTCTAGAAGACTAAGTCCAGGGAGGTGTTTAGATTCAACGCGTGACTTGGTCATGTTGAACTTCTCCCCAATGTGCGTCTTTCGGCTTACCCAGTGTACCCTGCAGTCCTTGTCTTTCATGAACACCGTCGCATGTCATTTGCTTCAGTTTGTTTTGATGTTGAACTGAAACGGTAACCTCGCTTTAATGCACCTATTGGCTTTTTCAGTTCTCCTGGTGACGTGTGTCTCACTTCCACTAATGCGCTCCTACATGGCATCTAAGAATGTAATTAGGCCCTTCTCAGCCAAGAACGTGGAGATGATTTGACATTTGAGGAAGAGTGCCTGAGAATGTGCTTAGTCTGCACAAATGCAGTTGTTTTATGGTTTTTAGGAAGTCGTCCCGCTTCTGCTTAATGTGACATTTATGTGGCCAAATAAAATTAGACTGTGAGACAGCAGTGCAGCTGCTGTGGAAAGAGGGAACTTTGAAGATTGCCAGTGTTATTAGGTGAGCACTTTGACAGGATAACTACAGACGAGGATTACGTAAGACAGAATATTTTCGATGGGCTTCTCGGGAAGACTTGTTATGAAACGTGGTAGCTTTTGTTTTTCAAACTACAGTCCATATAGAAAGGAAATTTTATGCAGAGATCTTGGAGATGCTTAAAGGTTTTGTTGTGCACCTTTGCCTTCCAGGCTCTCATGGTACATCCCTCTAGAGCCTGGCCTTGTTTCTGAGCCATACTCTGCCCCGTCCTGAATCCTTAGTTCCCATGACGTTGGCTACGTGTCGCACCCCTGACCGGGAAGTCGGTCCTAGGGCAGTTCAAGCCAGCAAGCCTCCTCAACATAGAGAGATGGGCATCAGGTAACCCTGAGGCATTATGGGTAGCGTCACTTTGGTGACAGACGAGTAGAGGGATTTTAAGCCAGGGCTCAAATACACGATGACCACAGGGGTTTTTTTTTTTTGTTCCCTCCGAAGAGAGAGAACCCACTGTGTTCTCCAGGATAGAAACTAAGTCAGCAGCTTGCGGGTTTTCTTTGAGTTCCGGACCTCGTCAAACGGTGGGATGTGATATCGCTCTAGCCCTGCCATACCTTTTATTTGTCCCCTGGAGCTTTTGTATGTGACTGCACCTGTCTGACTTTTGTACCTCCAGCACAGACAACCAAGGGGGAGCTCGGTTCCGGTAATTTCCGATGGGGAATGTGGTTTAAAAAGCTCGGTGGATGAATAGTTTCTGCCACCCCCACTTCTCCATTGTCTGTGCAGCGTTACGCTCGCTCTCTTACAGACGTCTGTTGAAATATGAATTCCCCGTCCAGAAGTGCTGCTTTGTACAGAAAGGTTACAGGATGATGTTAACTACACACTTGGTTGTTTTCCAGCCGTTTCTACGAGGCAGGGCACTTGTTTTACTCTGAGAAATGTCACTTTGCCAAAGTACGACCTAATGCTTGTGGTGATGATGAAGCTACCGTATTTTAAATTCTCATTGTTTGCTCACTTGATGACTTGGCTTCTTCACGATCCTCACATGCAAAGGTGTGTATGTATTTTTATTTTTTTGTCAAATAGATTAAATGTGTGATTGGCTCAGGCTCGTGGGACATGCTGCGCCTACTTTTAAGACAATGAAGGAATGTGTCCTACATTGAGGACTTAAGACTAAGGGCTGTTAATTCTGGCATGTGTACCTTATAACCACAATCTGAAGACACGGGAAAGCCAACAGGAGTTCGAGGATGGAAGTCTCAGAACCACATCCCTCAAAGGTCGGAGCCAGGCCGAGCCCACGATGTTTTTGATGCGATTAGGACTGTGGTGGAGTGAACATTAGGGGGCGCATTCCTGGTTTGGGGCTGAGGGTTGGCTGGCTGTGTTTCCAGCTCTTCTGAATCTCCCAGCTATGAAAATTGCTAACTGTTGAGAGCCAGGAGTGATGCTAGCCTGACTCTTGTGGAGACATCGAGAATGTTGCTATTCTGCGATTTGCTTTTATGATGATGTCATTCGGGGGTATTAGACTGCTGTTATCAGTCCAGCTGGGTTTGCGAGTCAGACGTGCTGTTTCCACAAGCACGTTGCAGGCATTTATAGAACGTGTGGTGGAGAGGACTGTCGTAATATAAATCTGCGTCTGTTGTCGGGCTGCTTTGGCTGTATGAGGTGATTTAGCCAGGCATCATCTCCAGAGATCGCCCCCGTGGCAGACAGACCTGAGAGCGACCTCATAAACAAGTTTAAAGGTGTTAATCGAGATTTGTTTTCACCTTCTATCAAACCCGCACCTTCAGCAATGCACCATGAAGTATGGCTCCAGGGACAGTTCGCTTCTGCCAGGATACTTTTTAGCAGCTGGTACCTCACCGTTGTCCTTCAGCGTCTTAACCACTCTCCCCGGCAACTGCTGCATGAGCCCTGGCCCGCTTTGTGTGATGCTGCAGGCTCTCAAGCAGAAGGTCACAGTCTCTCTGGCTAACTGGGCCGCGGGCTCTGCCAGTGATGCGGCTCGTGCTACAATTGGCACTGGCAGATACGTGTTGAGTCACATGACCTGTAGACTTCACAACATGCCCCTTTATGAGATGTGTTAAGTTGGTGTGCCTTTTGGTGTGCAAAACTTTAACCATGTGACAGAAATGCCACAATGAAATTAAATGCCATTGTTCTCTATATTGAATTCAGTAAAGCCAGTGGAACAGTTTGAGTGACTTGCTTTCTTTTTGACGCTTCTGAGAACTCAACACCAGTTGACTGGGCTGTTTGCAACTCTCTTTTGTCAAAACGGTCTAACTCATCACCAAACTGCCACTTTACGAATCTATTTGTAGACTGAGGTGACAGACCCTCTAGGCTGGGGGGCAGCAGAAGTTAAATCCTTTGAAATATGACACTGTATCACTCCGTAGCCGCACCGTAACTCCATCTTCAGAATGAATGGAAACTTGAGAGTGTATTTTTAATTGCAGAAAAATGCTGCAGGGGGGTTAGTGTACATGTCTTTTGTTACTGCAGTTTTTGTTCCCGTGCCTACATCTGAGACGTGACCTTTGTTTATCCCATCGGGCCTTTTAGCATCGTCATCATCGAGCCGGAGATGCGGACGGGGCTCGATCACTGTCCACCACGCCCTTGAGTGTTCTGAGTCTCCTCCATCTTGGAGTTGTCTTACTCTGTGAGGGCGCATCTCGTGTAGGCAGACTCGATGTCATCTCACCAATTATCCTTCCGGATTAATGCCTCAGAGTTAATCTGGTGGAAGAGATCGTTTCTCTTATGGCAAAGGCTTCAGTTCAGCATGAGTTTTACATTAATGTCGTCATTTATTCAGATAAAGCCTTGTATTTTGAGTTAATTGCCAAAAGAGATTCACTGGTAAAATTTGTTTTTGTTTGTAGAACACAGAATGGGAAAGATGGAAAAAGCCCAGGATTGTAACATAAATAGCTATGATCTGTTTAGCAGAGTTTGAAAATATGCGTCTGCTTTTACAGTTATGTCAGCTTTTCAAATACAGCGTGGTAGTGATGAGGCAACTGGGAGTTCAAAAACCGCCAGCATTGATTGGTAGTTGGTAGTGCCAGCATTGATTTGGTAGCACCAGCATTGATTGGTTAGTTCAGGATACTCCCACCTCCCACGTGTTTTGAAACCTCATTTGTCCCATCACTACAACATGGGCTAACACTGTGACTGTTACGTAATTCATGTAGATGTAGCCACGAAGCCGAAGCTTATGGAACAACCCCAGCGCGAAGAGAGAACGGTTTGTCATTGTGACATCGAGCTCGGGATGTTCCAGAGCCAGCGAGCTGTCGCTGCTGCTTCAACGGATGCATTCTCATTGACACGCAGACTCAGTATTCGTGTTATGTTGCTTTGGCGCTTCCTGTCAGACCTGAAATTCCCTCCAAATCCTTTTTCTGCTCCACGTTGTTTGAAAGTCATCTTTCTTTCTCTGCTTTTGCACCCTTCCCCTGAGTAGAGGGTTTGGCGTTCCGGTGTTTGTCCGGTCAAACTGGTTTGACTCTGGAGTGTGGCTGATGAAGGCTCTAGACCCCTTGAAAGCTTGAGTGTCTCGTTGCTAATTGTGGTGCTGTGGCTCGGTAACCTCCTCCTCCCCATCCTTTGATGATGTCACAGCCTGTTGACAGGAGTGCACAGTGCCTCTTCTTCAGAAAGAGCCACCGTGAGTGTTATTTATTTGGTGCTTTCCAGGATGAATCTGGCATGCCTTTCTTGAAAGGGTAAGGAAGCACTCGAGTGATGACAGGGGTTGCACTTAGGAGGTCCCATGTTTCAGAAGAGGACATTACTGCTTTATTACTTAGACATTAAGTGCAATCATCGTTGCACAATTTTCTCCCGGTTAAGCCAGTCACCTCACAACTTTAATTCAGACAGAATGTTCATCATAAACTGAAGGACCAGTTGAATCCTGTCTTCATCTTTTAGGCTTGGTTATACGTATTGGTTTATTGTTAAACACAGCAGCAAACCTGACGTTCTGGAAGGACTTTTTTTTTTTTTTTTTTTTTTTTTCCTATTCTTGCTATAAAGGGTGAAAGCCAGTACCATCTAAATTCATTTAGCATGGTTATTGTGTAAACATGGACATTTGGTTTATTTTTCATTTCAACGTCAGATTTCCCCATCTGGAACCTTAGATGGGCCTTCCAGATGGCGTTCAGATCTTCCGATTGCCATCCTCCTCATCGCCGGTCAGCAAGTGTGGCAGCCTCTGTTATCAGTTAAGGCGTCGTTTCCTGCTGCCTTTTCAGAGGCAGCTGTTTCTTTGAATCTTGCCGCCCTCCTCTGCGGCCGAGCCGTTTCCTCTTCGAGCGATGAACGCCTACTTCCTCCTTCTGTTCACCTCTCCTTGAGGCGAGGCACCGTGAGGACTCTCTACACGGCACCGCTTTGTACGGCTGGACCCACAGACTGCTCCTTGACGGGCGTTCGCATAGGGGAACTCGGAGGGTGAAAGAGCCGTAAGTGGCTTCCTTTGTGTATTGCTGGCCCAGTGAAAAATGGGAAGTTCTCTCTCTTTTTGGTAGTTTAAGCGAGGTGTAGGTAAGGAGGGAGTCTCTGGTGCCACTTGTTAACAGGATTTCCGGGACTGTTCTGCCGCTGAATAGAATGCGGTTTTGACAGAGAACGTTTTTGCTCCAAGGAGCATCTCCTTGAGCTGCCAAGGTTTCTTGCAAGTCAAGTGTCACCTTCTCATGCTAAAAGGTGGTGGTAGTAGTGATGATGACGATGATCATGGTGGTGGTACTGAAGGCAGTAGTCCTGAGCTTGTAGGTACAATGTCTTCACTGTGTTTGTCCATGTGGCTGGGTAGGTGAACATTCTTGTTGAGCACTGGACAGTGTAAACCTAGGCCTATTTGTATATAATTTCGCATTTCTCTTACTGTGCTGTTTTTGAATAGTGACCTTTGGAAAAGTTAAAATTGTGACCTTTGGCGCATGGCGTTATTTTTAAAAATGTACACTATGTCGCTACACTTTTAAACAACTTATAAACATCCTTCTTGCTTTTTGTTCCCAAAAACAAAACTGAGTTTAAATTTGGCACGAGTCATTTTACATTGGCAGTGTCTCCTGAGGTGGGGGGGGGGGGAGACAGAGAGAGAGAGAGAGAGAGAGAGAGAGAGAAAATGTCTTGTGCAGTCATTTGACAGGATATCCTGGTTTGTAGAAGAGACAAAGAGGGTGTTTGTACAACACATCTGCCCCTGCTGAGACGCCCCTCGATAAATAATGTCGAGTGCAGCTCCTGTCACCGCAAGCACGCGTACGGTGTTGAATACGGTCATTTGTGTTTGTGATAGTTGACCCTTAGTGGAGTAGCACTGTGTCGGTGCTGCGTTTCTCATGACGATAGGGATTTTTCTTCGACATCCTGTAATTTTTTGCAGCTTCCTGTCCTCATTCTCCACCCGCCTCGGTATTCAGTGATGTGTCAGGTGTTGTCACCCGTAGCCGTGTCCTTCCTCGCCTGAGTGGAGGTACAGCTTCCTCCAGCGGCTCGTGAATGCGTATTCCTCTGAGGCTCTCATGTCTGGCTGTTTAACTGAAACAGCATGGTACGGTCGGCCTGAACCCTCCTTGAGGACCGTGAAATGCACCCACTGAACCCGACCTAACGGTCAAATGCTTGGAACGTCGCACAGGGGCCTTGCTGCTGTCTAGTTGTGAAGAGGCAGACCCCAAAACATGAGGGCTTATGGGTAACTCTTTGGACATGCCATGTTTTAGTGTCTCTGTGTCGATAAGCCCCGGATCTCTGTGTCAGCTCGCGTGCCTTGCCGTTCTGCCTCTTCTGTTGCCGTGAGCCTCTGATTAAGCACAGATGTGCCAGTTTTCTTGGCAGCAACGTCGTTCGCTTTTTCCAGCAACAGCGTGCCGCTAGTCACGGGTGCATTACCGTGCTGAACCCAGCAAGCATTTTGGCTTCCACTACAGGTGAAACAGATGTCAGTACCCTCAGCATTGTGAACATCTCGGAAGGGTTCTCCTTGCGTTACAATAATGAGCATCTTCCTCGGTGCCACTGGGAGATGGAGTGGATTCTCCAGGTCATGTACATATATAAATATTTTTTAAAATAAAAACCACACTGTTTGTGTCTCTTTCCCAGTGAGGAAGGACTCTCAAGTTACCACTCTGAGTCAAACTTATTGACGCCCCCCCCCATTTGCTGTCAGTTGCTTGGCCTTCACAGCAAGCAATCTGCTTTTTGTACCCTGCACCCTAGACCGCGTGTGTACAACAGGCTCTCTGCTGCTCTGTGTTGTCCTTTTGAGATTGAATTTTAGGGGAGCAGGTGTAATTTTTCCAGTTTAGTTTGAGTTCTGACCTTTTCACTGTTGATTTGTGTTCTGGTTTTCATTACTTCACTTTTTGTTCATTGGATGATGTCACTGCTGGATAAGGACAAGGCAGACTCCTAGATCACACTTAACTCTGGCTATTCCAGTGTAATTCTCATGTTCTGAGGTCTCAGGAGATTTTTTTTTTTTTTTTAGGGGTTTATATTAAAAAAGTGATGAGCAACCAGCCACACCATAGAGAGTTGAACCATAGCCTTGCGTTCGTACCCGGACCACGCTGTGCTTATGGCTGACTCCTGTATCCTGGGAGCCTCCTCTGGCTCCTTTCCCACAGTGGTTCAGGGTTTCACACCCCCTGCACCCCCCCCCCCCCCCAAGAGGCTCCTCAGAACCTGGGCAGCACACCTCTGATCGATACAAGGTATTAAAACACATTTTCTTTTTGTATTTTTGACAGCCTGTTCCAAAAATGGTAAGGGTTAAAAAAAAAAAAAAAAAAAGCTTTAAGGACAAAAGCTCCCGTGGGTCACATTTTCTATTCACTTTGTCGTCACTGGTTCCTGTTTGAGCTGCCAGCTGAAACCTCTTTGGAACAGGGAGTCGCCCAAGTCCATCCCCTCCTGTGGAGGAGAGCAGCGTCATGGAGCTGGCAGCTTCCTATAGCTGCTCACGTTCAGGGAGGGCCGATCGATGATCTCAAGGTGAACGGCAATGGGCCCTTCTTTTCCCAGAACATGAACGCGCCATGTCTTCTCGAATTTCCGTGGCACAGAACCATGTTCCGGGGTCCTGGAACATCCCGTAATTTGACGCTTGAATCGAAGACTCCTCATCCTTACACCGCAGTCCTGACCCGTCCTGCAGCTGTGTAGAATCAGAGGCACCTTCATAGCCTTGACCTTGACTGGCCGTGAAAAGTTCACTCAGGTTCACCTGCCGAGACTCCACCCACCTGGATCTGTCCAAAGACGATTGTTTTCCAGGGTTTATTTCCTGTGCAGCCATTCATACAAATCTCAGAAGTTTTTTTCATTAGGTTTTTATCCTGAGGTCAAAATACTATTATTATTATTATTATTATTAGTGCTTAAAAAGATTTAAAAAAAAATCTTGTGGCTTTGATTACGTTGCTTCTGGATAAGATTATTGCCCTTGGGAGGTTCAGGGGCCCAATATTGTGGGAAGACCACCCCCCCCGCTCCCCCCACAGCTTTCTCATGATGGTGCAAAGAGCACCCAGCTGGTAGCGTTGTGGATATTTCAGCGTATATCACAGTGCACACCCTTGTCTGAGGAGCCGTCATGTTCGTCTCCCTTTCTGGCAGAGTTGTCTGTGTGCATTCTGAAGCACTGACGACACAGTGACTCATCCATACGGGACGAGGAACGACTCGATCTGTCGGGGCTCAAGGAGTACTGAATAACTTACAGGCTATTCTCCCCCCATGAATTTTATGTTTTTCCAAACCACTGCGTCAAATGGTTCATCTAAACATCACAGATGCAGGGGCCCTGTTATCCGCCCGCCTTGTTCATTACTCAATGATTAGTCATGGAATTTGTTTGCGCAAGTAACTAGTTGCCGAAATGTGATTGGAGCGGCATATGCTTGACAGCTGCTCTGTCCAGTTTGGCCTGCCTACCTCTGCAGCAGTCCTTCTGCACATAAATGAAGGGGAACTCCTTAGGGACTGGGTGGGTACAAAGCAGCTTGATATTTTTGTTTTTGGCCATCTTTATGAGGTTAAGTCGCCTGCTTTACCTTAGCTGCTAACCTACCCATAACAGGAAGATCGTTTACTGTGGTGTACCAGAAGCAGCTCTGCATTCTTTAGGGATGGCCATGTCTCTACAGAGTGCCTGCAGTCAACCCCCAAGGTCACACCGATGTACAGATTGGCATCACAGTTTACTTTTGGCTACGTGCCACATTCTACATGGTCCATTGAGTCTCCCAAGGTCACCTTTGTATCCATTCAAGAGGAACGCCCCTAATTGGTACTGGAGAGGGAAACAGCATGACTCCTTAGCCTTCATGCGTGCGTGGTGTCCACGTTGACGACGAGCCAGCTTAGGCTCTGCTGCGGGATCGATGATGTAGACGGTGAGCTGCTGGCAAGCGGGAAAGGGTTTAAAAATCTGAGCAGGAATCACGATGTGTTAGTGGCCTGTGGAAAGAGGATCCCCACCATAGCCCTGCAGCTGACCACCCCGCCGCTCTTAACCATGAACGGTACGGGAAGCGTCTGGCTTGGGAGGTAAAAGAGAAGAGATGCATGTCTGTAATTCAGACTTAAAAACAACGCTGGCGTTGCCACAGAGGAGCGATGGTGTTAAAAGTTGGCGGACACCAGCAGCCTTTCGCTGTGTAAATGGCAATGGCCTGCCTGCCGGATTCAGTTCGGCATGAGAGCAGGTAAAGCATAAGCCGTCCTACTCTCAGCTTTGGTCCTTCTGGTCTCAGAGCCTAACCGACTGGCCTTTTGACGATTTACAAATTTCTCACAGGTTTGATGATTTGGCAGAGATGATGATGAGGGTCGTCTTCCGGTGATGCAGATTTAACGTGTGTGTTTGTGTTTTTATGGGGGTCTTGCTACAGGGTCCTCTAGCTGTCAAGCCTGAATCTGCTTCAGTAACCGTGATACCTGCTGGGTTGTTCTCGCCACAGCCGAGAGCCATAACAGCAGGAGCTCCATGTCCAGCTTTTGGTGCCCTAAAGCCCAGTCTCAGCGTCTGCCAAAATGCTGCTGTGCCCGACAGAGCTCTGAGGAGAATGTGTCCTTGACTGGGCAGCTTGATCTTGCTGCTAGAGAAAACGTTTTACCATCTCAAATCTGTGTCAGTGTGGCCAGGCTATACTCAGCCTTGTAGTATTTCCTGTCTCTTGTCGCAGAATGGATGTCAGTGTTATGAGAAGTGTGATTATTCAGAAACCCAAGACTCACCATCAAGACTCGACCCTTATGATCATTTCTTTTTCTTTTTCCGCATCCCCTGACGTCTCGTGACTCTGACGGTTTCGTGTTGCACTCTGCATACATGCGGTTGCTGTTGTCTTTTTGGTACAAGGTCCCTATCAGCTCGGCGTCACGTGAGTTTTAGGCAAGGCAGCAACCGCTTGGCCAAATTATGCATTTGATGTTTTATGGGGCTCGAGGGACTCCCCCCCCCCTTGTCTTTTCAAACCCAGTCCTTTTAAAGCCACTTAAAGCATTCATATGGTCATTTCCAAATAGCAGCAGGGATATTTTCGGCAGTACTGAGGGAAATTAGAGGGCTCTTTAAATGCTGTTGGGTCGTCTTTCCAAACATGACAGTGGTCAGAAGGAAGGCCTAGCTCAACCTGAAGGAACATTTTAGGGCTGAACGGCGGTGTAGCATCAGATTGTGCCCCGTCAGCAGTTTGCTTCGATTAAAGGGTGAACGCAGGCCAACAGATTGAGTACTGCCGCTTTGGTAGCGACTTGAGGCGCTCAGGGTGGACTGGAGGTAGAATGCTGGGTTTTAAGGTTCCTTTCTCTCCACGCAGGCTTGCATGAGAGCAGCGGAGCGGTGAAGGACTGCAGTATACCGGCAGCATGCCACCACCTGCGGACATCGTGAAGGTGGCTATCGAGTGGCCAGGGGCTTTCCCTCGGCTCATGGAGATAGACCAGGTGAGACACGCCAGCTCCATGCTGCGCCTCTGCCCCTTGCTGGGACTGAGGGTCTTCCAGAATTGGTGTAATTGACCAGAGAGAGAGAGGGAGCGCAGCCACCCTTCCCCATGTGTTTTGAGAGTTCCAGAATTGTGTGACACACACAGGGCTGACCTCAGCTCACCCCTGCCATCGCAGAAGCATACATCTGTTAGCGTGACGCTGTGTGTGAATGTTCATTTTAACATCTTACCTTTCTTTTAGAAAAAGCCCCTGTCAGCCATCATTAAAGAAGTATGTGAGGGGTAAGTCCTCTCTCACGTTTCTGCCTCATTCTAGAATGATCTTTCACATGTTCAAATATCTAGTGGCGTGTTTTTTTTTTTATTTTGCGAGCACGATGTACGCCTGCGTGTTTGTTTGGCTCTTTTTATGGTCTGATCGGCAGTAAAATGAACGTTTTCCTCAACGCCTCTGTTCTGTCCTCATTGTCCTTTTGTTTTGTTCAGCTGGTCTTTGGGGAACCATGAAAATTATGCTCTACAGAATGCAGACTCCACTAACTTTTACATCACGGAAAAGGTGATCCGTTCGCTTCTCCCAGTTCAAATGATCTTGTACAAGCAGTAATATTTTAAAGACACTGTCAGAATTTTTTGAGTAGTTGATGTCATTAAGAGCCGAATATAATGTCCAAATAAGACTTGGCCGTACATGCTGTTTAATCCAGATGAATTCAGATTAAATAAGCAATCCTTAAAAATGAATAGGAAGGTTTTTAAAGGGTACTATCTGACAGTTGTGTTTAAGTCATGCAAAAATGTCACACCGATAACACCTTTTTTTTTTCATTTCTAGAATCGCAATGAAATCAAAAATGGTTCGATTCTGCGGTTGACTACGTCCCCTGTAAGTTAGGCAGGTTACAATTGTAAGCTGCAAACATTTAATGTGACTTTGCAGCCATTTCCCACTTCACCCTTTGTTTCAGAGTATCGATGCACATTTTTGTGAGTGTAAAGTTTACTTTTGTGAAGTGTGTGCGATAGCATGACAGTAGGAGCATGCATTTGCTTTTTGCATTATCGTAGTCTGCATCCATAGTTTGTGGTTTCATTTGTCTTTTCTGAGTTGAAAGGCCTTTCAGGCGCCCAAACCCGCAAACTTTAATACTTGCGGATCTAGCTCTTCGACCGATATGATTGTCAGTGTAAAATCCTGTCAGTTCAGAAAGCTCCTCTTCATGCAGTACAAGACATTTCCCACTTTGGAACTATACTGGTGTTGGCCTGGGCACGGTGTGTGACGCCTCCATGATCCCCTCGCACCCCTCCTCCCCAGGCCCAGACAGCCCAGCAGCTGCACGAGAGAATCCAGTCCTCCAGCATGGATGCCAAGCTGGAGGCCCTGAAGGACCTGGCCAACGCGTCACGTGACATCACCTTTGCCCAGGAGTTCATCAACCTGGACGGCATCTCCCTTCTCACCCAGATGGTGGAGAGCGGCACCGAGTAAGTATGCCTCCCTCCTGCTGCCTGCTCGCTATCGCCCCCCCATGGTTACTCTGGGGTAGTTACGCTCCTGCAGCCACAAGATGCTGTAATTTACCCACTAAAGTGAGAGCAATTGCATTAGTCTTTCATTAAATGTTCACAAGTAGAGTAAAGGTATATACTCAGTTTCTCTTTGATAAGGAAGTTAAATAAATGTGTATTTAAGGAAATTGTTGGCTAAGTAGCTAATTGTGTCCTGTGGTATTTAAAAAGCTCTCAGAGCACTGGGTCCAAGTACAGCCTCCGCTTTCAGGTGCGTTCTGTCAGCAGGCCTCACCTGTGCCAGTGGCTAGGTCCGCGATGGGAGCAAGAATTCTTGTAGTGAGGCAGACAAGAGCAGCATTGGTGTTGACTTGGGCTGGCCTGTAAGCTATAGCTGTGCTTTAGCAGTACGCTAGCGGAGCTTAGAGGATGCTGCCTACTACTGCAAAAAATGTCACCTCCCTCCCCACACACACATACACACTACAGCAGGGCCCTTTCTGGGACCTGACACAGCATCCTTTAGGTTTTTAGCCACAGCGCCACCTGCTGCCAGCTCAGCAGAGATTTTAATTTGGCCGTTGATGCTTGCGACCGAAGGAAACTGTGTCTGTGGTGCTGTACCACTTTTAGCAGGTAAATTGACTCCCAAGTGAGTAAAAGAGCTCTGTCTTACGAAGGAGGTTTGTCTGTCCGTCAGTCATCTAAACAGGTATCCTGGTCAGGGTCGTGAGGGGCCCTGGATCCGATGCCAGGCAGCATAGAGCACAAGGTGGGAGGAGATGTTTAATTATTATTTTTTTTTTTTTGTCTTGCTAGAAGGTCGTAGAACAGTAGCCGCTACACTTTATGGGATGATTAGAGAACTGGGACACGACTCTGAGGGCAAACTAGCTGAGGCTGCCTTTCATCTCACGGTGGGGGGTGCGCGGGGGCATCTATTTGCCAGGAAAAGCGAGCAGCCCACCAAGAACGGCAGCACATGGCCCTCGGGGGCTCATGAAATGCACCTCGGCTAATGCATATCGTCAGGTCCCAGGGTAGAGCTCTTAATGGCCCTCAGTTACACCGCAAGTCCACCCCTTTTTTGGACTCTGAAGTTTTCCAGCCTCAGATCTGCCACACGGGGCTTCTTCTGAACCCCCCCACCTCATTTTCATTAAAGTTAAATCACGCGCCTGTTCCTCACGCGTACTTGGCATAAAACTTATCAGGCGCACTGGAGGACGCACTTAAATACGAGCTGTCCGCTCTACATTTACCATGAATAATTCATGGTCAACGATTCATAGCAGTTTGTGGTTTGCATCACAGGGATGAGATTCTGACGCTAATCCTGATTGGGGTGTCCCAGTGTATATACAAGCTTCTGTAATACTCAGCGTTAATGGTTTGAGAATAGGGCTCCTGCCTTAGCAATGCTTCTGAAAGCCGTAGTGCTGAAGGCCAATTTTTGTGGTGATACACCACCATCTAGTGGCGAGGTTGCGCTTACACAGGCCAATAAGTTTGAAGGTTAGCTTCTGTGATGTAAACCCCAGGACCTGCTGTCGTGCATGTCCCTGGCACCCTTCGTTCAGGTCCCTTAACAGTTAGGGTTGATTGACATGTTGATTATCATCTGACAGCTTGACATTACTTATTCCCTTTAGGACTTTTAGGATGTGCATAGGATTTTACAATAAGTAGGTTCAGTATCGCAATTTCCACAATAATGTAATGAGACCTAACTAAGAAGAAATGTTTAGGACCCGGATTAGGGTTTAACAAGTTTAACGTGCTTTTTAACTTGAACTATTTGTTTGTTGTAGACTGTATACGAATGTAGACCATAGCTTTGTGCCTTGCTGACAGGACACTTGAAAATGAGGTGGTAGCATACCCTAATTTCCCTGCTCCTTAAATCTTCATCAGCATGTGTCTAAGCTAAGCAGGGTGCCACGTCTCTGAAAGCAGGGTCATGCTGAATTTGGGAGTAGTTTTTTTTTTTTTTTTTTTTTTTTTTGTTGCCTGCTTGTGCCCTCTGCTTAGCACCAACATGTAGATTCAGAGTGGTTTTCATTTCCATCGTTACAGTCCCCATCATTAAGGTAGAAAGGCAGAGTTCACAGTTGTGTGAAATGCTGTCATCTTCAGACAGCAGAGAAGCCCCACAGATGACATCCTGTTTGTTGCTGTGTCCGTGTTTCCACTCTGCTGTCATATGCGCCCATGTTGCTTTTCTGAATCCCTGACTTCAAAGTTTTCAAATCTTTGCAGACGGTATCAGAAACTTCAGAAGATTATGAAGCCCTGGTAAGCCCTCAAACCCCCCCCCCCCCGCCTATTTCTCTTCTTAATCTACTGACCGAGATTGCATGATTTGGCTTGGGCCCC
>JAACJT020000038.1:7257778-7282501 GCA_009936485.2 Gymnarchus niloticus | reverse complement strand
AGTGCTTTGCTTGGCTGCTCTGCGTGTCAAGGTGATACGATTGGCTGTTGTGTATCTCATCTGTTCCAGCTTCGGAGACCTGCTGTCGTTCACGCTGACGGCGTTCGTCGAGCTCATGGACCACGGCATTGTCTCCTGGGACACATTCTCTGTGCCCTTTATCAAAAAGGTGCGTTTGCAGGAGACAGTGAGAGGTACACTTCAGGACTGGTTGCTGGTCTGCCACCTATGGAGCTCGTATGAGACTCTGTGCCTGAGAACTGCCATTTGAAGCAAGGCTTGTGGCAGGTTTTGGCTTGGGACAGGCATGTAGAACACCACACTGGTCCCTGTCTAGAGAACGGATCCAGGTTTTGTTACAATCCACTTTACTTACAGCTTTCTGTTGCCTGTAGCAGCCAGGTCACTAGAACCAATTGCTGACCTGCCTTTCACTGTCATCCATAATCTTTACTGTCATGAGTTGGTTTCATTGTTTACTGTTGCATGTGTGGTTTGTGCACTTATTCATGTTTTTTCTTTTTTCAGTATTATTTAAGCAAGGTCTTCAGAAAGGATTTTGGAGAACTTATAAAGTTGAGGCTTAATGTTATTGAACTACCCAATCTTGGCATCTGTAGGGATATAAAAATCGAACATGATTTTATTAACTAGTCTGTGGGAAGTCTATAGGAATGTGAAGGTATCACTCCAAATGTTTTTGAATATCCCAAATAAATGTCTTTGACGTGCTATTAAATATAACTTTCCACAAAAACGCAAGGAACAAAAAAAAAAGTTCTACTTTTCATTAGCTTCCCAGGGCGTTCCTGCTCCTCCACGACTGACCAACCCAGCAGAATACTTTTTATTGCAGATCGCAAGTTATGTGAACAAGTCCGCCATGGACACTGCCGTGCTGCAGAGGTCACTGGCCATTCTTGAATCTATGGTGCTGAACAGTCAAGATCTCTACCAGAAGGTGGCGCAAGAGATCACCATCGGTCAGCTCATACCGCACCTGCAAGGGTAAGGAGGCCTTGTTTTTGCTGCTGGCTTGATGTTTTGTTAAATTTCACTTGGTACCTTGTATTCTAGCAGGAATGCAGTGTCTCGTTCAGTGGGAAGCGCACTGTAATTGGATATCAGGGTCCGACACGGGGGAGGAACGGGGTTGCCGGGGGTGAAAAGAACCAAATAGTGGTCACTTTGAAACTTCTCTGCATATGCTCTGTGGCGAATGTGTCATTACCTGTGATTGGTGCGCTGCTGCGTGGTTCTCACGCTGTTTTTACCCCTTTATGGCAGAACTGAACAGGACATTCAGACATACACCATCGCTGTAATTAACGCGTTGTTCCTCAAAGCTCCAGAGGAGAAGAGACAGGTAAAGATGGCCGTCTTCCACGTCACTGTTTTACTGTGTGGGTCGTGCTGATGATGAGTAATTAGTCCCAGATGAGGCTTTGCAGGCTACGTTCTGTAGAAGTTGTGCTATCTTTAGAGTTGTATCGATCTCCTGGCGCCTTCAGGCCCCCTTGACGTCTTGTGTAATTTCGGAGCTGCGCATCTGTGTGTGGGAGTGCCGGGCTCTTTGTGTTATTGTGTGTTTTTTTTTTTTTTTTTGCGGTTTTCCCGTGTAGCCCGATTGTGTCGTGACTGTGGCTTCGCTGCCCGGTGCTCCTGTTTAACGGCCACATAAAGAGTGGTCCTAGCTGTGAGGCGTCTGTTTGCACACCGGCATGCAGAACATCCATGTTTCTGCCATTAGCTAGACTTCGGGGCCCCCCGGGTTCTCCAGACGCGGTCATGGCGCCACCTGGCCAGGTGATGAGGTCTGCCCCCCATCAGGCCATAGTTGAACCCCAGGCTGAATGCAGTCAGGGGCCGCTATCCCCAGCCACAACACGAACTGCTTTGCAGGGGTAGGGAAGAGGGATATTTCTGAACTCCAGTGAGAGTTGTATATTTCGGGGAATGTGGCCACCATCGTCAATGTCTGGCAACTAAAATGGCGGTCTGATGAAAAGGGCAAAGTGTGAGAAGCCACAGGTCATGTGTCCATGCTTTGTATGCTATGTCATGTGCTAACCCTTGCTACCCTGTCAGGCTGCTTATATGCTTTCTGTTCACTAGTTAAGGCCCCCTGACATACGTCACAGCTGCACGACTAACTGAAGGCTTTTCCACCTCTCTCTCTCTCTCCCTCTCCGCTGCACTCTTTACGGTAGCTTGATGACAATGTGAACATCCTTGATTGTCCTCTGACAGTAAGTGTTCTCTGCTCCCGGTAAAACCATAGACACAGCCTCTCCATTTCGCGTCCATCAAGGGCCGTCGGTCTTGTAGTTAACGCATTTCTGTTCCTACCTCCACTCGCATAGTCATTTCTGCCTCTGGCCATGTGTGTTTTTATTTTGGTTTAATAAGTCACTCGGGTTTTCTCTGATCCCATGGTCTGTTATCCTTCCCAGGAAATGGCCCACATCTTGGCTCAGAAGCAGTTGCGCAACATCATCCTCACCGTGAGTGTCTCCAGAAAACGAGAAGCTACCTAACACAACATGGACCATCTGACTCAGTCGGATAGTTTAACGTTTTAATCAAGGCATTGTCATAGCTAACTTAAAAACCATCGTCTCTCTGAATCTTGGTCATGACAGGGATATCTTGCACTGACTTTTCTCCACTATATAAATTTTGCCTTACATCAGGCTTTCGGGAACACATCGCATGCTTACCTCCCCCAGTGTCTTAGTCACTCGGAGTTAGGGTGCGGTGATGACACTGTCTCAGTGCTATCTTCTCTAGATACCTTCTCACCTGCTGAGATGAGCCGCTCTCCATTTCCCTCCTTCCCACACAGAACGTCATACGGAGCACCCGGCCGATCAACGAGGAGATGGCCCACCAGCTCTACGTGCTCCAGGTGCTCACCTTCAACCTCCTGGAGGACAGAATGATGACCAAGATGGACCCACAAGATCAGGTTGGCAATTTGTGGATGTTTGTTTGCTTGTGCTCTCACCTTACCTGATTTCTTAAACAGGTAGTTCTCTGATTCAGCAAGTCCAGTCTGATTTTGTTGATTTTAACACACACCTTGCAGTGCAGCCTAGACACATCATCAGTAGTGTTTTTTGGGGTCATTGGGTGTCTCGGGTCTTTCAACATCATACACCCTTGCCCAAGGCGACCCAGCCAGGGGTGATCAGTCCCCGACTTGTGTCTAGGTAACTTGTATGGCTAATCTATTCTGTATCCAACCTAATGCCTGCAGGAAACCTTAACTAAGCATTTCATTTCGGGTTTTGCATTGTTTTCCCCTTACACATCTTTTTTAAGGTCAGTGACACCCTTGATCTGTGCATAAAAACCTTGCAGATATCCCTCTTCTGCTCGTTCATTGAAGGCCCAGGGGTGCAGGCTGAATGACGCTCTTTCCCCCGGCGACTTCTAGGCCCAGAGGGACATCATTTTCGAGCTCAGGCGGATTGCGTTTGACGTGGAGTGCGAGCCCAACAACAGCGGCAGCATTGAGAAGCGCAAGTCCATGTACACCAGAGACTACAAAAAGCTTGGATTCATTGTAAGTGGCCTTCGAGTTACCCTGATGGTTCTTGTTGGATTTGATCTCGTCCCAGAGTATTTTTTTTTTTTTTTAGGTCTGCAGGGTTTTTAAGTGCTCCTTTTCTCACGAGTGGTAGCCAGTTTTGTTTGTGAAGGGAATGCATAGGCTCAGCATGAGAAACCTTAGAATTTCTGCCCTTGTTGCCATATGGAAGTTTCAGCCAGGTTGAATGATTTAATTTTCTCCCCGGAAGTCGCTATGTCCATACGAACATGGAGCTCATGAGTGTAGCACAAATGTGGAGTTAATTTTGTGATTTCACAGTAATCTCAATGCGAGAGAATTTTACTGCTGATGGGGCTGGTGGAGAATGGCACCTTCCCCTAAGATTGGGCTAGAGGGCAGCAGAACGCCGGCCTGGCGCACAGCCGAGCCATTCAGGCAGGCAGCGCCAGCTTGGCATCTCTCATCCAGGCTTCGACGCTCCGGCTCCAGGGGCGAGTACCACAGAGGACCTTTAGGTCAAGGGGATGAAGTCCTGCCCGCCTTCCTTGTCCGGCATTTGCGGTTTTGCAGGTGGGCGTTAGGCTGCAGCAGTCTGTGAGCCATCGTTTGTCAGCCTTAGTTTATTGGCGTATTGCGGAATGCATTAAAAAAAAAATGTTCCAGACCAATTTGTCAGGGTCTTAACGGGGTAAACCTGAGGCAGGACCGTGGTAAAGTGTCGTGCCTCGTGTTGGGCTGTGAGGGGCTCTGAATAATGAAGAGTTGATTATATCACGTGTTCTTCCTCGTAAGTGAAACTTCAGAAAGTCATTAAGAAAAGTCTGAAAAATGGAAGCAATTTCATACAGTGCTAAATTACCAGAAGATTTCACCTTTCTTCAGTGCAATAACTAACTCATCAGCCATCCATCTGCAGCAGTTTGGCTCTGACACCCTGAATAGTGGCTGTATTCTGACTTTCAGACTAAATGAATATTCAAAACACCCCATCAGCCATATAAATAGCCTGTTTGAAATGCGATATTCAAAACATGACATTTTGCGAAGATGTAGCTAGTAAATATCACTGCTTATCTAGCTTTAGATGTCAAAATGTTTATACGTTTCTAATAAGGACAATAGTTTGCGGGTTATTTAAAAAATAGGAACTGGCTTCTGTAACCTCCTGTTTATTGCTGAATCTTTATTAGTTGTAAAAATACAACGTAGTTTTAACTCTTAAATGACCAGGGGCTCATTCCAGAAAGCTTAACAAATCCTATAGCAATCCTGAATTCTGATTGGAGAAATTCAGGGAGATTTGGGGAACCGACAAATCCTGAAACTGAGCTTTCAGTTTTCTTCAATTGGAATTCAGGTTTAATTATAGAATTCATTAAACCTGCTGTCTGGAATGGGTCTTAAACACATTTAGGTACTGACTGTTGTGTTGTTTTTTTTTTTTTTTTAAATTCACTGTTTTATTAAACAGCTTTTGGTGTAATCAGGACATACGCTTTCACCAGTGACTTTCAAGGTTGTGGCTGGGTTTGTGTTTCAAATTACTGACATTTAAACCTCAGATTTAGTATTCACAGTTCTTCTCCAATGGATTGCATGTATAACGCGTGCAACAATTACAGGCGTGTCAAAGACGACTTGGTGTGTAAAATGCCCCGTTTGTCATTCGCTGTCCTGTTGACCTGGGTAGCAGCTGGAGATGCAGGGGATTAACGTCACAGCCGTCCTCACGTCATCCTGTGCACGCCTTTGGTCCCCCTCTGATTGGTGCAGCAGATGCCCTTTTCAGGAGTGTCATAACATGATACAGCCCCTTCCATCAGGAAGGTCATACATCCCCACAGGTGGCCACTGTGACATACATTCTCACCCCCTCGAGATCTTAGTACAACTAGTCCTATGTTCAAATTGTTTTTTGTTTTGCTGTTAAAGCATTATCCTGTTGTATATTAGCGTACTTCGTTGTTGTATTAAAACTGAATAACTTATGCATTGCCTGTTTAATTGCTTATAGCTTCTAAACAACCAAGTAGACCTGACGTTAATTCATTGGAATAAATATTGCCTGTGTGTTTAAGGAATGGGTGGAACATTTCGATAAGGATTTTTTTTTTTTTTTTATTCATGCTGTGTAGGTTTAGCTCCATAAAATTTGATTAAATTCAGCTGGAAATTTATAGTAACTCCTCAGCAGGCTGCTCTGGTTTAACATAATTTGCCATGTGCAATTAATTTGGCCAATAGTGCAATCAAAGCAAAAGGTTATGAACTGGCCTGTAATGGAAGCCAGCATAGCCTGGAGCCTGCAAGGAGCCCCCATCCCCAACATACAGGAAGACAGCTCGCTGCCTAGAGACCACATGACACAAATGACAACATCTCATTGGGTCGCTGTAAACTGATTTTCAAAGCTCAATAAATGTTTTAATGTTGGTTTACAGTCATGCTTTTCTCCAGCTTGTGGTAGGAGGTTCCCATGGAGACGAAGTGAAGGGTAATAGAAACACATTTTTACCGGTACAGCCTACAGTCTCGGTCTTGCCGACAGACACCGCTTTGATAAAATGTCGGCCTAAAATTAATCAGTCCCTCGTTGCTGTAGCTGTCAGATATGAAAGTCGCCGTCAATCGCAAAACCAGTGGCCCGTATTTTTGTGAACTGCCTGCATGGCCCTAAGGGCTTCGGAAGAATTTTGCTCTTCAGTTAGTTAAAGGTTTGAAGCGTCGACATTTTAATTTGGCATGATTTTGGTCTTACCTGGGATGAAGGAGCTGATCTTCCAGGTTGTGGGAAACCCTGGAGTTTGTGGTTCACAGACCACCTGCATCCCAACAGCTTTCTCCTCACAAGACCAGAACTCTGCATCAGCTCTGCTAACCTCCTCCATTTGCAGTTTTGCATAATCAAACCAAAATGGGGACGTCTTGTGTTTTTGCTGGCGGTCTGATTTTTGGGCCCCGGACCTAAGGCTTTTGGCAGGGGGTTTGTTCAGACTATTCCCATTCTCAAAAGCCGCCCTCCTCCCAATTAACACGGCCCCAGCTGAAAAACTCTTAACCGATTAGCCTAATGCTCAGTCTAAACATTTGTTTATATCCAGCTGGGCTGTATATCATATGAAAGCTGTGGTTTTGTAAAAACATTTCCTTCTTTATGTATCACAAATTAATATGGTAGCTATTGGTCAGGTGACCATATGGTTCCTCTTTCTTGTTCAACATCAGAGATTCTCTGCATCGACTGCAGAACCTACCTTGAATAACGAGATTGTCTCCTAATTATGGAACCCTGAATTGTAGCATTGGAGGGCCCCTAATTAATGTACAGAGTGTGGCGGCTTCCCGTGAAAGATGAATGAACTCAAGCCTGCCTGCTGTTGTGCTTGAGACTAATGAGGAAGACGAGGATGAAGCCACTCTTCGTAGGTCTCGCGAGCGCGAGATGGAAACTACGCCCTTTCTCCGAGTCCTTCAGGCAGTTGGTTGTCAAGGAGAATCGCACGGTTCTGCCCTGATAGGCCGTTTCCTGTGCTTGGCAGCGTTTTGATTTCATCGATTTTAGTCGACATGGCATCTCCTGGTGACATTACAGACCATCAACCCGGCATGCACTGACTTTGTGTGTTAAGGTACCGATGCAACAGTTGTCTGGGGGAATTTGGGTTGGACCTCAGAAATAGTTTGTAGAGGACGGAGCAGTTGACCCCCATCCAGCAGGACTGAATCTGCCATGCACTGGAGGAGCTGCGGGCCGGCAGGCTTTATTAGCTTAGCTGCAGAGAGCCCGGTTCTGACCCGTAAACTGATCAGAGTATACCAGAGAGCTTAATGGTTCTGAGAAAGTGCAGTGGAAGCTGGCCAGTAACGAGTGGGGCATCTCGAGACCAAGCACGTGCGCTGTTGGATGACCACTCGCCTGGAGTTTACTGTGGTTGTTCCAGCCCAGGGTCTCGGTGGCACCGTGAGTTCTGGTGACGTGCGACAGGCTGTTAGCCTGCCTGCTGCCGGCCCCCAACCCCCCATATGCGGCTGTGCTCTATAAGGCCTTGATGATGAACAGCACAGGTGGGGCTATAAAGCCTCTGCTTTAAAGGTTTTGCTGAGAGGGTGGTGATTGGGGGGGGGGTTTGACAGTGTGCCTGCTGGAGCAGTGTTGTCGGGGTGTGTGTGTGTGTGTGTGTTTGACCTTTGTCTTTATTAATGCACAGCCTTAACCGCTGCCTGTCACCCTGCCTCCACCTCAGAACCACGTGAACCCGGCCATCGACTTCACCCAGATCCCCCCAGGAATGCTGGCTCTGGACAACATGCTGTACTTTGCCAAGCACCACCAGGATGCCTATGTCCGGGTGAGCTGCCGCCACCCACCTGCTCGGAGAGCATCTGAACTCTCCTCCGCCCACGGTTAACACTCACGCCCATTCATCTCGCCGTCGGATTTAGTAGCATTTTTTTCCCCCCCACACGGGATGTATTAGCCTCATTAGCCCAGCAGGATGTCTCCTAAGTATCGGTGACGGCCGTCTGACGGGGTAGTTATTCGGTATAGCAGGAGGCTTTTCGTAACCGTGACTTTAAAATAACTCCTCATCCTGTCTGCCAGATCGCTGAGTTTGACAGAGTTTGATAAGCTCAGGCTGGATCGATGCACCGGCCCATTCACTGTAGATAGTGTTTGGTTGTTTTTGTGATCGCTCAAAGAATTCAATCCAGTAGCTGTAAAATACGACACACTTCTTGCCATCTCGCATTCATGTAGCGTAGTTCGGTTTGTCACCGTCGTCGACAAGAAAGATATGCAACACAGCAGACTTTAACGTCCTGAGTCAGGCTGATGTTTGCTGATGCCTGAAGTCCCTATAAATCCAGGATGGTAATCTCACCTGCAGCTCTTTGGACGTTTGGTGCGGCAAGAGTGACCCATCTGATATGCCGCATTAGTCATCCATATTTCATGGAGCTTTCTAGAAGTCCCACATTGGATGTCATAGCCACCGTTCATCAAATTGATTGATCTCTTCTTGCAGGAATCGGTCACTTTACTGTCGAACGTGATCCGCTGCCTCATTTCGGACCCGTACAGAAATGAGCAGGAGGAACGGCAGCCATGGTGCAAAATAACAGTCCTGCCTCCATCACTGTCGTCATTACGCTCCAGTCTGCTGAGAGCACTGCATTAAGTCATCTATTTAATCTGGCCACCATAGATTCTCTTCTAGGTTTTCAATTGCAAAGCTGGTCTCGAAGTCAAATGAAATGTTCCTCAGCATCTCCAATGGTCTGTGATTGAATGTTCCGGTGGGCTTTGCCCCTGAGGAGGGTGCTGGGGGTAGCAACTGGTCACTGAGGCTCCAGATATTTGGAAACATGACACTTGACAGCATAGGGGACAGTGTTCTGTGTTTTAGTCCATTCGCAGGCCTAGCTCACTGTGAGATGCAGTTAAGGAAAACGTGAAGAGCTTTGGTGATTATTTATTTATTCATTTTTTTCCTTTTCCTTTTTAGGCCCTCTGTGGCAAAGACCACGTAGGTCAATACCACTGGGATGTCACATCAGCTCCACCTTAAGTCTATATTGTCATCACCGCTCGCTTCGATGCCTACTTAATGTCACTTCGATGTTGCCACCGTTTTTGTTGTCACTTGCTGTCGCCACTCTCATTTCCCCTCTCATTGAAAAAGCTCTGTTTTGAAAGACGTGACTGAGATGTCCTAGGTCCATCAAGGCACGCCTTTGATCTTTCAGTGCTCTTTGTGAATCTCCGAGGATTTTGGGTCGGATACCACGTTCAGGAAGTGATGTTCTGGCCTGCTTTTATTACGTTTTGTCCGAGGAGCGTTTGTAAAATAATGGTCTGAATGTCATGCGGCCTTTGTGAGCTGTTCAGAATTTACAGCCAGTCGTGTGTTGCAGTTTAGACCGTGTTTACTAAGAAACCATGATGCCTGTATCTGCACTCTCCGTTTATGTTGGGTTGGGCGACAGGAGAACGGTTAGGGCACATGGTCCCGGAGTGCCTAGCTAACCTGGTTCTCTGTCCCTCTCCACAGATTGTCCTGGAGAACAGCAGCCGAGAGGACAAGCACGAGTGTCCTTTCGGGCGGAGCAGTATCGAGCTCACGAAGATGCTGTGCGAGATCCTCAAGGTCGGCGAGCTACGTAAGTATCCGGGTGGGGACTCGAACCAGGGGCTGTCAGCTAATCCTGAAGTGCAGTGTTGCTGGGTGAGGTCATCTTGGGCTGCATTGTACCTTTAGCCTAAAGGAGTGTTTCTAAAATCTTGTGTGGTGACCCACAGTAGGTCGTGAATGTGTTTGTGGTGGGTCGCCACGGGCCTGCTGTCGTGGTAATCCTCTTCCCGGGTCCCGCATGGTACCAAGTTTGTTACTGGGGTTCTCAGAAAAAGTTTTTAAAACCACTGATCTGCAAGGACTTACAATTTCACCCCTAGATACAGATGAACATATTACAGTCCACAGTAAGTACCCTGAAGGTTCAACAGCTGAGCCCCTGATAGACTTGATTGTTGCCGGTTGGGGGTTGGTTCTTGAGCTGTAGATCCTTCCTGCCAAGGTGGCATGTTTCCAGGAGCCTTACCTTCCGTTTATCCCACAGTCTGATGTCCTTCAGTTAGAAGCTTGCTTCCTTTCCCTCGCGACCATGTCTTTGTACGTTCACAACGACCGCTGACCTCTTCGCCGAGGTTCGGGTCCCAGTGTGCCTCTTTTGCATAGTTAGCGGCCCCTCAGAGGAAGTAGGGCCCGCCCCAGCTTTCATCCCGCTTGTTTAAAACACCATGGGTTCTAAACCCCCCTCCCCACCACCACCTTAACCGAAACAGTTAGTGCAGAGGGAGGGACCGGTGGAGATTTGCCGGCTGTGCCGTCTGTCATTTGTGGGTGGAGGTGTGACCCCTGACTTAACCAGAAATAGCACTGGTCAAATGGCCATCCTCAGTGCTCTGGTAAAAGAGCCTGTCATTTTTTAACTGTACCGGAGTCGATCAATAGCTGCTGAGGTGAGACTCGTGTCCGTGTTTCCGTTTGGGTCCGGGCTCCCTGCTCATGTTCTCTGTACCCTGGATTCTGGGGACGCATCAGGTCGACTAAATGACCTCCATGCTAATTTTGTTATTAGGTGTTTTTTTTTATTTTCCCCCTGACCGGTGTTACCTCTTCCTTACTAAAACCTGGATCTTTTGTGGCAGCGTGGGGGATGAATTTCCTCAGAGGCATCGAGTCCGGGGTTAAAAGCAGCTCAGAAATAACTCGACGGTCCAGTCTCTCCGGTCTGTTCCATTCTCTACTCTCTATTCTCAGGCATAGAAAGTGGGGAAATAAAGACTTAATCCTCAACCTCTGAATTGATTAAACTCTGGCCGGTGTTTGTTTCCATTCTGCTGGAGACTACGCCACGCCACATTCTTAAAAAGCTTTTTTGTGTGTGTGGTTAATCAGTAGTCCCCTGCAGTGTCTCATCATAACCCCGCTCATCGCCTGGTGTGACGGGCTTTCCATTGCCATCCTCCAAATCGGTGCCAGTCAGAGAGCAACGGAAGAGCAGCGTGCAGCTTCACTGAAACGTTGTTTCTAATTAGCAGCCCATTTATTAAATGTATTCAGATTAGATTCAGGTTAATTATACTAGCTCAGCATTTTATTCTGCTCCAATCTTATGCCTTTGGCTTTTTTTGAAACTCACGCTTTATATCACGTATAAATAATGTGAAAGTGTGTATGTGGAGTGAAAAGTCTGATAGTGAAAAGACTCTATTTACCTTGGGTACAAGAATGTGGGAATTTGTCCCCCCCCCCCCCAAGATATCCCATTTTACATATGAGACACACCTATGGGTGAGAGCCGTTCATCTGGTGTCGCTGTAGCAATTTTTGGGTTAAGAGCCTTGCTAAGGGGCCCGCTGGTGACAGGGACACTTTATCCACTGTGTATTCGAACTGGTAACCTTCCAGGTACAGGCACAGATGCCTATCCCACGGAGCCACACACAGACCTGCTGTTGTTAGTGTACGAGCCGTTTAGCTGCTCTTCTGCTCCAGAGCAGAGTATGCACCCAGGACCGCATGTCGTTCTCGGTGATCGGTGGTCCGCTCCAGCAGATGCCGGAAGTTTCCATGGGGCTGTGTCGAAGCCTGGTTGTGTGGAGTAGATGACCGGTGTCACCAACCCACTCTCCATGATAATAGCGGTTATGTGATTTCTCCATGGATCCTGCTTCTCGTGCTGCATGGCTGGGGTGGGGTAGCCACCCGAGTGCTCCCTGCCTCCAAGGATGCGCTGATGCCACTTCCCATTAAAGTACCTGGTTGCTCTGGCTCCGGTAAGCCTGCTTGAAGAGACAGTTATCCCTCTTTGGTTTAAACTTAAATAATTTTGAGTGGCAACGTGCTGTAGCAGTAGAGAGGGTGTGGTCCTTGCCAGGGGCTGTTCCTGGCTTTTATCGTCCCCTGATGTAATGACCTCCCGTGGTGTATGGTATTTATTTGCTTTACGGTGTCACCGAAGTCTGAAACAACCTCCTGCTGAACCTACTGTGTGGAGCCGAAAGCCAGGGTGCCTGGTTAACGTCGTCTGTCTCCATGGTGATAGAAGGGCTAGACTGGTGACTGTGGCACATGTGTTTGACGTTTTGAGCCACGTTTTTCCACCTTGTGCCGTTTCTACAAAACGTGCCTCGATTTACGCACAAAGCCCGGCGGGAAGGGGGGCAAGGGGTGTTGCCATTGGCGACGGGCTGCTTGTGAGCGATGGATGCCAAATCTCATTTAACTATTATATCGGCAAGAGCGATGGACTGTCTTTCAGCTGAAGGCTGTAGAAAGTAAGTCTGATAAAGTATTAATGAGTCTTGGCGGCCTGTTTCAGCCTGTGCTTAATTATCTTCAGCAGTGCGACCATGTGGGCAAATAGATAGTGAGATGGAAAAATTACGACCTTATTTACAAATCCGTTATAGAAACGGAAAAGTGGTGAGGCCAGGCTGTCGGGAGAGCTTTATAACTGCAAAGTGGCCCCTCAAAGACTCGGAGAACAGCAGCGTCTGTGTGGGTGGGGGGCAGCTAATGCAGTTTATCACTCAGGACCAAAATTGAGTTAAATGGACCCAAACAGAGGGCACGGTACATTTCTTCATTAAAAAGTAATGCGGGCTTTTAAGAGCCGGCCTCGCCACAGTCTCTGGTCGGTGCCGTGTGAGCAGTGGCATGACAGAAGAGTCCTTTCGGCAGAAGTGTGTATGCAGGTCTGGGTTAACTAGATGCTACGGCCTCCCCTCCCACTTGCGAGCCCATTTAGAGCCGTACGTCATCCGAGGCACCGCCAGAGCATCCTTTTAAGACTCGAGCTAATGGTGGCTGGGTGAGCCCGGCACAGACCGACGTGGAGCAACGCCTGCTCCGTATCGAGATTTGGCCTTGTTCAATTCTGCCAAGGCCTCACCGTTGCAGTGAAAGACTTGTGTTAAAGTCTCCTCCTAACTGATGCCATAGTGGCCATTTTGAACCGAGGATAATGGCGTACGCAGTCCAGTTCTCCTGTTTTACTTAATCGAAACATCCCCAGGACTTTGGAGAACACTTCAGAAACATATTTTGAATATTGTCTCGGCAACCAAGCATCCGAGAAGGCCGGTGTTTCAGACGTTTCTGGGAATGTTCTGGTACTGGTGGTGAAAGCATCTCTCTGGTGGATTTTAAAGAAACATCAGCGATTAAATGTCCATTTTCCACAGTTTCTGAGCATGTTCTCCTAAAAATTGCTCTCTAGAAACCGTGACAGATTTACATAGGGAAGCACCGTTCCCCATTCAACATTACAGGAATGTCCCCAAACTAATTGATTCCTGGGGGTGGGTCTTTGAAAACAGTAACGTGAGTGTGTATTGTTCAGAATATACTCTTTCATAAAACAGACATGAATATATTAAAGTACGCCACCTGGCGTGGTGATAGTGTGGGAAAAGAGACAATGGAACTCTGTCTTTTGGCTGGTGAGGTTTCTCTTTTGGTACAAGGCAGATGGTGGAAGGACATAAGGGGGAAGCTTTACTGTTTTATCCTGAATGGACCCAGAGGCACTCATATAGTAGTTAATATTGAGGCAACTGTGCAATACCCCAACCACAGGGTAGCTTACACAACGAGCGTGTTCCTCCTTCGTCTCTTCTGGGCTCTAAAACTGGCTGGTTTACACAACCCCTTAGTCATGTAATCAAAAAGCAAGTGACATCACTGCTTCACAGGTTAATGTGGGCATAATCACACTGCACGATGTGGCTACACACTTTCAGAGGATATTTGTCCACGAAACACTTCCAATTTGTTAGCCATTTATGGGGAAAGTCTTTGTTAACCACTTAACTAGTGTTGCTCCTTAGCATTGTCTGTATGGTGCAGTAACAGCAAGCGGGCAGTAGGTGACGTATCGGTTAAGGATTTGAACCTGTGACCTGACGACTGCTGGCTGAAGTCAGAGGAGACGGCTTTCTGCAGGACCTTGGGGCAAGTTGCTCGATTAGCTTCAGTAAAATATCCTGGTCTGGGAGTGAGTTTAAAAAAAAATGCAATTTTCTTTGGACGCATCAGATAAGTATGTTTGTTTATTTTTTTTATATTTGCTGTGGCATGCTGAATTTTTGATTAAGTTTGTAAGTTTGTTGCAAACTTTATCTGGTTATTCTATTATAATATGCGTTTCTGCAGAAAATGAATCGGTGCCCACAATTTCAGTAATTTGTATAATACTCTGGCCAGGCAATATACCCAAAGCTAATACAGTGAGAATGTAAACCTGTGTGTGGTTTTTTTTTTTTTTTTTGTGGTGTGCGTGCGTACGCGCACTCGTGCATGCGCTGTGTGTGAATCTAGGCTCGTATCTCAGTGTTTACATAGCATTAACATACACTGAAGCTGGCTTCGACTTTCGAGTGAGAAATTCCCATATGCCTGATAATTATATCATAGATAATAATATCCCTCAAGGTGAAAAGAGCCTGAATCTTATTTTGTGTGTGTGTGGGTGTTTTTTTTTTTTAAATACTAATCTTTATCATGATTGTTTGGAACTTAGGCCTCTTATCAGTAAGGCTGCTGTTTGTTTGTTTGTTTATTAATGACATTGGAACAGATTCGATCAAAATTAACTTTGACGGAAACTTTGATATAGTGGGGCCAGATTTTGCTCGCTCACCCTAGCTTGGTGACAAAAGGGAATTAATTTAAATGACAGGTTATGCATTTGGTACAGAGGTCGCAGGACACCTTCAGGAAGTGCTGCAGCTGGTAGCTGAGCCAGTGGTGGCAAAGACCTGCCACTCCTAATCATCCTGAGACCCCTCCTCCCGAATGGAGCTGTGATGCTGGAATGACAGGGCTGGTGTAATATCCTCAGAACTCAAGGCAAATATGGATAAAGTGCATTAAGCAGCAAGATGGACTTTGGTTAAGAAACAAAGGAAACCCTTTGTTACTGTATGTAGGAATGAATTCAAGATGAGGGTCCTCGTTAACTCGCTTACAACCATGTAGCTCCTCTGATCCTTCAGCAGAAACCAGCCGGTTCCTCCTAAGATTTGAGGCCTTACCTTCTGTTAGCAAGTGAATGAAGGCTGAAATTGAACCAAAACTGTTGTCCTAGACTAAATAGTCGCAGGTTAGTCTACCTGAGGCTTTTTGGAATTTTCCAGGCAAGGATTAACCTGTTAGTCAGTGGCAGTCTGTTTAAGGAGTGGATCTTTCACTTCTGCTCTTCTGTCCGAGCGGAGATCCCACTGCATTGCTGAGTCACAGTTTGGATGTGGCCTTTGCCGATGCGGCGTGATGAGAGACTCCTACAGGCATCCCGTCACCATCTGGGATGGTCACATGGCCTTATGTCAGCTATGGTCACATATCTTTGAAAAATATGTGGGTTCTTGCAGACTTGGGAGCCCCCTCACATTTGCCAGACTCCCTGAGAGGCATCTCCATTGGTGTGACCCATCTGGCGGCACCTTTCTGCTCTGTCAGAGGTAGATGGCTGTTTAGCCTTGCGGTGCACAGAGATGCCAATTTGCTGGGATGTCACCCTGCTCGCCCGCCTGTCTGTCTGTTGAATCATCATTCAGCCTCTACATGAGGTGGACTGACAGACTTGCGACTGATTTATTAAAAGCCAGCATGAGGCATTTCTTCAAAATGTGGTGGCCTGTTTCTCAGCTGGAGAGAGGGGGCTGATGGAGCGCAATAGGAAAGGCGAAGGGTGGTCCACTGGTGGGAAAGCTCCTAGCGAGAGTCACAGTTGGCTGGTCGTTCTGTCCGTCGCCATGATGTATGCCAATAGTCTGTGTTTACACCAGTTCTACCTCCGCTATGCCCAGATCGATGGGATACCCGGCCTTACCCCTTTGAGGACTGATGTGTGCTGCCTTTCACTTGCTGCATGAGCGGGCAAGTCTGCACCAATCAGGATCAACGGTTTCGGGTTTTTTCAAGTCTCATCACTGAACGACTGAGAGAACGCCTTCTTCCTCTCTGCAAGATGGCAGCTAATAGATCCTCATAGATGAGCCAAAAAGCATCAAGCACGTTGTATCACAAATGCATTTATAAAAGGTGCTGTTTAGCTTTGAGTCATGGGCTAAAATGGAGCTGGTTCTGGAATTGGATCAAGCCTCTCACCAGAGCAGATTCTCTCCGCTTTTATTTATTGTCCTTAATGTTGTAGCGGGCCGGTTCTCGGCAGCCCCCTGCCTGGCTAATGATTGAATGCAGCGCCACCCTTCGTTTCTGCTTATATAGGGGTAAAATTAAACATTACCCTCCAGCTGAGAGAAATCACAGTGCCCTGCCACCTGCTGGTTGGATTTAACAACTGTGTTCGGTGTAAAACAGACTAGTTTTTTTTTTTTTCCAGACTTTTAAAATCAAAAAGTGCACCCTTCTTGGAACACCTGTGCCATATCATTTGCTCAGGGCTCCTTTGAGTGCGTGTGGGTTCAGTGGACATCTCCCTTTGAGTCTTGTGGCTTTTTTTTGACCCTTGTATAAATCAGCCAGCAGAGAATGAACGGGTTAAGTGAATGCTCTGCATTATTTTATTTAAGCAGATTAATACTCCAACATAGTTAACCACCCGTTTCGTCAGTTTTACCAGTACATCCCTTCTTTTTTTTCACTGCAGCTTGTTGAGATTAATCATGGCTCCTAGCTGCAGTGAATTATAACACACTTGTTGTCAAAGGCATAATAACTGATTCCTGTTATTCCACTGGTTTATTTTTTAAATTGCATCTCCTAATTTAGCAGATGCTTTTGTCTAAAGTGACGTTCAGCACAGAAAATAAGCCTGCATATTGACAGCTGTATGGTTGTGGTATATTTGCCTCACAATACGTCGCATTGGAAAAACACGTTGGCTAATTAAACGTACATAAATAATTTGACAGGTTTTGCACGGTGAGTTTGCCTCTTTACCAAGTAACCGCTCCATAAGACCTTCCTCAGCAAGCATCCGTCTGAGCGGTTGAGCTGATCCCAGTGCAGTTCTGCCTGATGGGATGCTTTGAATCAGCACAGGTCATTTCACTGAGGGACAGCTGCTCCTCCCCCACCTTCGTCATGTGACATGGTCACCCGCCGTCCTCGCAGTCCCGCTGCTCTCCAGGTCAGAGCGGCTCTTCCCTCGCAGCGATATTGCAGGATGCACCGTGCGCCCCAGACGGGCCGTGCTGGAGGAGACGAGGCATCCATCGTTAGATATTAATTATAATTAGGCTGACACCTTTCACCATTTATTCATCATGCCGTTTGGCTTCAAGGTGACTTTGGTGCATGGTCCTGCTCGTCTGCCGTCCCCCCGCTGCCTTGGCTGTGCCGGGCTCTGACAGATGTCAGGACCAGGCCTAAGGCCCACTCCCCCACAGCCTGTCTGAAATTCATTTGGGTGGGCTTGACTAGGATGACTTATGGCGGGCTGGGGTGTACAGACGCCATGTCGTTTGGGTCCGGGATGGGGGACACGGTTCATAAGCTAAACAGATCGTAGCTTTTTCATTTTCTCTACATAATATGCAATGTGTAGAGGTATTTCATTTGCAAAACAATACATTTAATAAGTTATGTACCTTCTGATATTTCAGAAGTGAAACATTTTTACAAATGCTTTATTAAAAACTCAAAAATGAATATCTTGAATTTTCATATTAACACTCCTATCCCATATTGAATAGAACTTTCATTCATAAATTTTATAAAATTCATATAAAATAATGGAGTTGTGTAAAGTTTTAAAAGGTGTTGACTATATAGAAGCTCTAAATATGTTTAGAGCATTAAAACGTGTGTAATAATAAAATAATTACACAGCAGATATGCTGGAGAAAATAGCCCATATTTGTGTCCACTGACTGAGGCAGTATGTATTTAGTATTCAGGATCTGGGGGGGGGGGAAGGGACCTTACGTATCCCCACATCCAGTTAATTCAAAGGGGTGTTGCCCCCTCCTCCATTAACTCTCCGACAGATGGTGAAAGTTCCAAAAAGATGGTGCTTGATCTGAATGGAGCTCCAACACTGGCGGCTGGCCAGTGCAACCTAATGCAGCCTTTTGACTTCTAGTGAAATGAGGAGTAGTGTTGCGATGGATTCAGTATGTCTGTTGACAGACCCAAGCTGTCAAGTCAGGCCGGGTTAATTACTTATGCGTGAGAAAAGGGGCTGCTGGGAGTTGTAGTCCCAAGCTGGTTAAACACGTATTGCTTCCATCTGCTTTGTGGAAGACTTGCTGCTATTCCCATCAAACCCAGCCCTGCTTCATTTGTGGGCCTTTGGATCAGCTCGATATGCATGATGTGGGTTTGTGATGGCGTGCCAAGGCTGGAAAAGCCCTTGGATCTGTTAGTGATGTCTGCTAAACAGCCCGTCTTCCAGCTACTTGAGTTTTGTTCCTGGAACGGTACTTAGTGTTTTGCATTGTTGTTACATTAATCTGATTACATGAATTTGCCTTGCTACCAGCATCTCATCTTTTAGAATGTGTAATGTGTGAATAAACTGCTGATTTATTTGCAATGAATGACTCCTCTGTAATGCATTTGAAGTCTTTTTTTTTTCCCCCCCTTCTGTCTGTTGAACATTCATTCAATCCTCCTTGTCTAATTTATTGAAATACACAAACCATCATTTTCATTATTCATGTAGCAAAGTCTCTAATGGCGCATTCAATATTTCCTGTTATTCTATGGCGTGTATAGTATAGGCTTATTGTTCTACCAAGACTTTGTGTGATTTCTTGGATATCTTTTCCCAAGTCAGAAGGATCATTTGTACAAAGCGGGAATTCACAGTCCTCATTAAAACTTAGTTCTTGGTACATTTTCTGACATTTAACCCCTATACTCCCCTCTCCCCCTAGCTATGGATGTAGCCCTGGGCACCGGATCAATAAAATGACTTCCTGAGTCAGGGTAGCTCCCCGTAAACCTTCCCTGGACACTCCTTAGGAGCCACAGAGTTGCTCCTCCACTTGGCTTCAGTCCTCCCCAAAGATGGCATTAGTCGTTAAGTCTGTCGAGTTGTGCGAGTGCTCGGATTCAACACGTTTGTCCAAATGAAGGCCCCCTTGCCTCTGGGCATAGTTTAATAAGTTCCTCTGTTTCATTTCCTCAGTGTTCCTTTACCATCTAGACAATTTTGTCCTGATGCCGTACCTCATACCCAGTTGTGATAGTCCTGAGCAGTGCCTTTTGTAACTGCTTTGCTCTATGAACACTTCAGTCCAGCCTTTGTCGGCCTTTCTTTAAAGGAGTAGGGCGATCTATATTCAACGTATAATAACACCCACTTGAACGTTTCACAGGTCTGTAATTACTGCCCGACATCTTGCTTCACTATAGCTACCGGTATGGTGATATCTCCTTTCCTCCCCTTTTGCTGGTTCTCATCTTGGACAGTAATTGGTGCCAATTATAACAGGTTTGTAGGTGGTTAATGCCACAGTAACTTTCAGGGGAAAAAATGAACTTTTGAGCTTGATTGTTGTAATGTGTAATAATTCACAGCGCAAGCCGGTAAAAGTGAAAGTTATGAAAAGAATAGTTTGCTGGGGTTGTATGACTTTTAGGCTCATTGATCAAATGCCTGTCTGGAAAGGTAATTTTGTAACGTGCCCAAACCCCTCGATGGTGTTCCTTTCTCATATCTGATAAAAATGTATTCGCTGCTGGTTTGGTAGTTAACGTTAAATGTAAATTTAACCGTGAGTGGTTGCAGTGCATCGAATTCAGCTTTGGCGTAGCCTCCGTCGGGTCTCGAGTCAGCCTTTGCTGTGAGTGCATCTCCAGTTTGGCCTTCTCACTCCAGCCTCGTGTGGCCGAACCTTCTGAAGAACGCTCATCTCTGATGGTCCTGGTTTCGAGGGAATCCACGTACTGCTATGCAGTCATCACGCAAGCATCTCCAACCGCGTGTCTGTGTACTTCTGTTTGATGCCCAAGTGCATTTCTGGTGGTTGGCACCCGACGTCTGATGGCCAGGAAGCACGTCTGTGCATTAAATTTTTGAATGGTTCCTCCCCATTTTCAGTTGTGCGGAGGTGCTTAATGCACTGGGACTGTAATAATCGAACAGACTGATATCTGGGAAAAGCATTACCTTCGAAATCACTCGAGTGCGTTAAGTGGTTCGTGGCTGGGAAGCAGATGGCTGCAGATGGAGAAATTATTAAAGCTGTGTTGGGTTTACAATGGAAGGCACTGAGCTGGGCTCACGGTGGCTCATCGTCAAGGACCAGTGTACTGAGAGCGTTTCCCTTGGCCATCTCCGTCGAGAAAGCAAACAGCCTGTGCGGCAGCTTTTGCATTATTGTCCAGTCCGGGGTCGTCTTGCTCGAGGCTGACGCTTTTGCTGGGTTCTCCCCCGATCACAGCCAGTGAGAACTGCCGCGACTTCCACCCCATGTTCTTCACCCACGACCGCTCCTTTGAGGAGTTCTTCTGCATCTGCATCCAGCTGCTCAACAAGACCTGGAAGGAGATGAGGGCCACATCTGAGGACTTCAACAAGGTAAGCCGCATCACCGGAGTGGACGGTGACTGATGGTTTCAGTTGACCAATCAGATGTCAAAATAATTCTCCCTGCAATATTAGGTCAAATGAAATTAGCGAATATTAGGTTTTTACTCCTCATTTGTCAGAGCTGGAAGTCTCACCTTAACAGTAAACCAGGTCAAGTACTGAAACATTGCATGTAGTCTAGTTTGTTACGCTGGACTATATCCCTCCTGTGGAAATATAGCTTGAAGGGGGTTTAAATTAGGAACAAAAGCTCATTCAGCAAATTGTACCTCAGCTTTGTTCTTGCTATATATTGTTTTTATTTATAGTTTGCGTGGTGAAAAGATGCAACTGATTACAGCTTCTCCCAGTATTGTGCAGTGGTGTCAGCTCCATCGTGCTTGGAGCCTCTGCGTGCCTGTCTTGACTGCTTTTGGAGGGAACAACCATGTGGTGCTGTGGCTGCCGGCTGTCTAAGCATGTGACTGACTGCAAGGCAGAATGACAGCCTGGGTGTCAATCGGATGTCATTTTAGCCGCTTGTTACATTTCCAGTCTGCCATTGGGAGAGGATGTTGCACCATAGTGTGGCAGGTCCGAATCTTCATAGGGGTGTAACCAAGCAGCAAGCCCACTCCACATGTCCGATGATCGGTGAAATGCCTATTGGAAGTCTTTTGAACAATGAAATGAAACTTTATTTGCCATTGGTACAAATCCAAAATGTGGTTCTGACATATCCCACCTTGATCTTTATGTGAGAGAGACATACAGGTGAGAGTGAAGCTTGAGGTCAGAACCCAGGCTCAGGTATTTATCCGACCCCTTTTGGAGTGTTTTTGGGCTTAAGGGTCTTGCATAAGGGTCCAACAGCATTGCCACTGCTGGCCAATGGAATACAGACCAGCAACCTTCTGGTTCACAGGCACCAAACACCTAACCTCCAGACCCACCTACAATTGCTATTGAGATGTGTGTCGTCAGCCTTGTGAGATGTTCTGCTCATCCCCACAGCCAGCTTTAACTCTGTAGCACGTCTCCTAAAGCCGTGGTTAGGTGACCCCGGTGTGCTCTTCTGTGGGTAAGATTCTGTGCGTCTGTGTCATCATCCCATCAATGTCCCGTGACAGATGTCAGGTCACGGTACAAGGAGCCAGTGCCAGGGACTGGATGGATGATGTAGCATGAAATACCACATTTAGTGAAGAGCTTTGCTAATTAGGGACGTTGTTGTGCTACGTATGGGATGCGATGCTTCACAGCGTTGTGCATTTCATATAAACATCAGAGCAATGAGAGTGCATGTTCTGCAGGGCTGCTGTTGTACCTTTGAGCGAAGCGCTTGACCTACCCTGGCCTGTTTTAAACAGCTGCCTCAGCTATTCTTTTCTAAGATCGGCTAGTTAAATGGGTTCAGCAGAAGATCACCATGTCCTCTCCTGTTCAGCACTGGGTTTGTTATAGTCAGCTACAATGTGTGATAAAAATATTTATTAATTCATGTCCTGGGTCGTTAAAAGTGGTAGTGCAGGCTGTGTAGTGTTTGGGGGCTTTGGCTCATCTTAAATTAGATGGAACCAGGTTCTCTTCATTGTTTTGTCTCTGCGCTCTCAGAACCGAGTTCCTATCATTGTTTTGTCCTGACACTCCTGTACAGAATCGGGTTCTCTTCAATTCAATTCAATTTTATTTGTATAGCGCCTTAAACAAGAAGCACTGTCACAAAGTGCTTTATATAGTCCCGGGCCCAGGGTCCCCAGAGAGTAAGCCAAAGGTGACAGTGGCAAGGAAAAACTCCCTCAGAAGGAAGAAACCTTGGGAGGAACCATCCTCCTCTGGCTGGCACCAGGCTGGACAAATCCATTAATACAAATAAGAACAACAATGTTGTAACAGTCAGGAGGACAACAGGGTATTGGACGATGCGGTCCAGTGATCAGAGCAGGTTTGGTGGCTCAGAAGGCAACAAGCTGGTTAGTGTGGACAGCTGAAGTGGAAGGAGGGCGTGGTAGGCCAGCAGAACGATACAGGGATCTCTTGAATCTGAGCCTCCGAGGGAAGCACCCCAAAGAGGGGTGCATGGGGGAAAGAGAATGTGTTCTTCATTTTGTCTCTGAGCTCCCAGACAGATGGAGCGGCTCACTGTGCAGATCCCGGTCTAGCGAGACTTGGGCCCGATCTTCAGCTGCGGTGCCGTGCCTGTTCCATGAGAAGCACACTGTCTGGCAGGCCTTCTGGCTTCTGGTTGGGGGGTGGTGGTCATTTTTTTTCGCTGAGAGCTGGACCCTCGTGGAACCTGGATGGCATGTCCATATGTCCACAGAATGAGGAGCCTGTTCTGGCTTGGAGACAGCTGGGTGAAACTGAAGATGGATAGAGTCAGATGATATTTTCTGGGGGAGTGGAGGGTAGTGCGGGTCATAAGCCTCCCTAGGGAGGTCAGTGTGGTGTGGGGGCAGTGTGGGCTGTGCCTTCTCGGGGGACTTGCTTTCTAGGTAGCCCTTTATGACAGCTTTCTGACCTGGGTGGGTCCTCCAGTTGATGGCCAGCCATCCTAACCTTGGAAGAGTAATCAGCAGAGAGCCATTGTCTTCCCTCGTGTCACCACAACATCTTTGTCCTGGTTGCTGTCACTGTCTCCTGAGACTCCTCCTTTCTAAACACCCTGAAGTCATTTAACGTCTCCGATTCCCAGCAGTGCAACCTGGGAGGCTTTCCAACTGTCTGTCGTCCCCAGCGAAGGCCCGCCCTGACCGTCTGTCATCCCCCAGCGAAGCCCCGCCCAGCTCCAGCCTTTTAATGGTCACCTCAGAAAAGAAAGGGCTGCCCCAGCAGCTGGGAGCTGCTTCAATTGCAGCAAGGCTGATCCAGGATCAGGCCTTAGTGGATTCTGCAGTCTCATGGCAGCGCGTCGTGTTGCCCTGAATGGACAGATTTTTCACGTGTTATTTTGGTTAAAGCTTAACTTGGGCCCTGCAATCTTTCCTGTCTGGTATATAAACGTAACCCCATTTATTATACTTGGGCAGGTATTTCACACGGAGCCCCGGCCAGTGGCTGGGAAGGGAAGCTGGAGGGTATAGAGTATTGGTAACAGTAATGTGGGATGTGAATGCACTGAACCTCTTTGTATCTAAATGTATAACGGGCATAGCTGAGGACATGTTGGCTGATTAAATAAACTAAAATAAAGCAGCCTAGTGTTTTTGTTTGTCAGGTAAAGCAATGACACTTCAAAGCTTGCCCTCTCAGCAGCATCTTATTGCACTGTTTAAGGCATGTGCTTGTTCTGCAGTTCAGTGGGATGCATAGAAAGTTGGGTGGGCTGTTTTTGTACATGTAGTGAGGGGTACTAGGCTCAGTGGGTGGGTTAGTAGTCATGCCGTTGGTCTCTGATGAGAAGTCCAAGCTCAGCATTTGTCAGTCGGTAGAATTTTCATCATTTGTATGTTGTTTTTTTTTTTTTCTCCCCCCAAGATGTAACAGTTGTAATGGGAGCAGATGAGAATAACCATTTTCGACGCAAGTGTGAAGAAACTTGATTGGTTTTGATATTAGCAGGGGCGCCTGGGGATCAGTGTTCATCATAAATTGTTTATGTTCTGTTTTAAATATTAATTTAACCTCATGATGGTATTGAGTTGCACTGAGTGGTGTCTGTGTATGTGCACCATCCCCCCCCACGGGGAGGCTTATTTTTCTCCGCATGTTCCACCGTCACCGCAGCGAGCACCAAGTGATCTTGTGCTGTCCTCTGCCTCTGGGTGTGAGCATCGCCGTGTCTGCGTCCGCCCTCTGGGTCCACTCATAATGGGGGCTGGCTCTTTAAATCGCTCCTCTCCCCACCTGTTCTCGGGGCTGTGGCCGCGTGCTTCCCTAACCCTCCACCTTGGGCAGTCACCTGACCCCGCTGCCCCCCTTCCCACCTGGCTTGTCACAGCATGGGGTCCACAAGACACTGTGGAGACGAAACGGAGGTTTCACCCATGGGCTGCCGCCTTTTTTTTTTTTTTTTTTTTTTTTTTTTTTTTCTTTCTTCTCGTAGTCCTTTTATTTTCTTTTCTCTGCAACCGACCACTAACCTCCCCCTTCCTGCCTTGGCCTGTGCGCGTGGG
>JAACJT020000038.1:7204731-7239909 GCA_009936485.2 Gymnarchus niloticus | reverse complement strand
TAATTGGTCAGCTGGGCCAGCTTTTGGCCGCCACCTGCAAAGAGCTGCCGGGGCCCAAAGAGAGCCGGCGTACGGCCAAAGAGCTGTGGGAGGTGGTCCTGCAGATCTGCAGTGTGTCCAGCCAGCATAAGAGGACCAGCGACGGCCGTGTCAGCCTGATCAAGCAGAGGGAGTCCTCTGTGGGCATCATGCCGAGGTACGCCATGTGTGTGTCACGTCTTGCAGCTTATGGCTGGGGCCCGCTCTGCTGCAGATGGCCATCACATGTCTGGTGTTGGCCAATCCCTGTGTTGCAGTAAACAATGCAGCACTCCAGTGTTTTTTTGTTTTCTTTGCCGATGTTACAGGAGCAAATTTATCACCTTCATCAAGAAGCTGCGGGTAAGTGGGGCCGCTCCCTTCCTAATGCCTGTGACGGGTGGAGCTGTCGGCGAGATGGTTCAGCTCCCTCTCCACCTCTGCAGGAGCCGTTAGTCCTGACCACGCTGATTTCACTCTTCGTGAGACTGCATAGCATCGTGAGGGTATGTGTCCATTGGCATGGTTCTCAGCCTGTGCCCCGTGCCACGTCTCTTTCGGTTGACCTCGCTGTCCCTTTGTAGGATGACATTGTCAATGAAGTGACAGCAGAGCACCTGTCCATCTGGCCCACGGCCCTTCCAAAGTAAGGATTATGTCAGTATTTATCATTGATGATGCCTTGTTAAACTCTACAGTATAATTGATTCATGAAGAGCCTATCAGCAGATACTTCCTAGCGCATCCATCTAAAGAATCTTCAAGTAAATATTTTTTCCACATTTTTGTTATGTGAATCTCAAAGCTATTTAGCAGACCCAGTGATGCATTTCCTTACTCAGATCTCCAGTTCAGCACTACCTAAACAGTGCAGCTCTTGATCCTGAAGGTTTGATTGTTGCCTGTTCTGCAACCCAACACTGTCACCCCTCCCCCAAGCCTGCAGTCCGTGGATGTGGAGGCGGTGGCCGTGACTGTGAAGGAACTCGTCACCCATGCACTCAGCCTCAACCCTAACAACCACTCCTGGCTCATCACACAGGCTGACATTTATTTCGGTAAGGGGCCCGGCGCCACTCTGATGGCATGAAGGCGGGGTCTTGAGAGGATGGTGGGAAATCAGTCGCTTTCTCCACATCTCGCTTTATCTCAGTGACCAGCCAGCACTCGGCGGCTCTGCATTACTACCTGCAGGCCGGGGCTGTGTGCTCAGACTTCTTCAGCAAGGCTGTTCCTCCTGACGTCTACACTGACCAGGTGAGGTCTAAGTGCCGCTTGGTGTTGCCTGTAACTCGCGATGTGTGTTACTTTAACCCTTCAATCGTTAGAAAGTAGCTGTCAGCTGATGTTAGCTTTTGAGAGGCTCTTAGACAACAGCACAGACAAAAACCCTGTCACCATGGATGTGGCCTCACAGCAGGTTATTTTACTGATTTTATTTTTTTTCCTTAGTCAGTGTGAATAGTAAAACATGGTCCGCTGTTAGTGAAGGTGCCTGTTTCCCTGTGTGACAGGTCCTGAAGAGGATGATCAAGTGCTGTTCCCTGCTGAACTGTCACACTCAGGTAAGTCACACGTCATCTTTATCTGTCATGTTCCGCTTCAGTTAATGCGGGCCACTAAAAAGGACATTTTAATGAGACGCCAGTGGCTTAATTGGGGGAAAAAATGCCTCTTTGTCATAAATTCTGCTGTTTAGGTGGCAGTGCTGTGCCAGTTTCTCCGAGAAGTGGATTACATGACGGCATTCAAAGCGCTTCAGGAGCAAAGCAGGTTGACAGCTGTTTGTCCTGTTTGTTTGAGAAGGGAGGTTTGGGAAAACAGACCTTGACTGTTTTTGTCTTATTTCAGTCATGATGCCATGGACTCCCTCTACGACTACATCTGGGATGTCACCATACTCGAATACCTCACATGTATCCTGGCTTTCTCTTTTTTTTTTTATGGTGTCTCTACTGTCCAACTGCTTGGCTGTTTGTCATCTGCTTGTTTTGTTGAGAAAAGCACTTTCTTTAACCATATGCCCAGATATTCACCATAAGCGGGGGGAGAATGAAAAACGGCAAATCGCTGTAAGTACTGACACCATTATAAACAGGCCCCAGTGGTTAACTGACTACACTTGATTGAGGGCCAAAGGTTCACTCGGTAACATCTGCTTTTGTGAGTGGCGAGCTCAGCTATGGAGTCCTTATCTTTGTCAGATCAAGGCCATTGGGCAGACAGAGCTGAATGCCAGCAACCCTGAGGAGGTCCTGCAGCTGGCCGCACAGAAGAGGAAGAAGAGGTTCCTACAAGCCATGGCGAAGCTTTACTTTTAGACTTTTTTTTAAATAAACATTTAGAAAACTGGCTCAGACGTCTGATATACATGGGTCTGTGTGGAATTGTAAGATGGTACCCAGAAACACAGAGCGTAATCGACACAGAGTGGGAGTGTATACACATGCACAAGTACATAAGTCTGATCGAATTTAATATCAAGACTTGCAGCATAAACACTCACTATGTACAAGACATTAAAAACAAGATGGGTTTAAAAAAAAAAACCACGAGCTGCCTGAGTTTGCCATAAATAATGCGGTATCTTCTGGGAAGACGAGTGTGAGAATGCAAGACAGTGCTGCCGTGGAGACCGCACCCGACCACCGATGGCATTTAAAGTTTGGTCCATACTTCGAAATTCAGACATTTCATGTATGCACAGCTTCACATCACATACTATAATGTATATAAATAATGTTATGAATGTGGCAGCCAGCCTGACTGGCACTGTGGGCAAGCTGGCCTAGTTCTTAGGATTTTATACAAGTCTGCATGGGCATGTGTTAAAGGTATTCAAACTAATGCTTAATCATCTGGAGCTGTGTTAAAATGCTTGTACAAGTTAAACCAGTCCTGTGCACATCTAAATATTGAATCTGTAACTGAACACAGGGCGAGGAGACGTCACTTCCACCCGCCTATTGGTGGCATGAGGATCAGCGTGAAGACAGTTTCTCGGTGCTCTTGGGTGGGGTGAGGGTAGTGCTCTCAGATACAGGAGACAATCTGTCAGTGCTCCTCAGCTGCCTTTTGTGGACGTCTCCCTGAGGTAAGAGAAGCAGCACAGAGAAAGAACGGTCATCTCCTTTAATAAGCAGCTGAAACAACAAATATTAACAGCAATGATAATAAAACTGTGTCCTAAGGGTGGGGTGCTTCCCCTCACCAGCATGGCCATGTAGTCCGTGTGGGTCTGGATGTTGTACCAATCCTCCTGAGACCTCGCACTGATGCCCTTTAGCTGTGTGCAGTCAGACTCACTGATCGTCCTCACGAACGGCACCATCCAGGTCACACAGTCAGCCAAGACGTCCTGCCTCAGGCCTTCAGTAGCAGAATATCAAAAGCCAGCTGGGGTTAACTCTGTCAAGCAGCCTCTGGTTCCCATTTTACCGAGTAAAAACAGTAAATTACATTCAATCAGCTTGGAATACCTTTTCTCTCTTCCTCTAAACCCCTGCGGTATTATGTCATTCAGGTCCCACTACACGTTCTTTGAAAACTGATTATAAGAAATTAAAACCTCCAGAAAAACAATGTTTTCAAGAAGAAGAACGGGCACTCGGCTGATCTCGGCTCTTACCTGACACATTCTGAGCAACCCCAAAGGAAGTGAATTGGCTGAAGGCTGCAGCAGCCAAGACTCCGTACTGGTAGTCCAAGGAGTTAATGTCAAGAATACATAAATCCAGGAGCTGAAAAGGTCAGCAGGGTACGGTCTTATAAATGTGTTCACTAAAAGAACTAGAAAGTTCCGTGGGAGTTCAGGTGACTCATCATTTGACCATTTCTAGTACCTGTGCGACCTGTACATAGGTGTCCTGAGCGAACTGAGGCACTAGGATGGTGCATTTGTCTTGCAAAGATGCAACTTGGATGTAAAGTTTCAGCCAGGAGATGACAGTCTCAGGGCGGATCTCCCAGTTCAAAGCCTGTGGGGAAAAATTAGGGATGGGACAAATGAGGCTTCAAAATCTGTGGTGGGTGGGAGTATCCTGAACTACCAATCAATGCTAGTGCTAAATGAGTCATCAAAAGCCAGTGGGTGGGAGCATCCTGAGCTACCAATTAATGCTGGTGCTAAATGAGGCTTCAAAACCCACGATGTATCCCAGTATCCCAGACTACCAATCAATGCCGGTGATAGCATCACAGGATTTGAAGCCTCATTTAACTAAAATCACTAAAAAGAACATCCATATTTTAACCAAATCACAGTATGTGCTTTGATGACTGCAATTTCATTACACACTAAGGCACTGTGTGATATTAAAACGAGTGCCATTCGAATGCTTTAGATGATACGTTTACCTTTAAAATAATCAATTCCATTTGCTGGATCTCGTTTTGAAGGCAGCTCCCATCTGTGAAGTAGGCGAGCTCCTGAAGCCTAGGAGGGTTAATTTCCTAAGGACAGAATTAAGCAATAGTCTAACGTTCAGCCCATCTCAAGCGTTTTAGGTGGTCTTCAGGTTCTGTTTCCAATAGAGAGGGACCTTCACAGGGACATTACAGTACCTATGGTTTACCAGTCATTCAAAGCAAGAAGGTGGCTGTAACTGAACTTAACATTTCCCTTTTCTCCAATGTTGAACTATAGAGTAATGTATTTAATAAACAGTCAAACAGTCCCTACAGTTCCACCAATAGTTTCTAAATGTTCTGGGAAAGATATTTAAATTCCTGGAGCAAAATTCCAAGCTGTGCCAAAGTGTATAAATGTTAGCTGTTTGGCATAAGTGTTGGCCCAGCAACAACATCAAATAATACAAATTTTTGGTGTTTAGTTCTTTTTCTGGTGTCTCATGTGAAGCTCCTCCAGGTACTCTGCATTCCTCCTGCAGTTTGAAGACATGCAGTTAGGCTAAGTAGTGTCTCTAAATTGCTTGTAGTGTGTGAGTGTATGTGTTCTGCAATGGACTGACATTATATCCAGGGATGTACCCCAGCCGAGTGCCCCATGCGGCCTGAGACGGGCTCAAGGGCCACCTGCAAACCCAATCAGGGTAAATGGTAAGAAAATGGATGAAGTTTTTCAGCTTGACGCAAATTTTAAAACCCACCGTATCATGGGAAAACCACCCGTAGTTGTGAATTGGTTGAACTGGTTCAAAGCTTAGATAAAATAGCTGAACCACAAACCAAAAGAGCAAAACTTACCTCGACTTTGGAAGCTATGAAAAGAGCTGTGACCCCAATAAGCTGCAGTCTGCTCTTGTTGACAGCCTCTTGCTTTAGCATAAACCGATCGAAAAGGTCTTGCGCAAGGTAGAAGGTCTCTCGCTGAAAATTGTGCTCCTCACTCACCTGGAGACACAAACACAGCTCAATACCACAAAACATGCCTATTACACACGTGAAACCATTCCTCTTTCACCTGGAGCACTTTTTCCATTTAAATTTTAGTTCCTACAAATAATCTCTAATTCGAGCAATTCTGTGTCTTTCCTCCATAAAAAGAATTCAAACTTCATGGTAATCAAACTATACACAATCTGAGGATGATAAGACCTGTGATTAAAACAATGTAGAAGAAGGATATTTCCAACTCACTTCCATGAGCCAGTCTAACAGTATAGATCTCATGCTTGGATGCAGGTCTGGATGGCGCTTGATGAAGCTCTTGTCATGGACGTACATGACATCCTTATTGAGCATCTTAATCCAAACATCTTCAGAGTTGGCCCAGCTATCAGAAACAAGATGAATTGCTTTAGGTGTTGAGTGTAATGAGATGGGACTGTACCCATGTGGTGGGAGGACACCCATTAATCTGACGACAAAGAGGCTCTCAAACAAATCAAGGTCACCAGCTGGACCAACCTGAGGGAAGGCAGTGGAGATGTGTTCAGATTTCTGGTCTCGGGCAGGTACCTCACCAGCTCTAGCTCTTTGTGTGGAGTTTCCATGAGTATGGGGAGGTAGGCAGTTACCGAAGAACACTGACCCTGAGGTGGAAGGAATCCATTTTGATTGTAAACACTCAGCCAGAAATACTATCGTTTTTAAAAACCACCACTTTCATTCCTGGAGTTCTGAATGAGTAAACAACATGAGTATGATCTTCCCAGCACTAAATATGGTACTTAAGTTTGTAGTGGAAAATTGATGCAAATCCAGTAGATTACAAATGTGTTCTCAGTCAGTTTCATTCCAGAAAATGTTTTATAAATGGGCAATTTATGGGGAATGATGGAAGTATAGAATGCAATCTGCAGCTTTTAACGATTGGGGACAAAAAAATTCTCCAGCTCTGACAGTAAATAACTTTCAGCAGACCTGAAAAGTTGGAGCAAAAGGAAGAACCTGCCAAAAAGAAAGGCAAGCTGCTACAGAACATATTATTAATCTACTAAGAGATAATTTAGGAATAATTTACCTTTGTCTTGCACAATTCAGTTTTAGCTGTAGTAGGTCTTGTTTGCTGTCTGTCGCACTGTCACATGAAAAATAAAGCACACACATTATGGAAGTTCATATTCACGTGAAACTTCTTGAAGGTTCCTTTTAAGAGTAACAAACCTGGAAGACTCTCTTTCTTGTCCTACCGACCTTCTGAATTGCTTCATTTCTATGTTTAGCTAATAAGCGGGCACTGCAGAGTAAAGAAAAACAGAAAATCATTTCTGTAACGCAAAAGTACCATCGAAATAGCAATAGACTGGCGATTACTCCTTGAAATACTTGAAATATGGTTTTATACCTGCGTCTGGACATTCTCGTTCACACCCAGAGAGTTTCCCTGAGAAATGAGAAAAACACTAACGTAATTAATGCAACGTTTTAAAAATCATATATTTGGAAAATCTTTGGCTATGTACAAATCAGGTAAAATTTACAAAACAATACAGAAATAAATAGTCAAAGGCACCTAAGCAGACATAAGGTGGACTCCATATGTAGGTTAAGTTCAGCAATGGCTGAAAAGTTACTGGAATACCAATTAAAACCGCAAAATTATGACTTCAACCTACTTGTTGCCATTTATTCTTGCACCGCTCTAACTAGCAATAATAAAACTGACATTCCGGTTCTGCTCCGTGTTATATGTCATATATTGCTTTTATAACAGATTATTTCTTACTTAACTTTAATTCATTACGTTTCCGTATTCCGTTTCATCGCGTCATTGCAGGCAGCCTAGACATTTTCACAAACCATATTGTCATGTAATTTGTTCATCCGTAACAAAAAATAACAATATCAAATGTCATTTAAAAAAAAAAAAATGCATCTGAATTTATTTAAATAAAAAAATATTATTATGAAATTTAAGGAAATCTTACACTTAACCGATTGCATGGCCTGTTTGCAAATCGTAATATTTCTTACATTCCCAATTAGAACACAAGTATTTTACTGACAATCTGCGTAAAATCCGTTCAGAAGAGCTTTACTCGAATTTCATTCACCATTAAATGAATTAAACAGGAAAAGATTAACTTCACGCTATACTTTCATTTTCAAGTCGCTCCCAAGAACAGCAAGACGTTACGGGACAAAAAAATAAATAAATAAAAATACAACAGTAAAATTTTCATCAACACTGATTGCATATTTAATCAATTTAACTTGCCATAACTGCAACTAGTGTAATTATAAAATTATTTCAATAATAAACAATCAATTGTTACACCGCTGTGCTACTTTCGGGTATTACTATTAAACAGAAAGTGCCTCAATTTTAAAGTGCAGAAATTGCTACGGGTGACAACGTGTGTTGTCAGAATTGAACAGGATCACCGCTTGGTAAACTCTGACACCTTCTAGATGTTTATTTGTGTTTACGGAGCGCGCGGCACAGCACTCTTCCTTACCGTGAACCGAGGCTGACAGCTGGCGCCGGCGCCAAGAGCGGCGCCCAGTGCGCATGTCCGCCCCGCGTGCTCCTGTCAGAGCACTGAAGGGTGAAAACGAAGACGTTTCCAGCATTTGGAAAACGAAATATACTTGCTTAGCTTTAGAGCAGAGTAAATCGGGTGTCTGGGAAACGGCCTTTAGAGGCCATCAAGCAAGCATGGTGAAATAGTACATTTAGTATTTGAAGAAGACGTTAACGTCACAATACAATACAGAAATGGAATATGTTTCAGATAAGTTAATTTCAGTTGTATAGGTGCATTATAGGAGACACCACTATCTCTCTAACCAGGTAAACAATAGTTTGAGAAGATTTCACGGCACTTTTGAATAATGGAACCAAACTTAAAGCGTGTTCTCATTGGCTGCTTCTCGGACCATCTTAGCCAATAAGATCAGAGAATGAGCGGCAACGTGCTTTCGCTGCAAAACGTAAACAAGGACTGAGCGAAGCTGTAATCTGCCAGCAGGGGACCCCACTTTCTAATTTTAAATGTTTAGCTGCATATTCGGTGTTACGTTCCAAATGACATCACATTGCTCATAATTTGAAAAAATTATCAAAAGAATTTATTGAACGGTTTATATCTAATGCTCCTTATTAAAGACGCTATATGGGTAAAATTGAATATCCACAATATATCCACCGATTTCCAATAAATAAAATACTACACAAGGAAGATTATAAATGGTACATGTAAGATATTCAATGAATGAAATTGAACATGTAAACAAAATTAATTTAGACAGCGATCAAAAAATCAAAAACATTATCAGTGTTCAAAATAGGTTTTACTGCATCATGTTAAACACGCATATACATACAAACCTAAACAAAAATAGAAATAAATACGAGTTGGATCTGTTGGAAAATACTGATGTGAGAACTACAGGTGACATTCCCGACGGCTGCATCGTGAAACTGGGTGAGAGAATTCCAAGAGTGTGCCAAATTGCCATCAAGGGAAAGGGGTCTACTTGGAAGAATCTGAAATATTGCCTCGTTTCCACACTTTTTCGGTTACTACCTGATTTCATGTATGTTATTTGATAGTTTTAATCTCTTCACAGTCATTCCAAAATGTAGAATATAGTAAAAATAAATTAAGCACTTCTGTAACTGTGAATTTTGTAATGTGTGAATTTTTGACAAAGTATATATCTAATAGGCTAGTTTACTGGCATTGTTATACTGAATCAATAATAGTCATTTTAAAGTGTAAATGTTTAAATCAGCTCTTCTTGAGCTTTTTAAGGTATTATAATTTAACACGTATATAGTTTAACATAAACAGGCACACAAACACAGTAAACAATATTACACTTGAAGTCAAATTACGTTTACAATATACTTATCATAAAAGATCAAATTTCAATATTTGTATAATTTACTTTTATTGTACAGCTGATTTAATAGCATATGATGTTCGTGTAAACAGCTTATTTTTTCATGAAAGCAGGTAATGTGAGAGACATGTTTTATCATTCAAATATATTTGTATTCCTGAAAAACATAGAAGGAAATCTCTTATTTCAGTATTATAATCTGCAAGCAAAGCCCAATGAATGAAATTCAAAATGTAGTTGGCAACAATCAGACAGACACAATACATAAATAGTGCATTATTTAGGAAGCATTTTACAAAATACTCAGATGTATCCACACTTGTAAGTCATTATCAATCACAGGTCCCTCCATCCAATGCAAGGCTGTGAAAAATCAGAGCCGGTCTTGGGAAATATAGCACACTATGTGTACGATCCCAGTCCATCATGGACATACTATAGAATTTTACCAGCCTACAAAATCTAACAACTATTAGCCCTAAACATAATGAAAAATAATTAAACAAGACCTTCAGAGTACAGGATTATACATACTAGTGTAGAATATATAAGCCAAGCAGCCAATCACATAAAGGTAAAAACTAGTAAGACTATCATATAAACAGCCATCAATTTATGGCAACCAAATAATCAAAAAAAATCCCTGTGGAAATAAAGTTTCAGGTAGAGAATGTTTGACATAAAAACATAATTATCAAATGCTTGTTTTTTTAAGCTTGCAACATTCAATGTACTCCTGATATCTTCCTTTCTTTTAGTAATGAATGATAAACATCACACAAAATTAGCATTTGAATATAATAAACATACAGCAATTCAGTTTCAGAAACCAGTTCCTAATAATGACTCTGCTGTAAAAATGGCATTTGCTGCAAAATATGAGGAGATCTGGTAGGACTACAGTAGAAAGTTACATGATTCTTAAAGCTACTCTTTTATAAAAATGTTAAGCTGTACCACACAGACCCAGAGTGGTGTGATGCTGGATCATTTATTATTCCTGGCATGATAAAGGCATATTTGTGTTTGAGTTATTCATTTGGTGCAGAGAATTTGAAAAAATTGCACAGTGCGAATATGACATACAAATGTCTGCAACATATTTAAAGTTCTATATTTGAAGGCATACATCAATTAAGCAAGCATCACGCAGAAATTAAATATTCTTCAAAATTTAAGTTATGTAAACCTATCAAAAATTTATATTACAGTGTTAAAACAAATTTAAATGGCATGAAATGTGAATTACAAAAATTGCTGCGAAGTAACAAAAAAAGTTCCAAAATATAACGTCAGTCCCATTTTTTCTGTAATTATCTACATTATAACATTACTGCTGTTCCCCAGTCACCTTATTCAAATGGCTGCAAGTCACCCTTCTCTTTCAGCACTGAAAATTCTTCAAAACCAAACAGAAAAGATAATGCATTGGATTGTCAGTGAGATTTGACTACATTAGCATTCGTAAGCCTGTGTAAACCAGACTGCTGAATACTACAGGCACACACAGGTTTAAAGCATGTCTTGTTTCCTCTGCCACTTGTTAACTGGATGTTTGACAGGAAATGTGTTACAGTGAAGAAGACCAACTCTGCATCTGTTTGGGGTGGGTGGGGCCACAGCATAACAAGTTCAGAAGTTGAACTGACTTTGACCCGGATGGATCGCAATTGCGCAGCTCCCCTTAGCCTACCCGGTGCTGCTATTCTGGAGCAGGCTGAGGTGAGCTAGGGCATTGTGGGAAAGGCGCTGCCTCTTAATCCTGTCTTTGATTCGCTCGGTGAAGCAGTGCCGCATAGCCTTCTTGGATATATTGAAGCGGGCCGATAAGGCAGCTACATAACAACTGGCAAAGTGAGTCTGCTTGTGTGGAGAGTCGGTCCTGCACAGAAAACAGACTGTGGTCAAAGACAGACAAAACGTAGACAGTGACAGCACTAACACTGAAACAAAGTCCTCCACTCCTTATTGCATCCTTTGCTTTAAACACGGGACGTGACCTTTGAACATATTAGATCAATCTCAGGATAAATTGATCAGTGAACAAAGTAGCAGTTTGCAATCTGTGGTTATAATAATGTAACACCTATATTTAGTATATGTTTGGTTGTCCTGTCCAGAGAACATACATCATGAGCCTGCAGGAGTAGAGCAGAAAAATCACTTGTAATTTGTGTTTATCAGCTCAGTTCACAGTCATATTCAGAGCCATACACAGATTCCCATAATTGCACTAATCGTCCTCATCCTGTAATTTCACTATTGGATGTTTGGCACTGAACTGTTTACTGAACCTTGCTATTACAGAGCTGTGTAAAAAGGCCAAGGATAAGGTCCCAGAAGTGGGAAGCAAGTAACACAGCTGTTAATGAGATAACCTCAACTGGACGTTGCTGATTCAAGACCCAGGAAGAGCCGAAGAAGAATATTGAGAAGTATAACATTGTAAAATTGTGTTATGTTGGACAAAAATATCAGATAAACTATTTTTTCATACCTGCATACAGGCTGGTGGACAGTATGACAGGTGCTCTCCCTCAGGCTGGTCCCAGGAAGTGCATAGACCGACATGCTAGGATGCTCAATCAGCAGGTCCTCAAGTGGGCTCGGCTTCGGCAGCGTGGCCTTCTGGCCACTCGCCATAAAGCAGGGAGGCGGGATGATAAACCAGCTCTCCTCCAAGGCACAGGTGCCAACCTCCAAGAAGCCCTCATCCTCAGTGTCATCCAACACCTCCAGCTCACGGCATTCATGGGGCGGGACTTCCTGATTGTATTCCCTATCAGGTGTTATGCTTTTCTTACAAGTTGCAGCTATGAAAAAGGCAGATTACCACTCAGAACACAGAGAGGCATAATAAGCCCATCAGTACAGATGGCAAGCTTTTTACAGACTAGAATACTTAGTTTATTACACGTATTAGGCAAATAAACAATTTCAGTCCAAATTCAAAACAATTCTTAAACTGAAACTGGTTTTATTTATAGGCACTGGCAAATATAGAACAGTAATAAAAATAATACACATCTTGATCAATTTTCCATAATTCTCTATCATGTAGAGGTTCAACTATAAGCCTGAAGCCTTTAACAGAAAGCATAGGGCAAAAGACAGAGGATACTCTGTATGGACTGCCAATCCATTATGGGGTATACTGTACACACACACAGACACACACTCACAGACACACAAATTTAGAGACGCCAATTTACCTAAAGCAAATAAACAGAGAGAGAAATGAAAAAACGAGTGCAAGAAGTAGGATTTGAACAAACAACCCTGAAGGTGTGAGGTGTGACAATCACCACCCTACTATGTTAAAATGACATGTATACAGAAATGCTATTACACAACAAGCAATTATTACTGGAATATCACAAAATGGCTGTTACAAGATAGCTTTGTGAATATTATGCATTGGAGTCAGAAAGAGGCACAACCCTGTTTGCAGATTCACCTGCAGTCTGTTCCAGAAAGCAGGCTTAACAAATCCTGTAGTAAAAGCTGAATTCTGATTTGTTAATTTGAGATTTGGGGAATCAACAAATCCTGAAGTCAGGCTTTCAGTTTTCTCCAATCAGAATGCAGGTTTAGGATTTGTTAAGCCCACTTTCTGGAACAGACCCCTGGAATGGATTCAGAAATAGCAAATAAAAGCAAGACCCTTGGCTACCATGTTAGCAGCAGGTAGCACAGGAGTAAATCTGCAGTTCTCATAAGTAAGTGATACTCTGTCTTCAGTAAGTCACCATACGTACCAATAATGGAAAGCAGTTACTCATTTTTGTCTGGGAAAATCCCTACAGAAATATTTCACTGCTTAATTATCAGTTTCAAGTAGTCTTACTGAAACTAGCAAAAAAGCAAGTCTGTTAAAACTAAATTAAAAGACTGTTCCATTATGTGAATTCTTATGCATAAAGACTGAAATAAAGTATTCCGTGTAAGAGGGACAGAAGCAATTTTTATCAGAACAAGTGAATCACAAGCCTCACTGCCTCACCAATGAACCCAGAGAGACAGCAATTCAGGAAGATCAATCAGACTGCCAAAAACAGCCCACAGTCATATCTAAAAGCTCAGTTTGATAGACAGGAAAAGGATCCATGAAAAGACCCAGAATTTAATCCAGACAGCTTTCGGTCAGGCTTCACTTAGTGTAACACAAAATTCAAAAGTACATCTGACAATTATGTTTGTTATCCTTCCTACAATCATGCTCCTCTTGACAACTACCATCACTCAACTGAGTCTTTGTCAATACAGTGGCACTCAAAAAAAATTAGTCCAAACAATGGGGTAATCGTAGTCAGAATACAGACCAAGGCAAATGGGATTTAATGATGTTTATAAATTATGAGCTATTCTGCGCTTCCCATTTCATTGAACATGCAGTGAACATTTCTGTACGCTTCAATTTGGCACATTCAGACTTACCATGGGACACATGCCAAGATCCTGTTTGTGGACATCATTTCCGCTTTTAACACCATAGTTCCAGCTCTCATCCTAGACAAATATTCCCAGCTCAAAGTGCCAATCAGCAGCTGTAGATGGGTCACTGACTTCCTCACAAACAGGAAGCAGTGGTAAGACTGGGGAACCACACATCAGACACCCGTGCTATGAGCACTCGTGCCCTACAGGCCAGTGTGCTCTTAGCATCACTTGTTACAAACATCTGCATCACAAAGCATAATACAGACTCCTGAAATTTCCTTACAAGGCAACTCTAACTGAGCTCATAACCAACAGAGATGAATCAGTATATAAACAGGAAGTCGAAAATTTGTTAGTGAGGTGCTCCAGTAACACTTTCCATCTTAATGCCTTAAAGACAGTTGAAGGGATTTCAGGGAAAGGCCAGTCTTGATTACCTTGGGTGATGTTCCAATCGACACAGTGGACTCATTCAGCTTCTGGGACCTAAGAGCCTCAAGATCAACATCAACCCCTTAATCAGAAAAGCATAAAAAATGTACTTTCTTAGACAGTTTACCAAACTCAACCTGCCAAGATACGTTACAGTGCAATTCTACATGGTGATTATCAAGTCCATCTTCACATCTTCCATCACTGTCTAGTATTCTGAAATGCAAGCCTGCGGAGAGTCACCTGCTCTGCTGAAAAGGTCATCAGCTGCAGCCTACCTTCCTTTCAGACGCTGTGCGAGTCCTGAGCCACGAGGAGAACCCTGAAGATCATGGCTGATCCCTTCCACCCCAGCCACTCCATAATTCAACGACTCTCATCTAGCAGGAGTCTGCGGTCCATCAAGACCCATACCTCACGTTTCTGTCCCATGGTGACCAAAGTCACTGACATGGTTCAGACGTCCAGGGAACACACATTAAATTCATACTGTGTTTAAACGATCTGTTTATATTTATATATGATCTGTGTCACCTGTTTTATTCTTTTTTATTATTTGCTGTCCGTGGTTTTTGACTTTTTTGCCAGCTTTAAGCTGCTCATCTTTATCATCAGTTTTTTGTATGATACGTATTTACTGTTTACTGTGTATCTAGTGTAGTTGTTATTTGACTCCTTGTCCAGTGTTCTTATTACTTAAGGCTTGTCTTGTGTCTGCACCAACATACCAACACAAATTTCTTGTACATGTTTAAGTACTTGGTGATAAAGAACCTAATTCTGATTAATTCATAATAATACCTAATAATACCTTACATGTAAATAGATGACACTGATGTGGCACGCATGTGTCACTTTATCTGTTAAAGCGTTTGCTGGCTGCTACATAACTCAAAGTATATCGACGACGAGTAGGGGATGGGAGAAGCTTGGTTCCTCCAAAGACTCACATCTGGATGAAACAGGAGATGTCTGAAAACACTGGCACTACAATCATCATCCAACAGCTGCTAGATTGCAGAGTATAGTGGCTGTAATATGAATATTGAGGGATGAATCTTCCATTTGAGGGATGCAACAACACCTTGTGTCTGGATAAAATTATATATTTCATCACTAGACACCTCTATGTGAAAAGTCACCCAAAGGGTCACGGTTCAAGCACCCTGTCTACCCCAAAGAAAAACATCTAGCCACAAATCATGACAAAATATGGCTGGTTTGGGCATTAAATATGATTTCACATGCATTTGACCATCCATTCCATTTTACAGAACCACTTATCCAAGCCAGAATCTCAATGATTCTGGATTCTATGCCAGGAATCATGGGGCACATAGCAGGGGACATCATGGATGGGACACCATAACATAGCAGAGGAGACTCATGCTTCAGAAAGTGGAGCTGGATGAAAGGGTTTAAATAAGTTGGGAATGATCGTGGCGTGCCACCTACGCTGAGCAGGTTGTGAGCGAGTGGGTGTTTCAATAGAGCGTCTCATCCAGGTAGTCAACCAGGATCCAATTGTCACTGTTTTTCTGGCTGAAGTCTAGCACCACTTCTATCTGGCTGCCATCCTCCTCACGGGCTCCAAAAAGCACCTGGCTGAGCCTGTGGAGCATCACCGTGACGACCAGAAGACCGGAGGACCTGAGGGTCACAGAGAGAGGAACATTTGAGTAGCTGAGAACATCCGCCTAAAAACCCTGGCATTTACAGATGCAGGAAGTTAATAATAACAACTGAAATGACACTGCAGCTGTGCAATGTGACATGTTTATAATGAACATTATTAAATCTTTAAATTGCTCCTTCATCCGAATATCTTTTAAAGTTTATGACCTGGCTCCTGGCTCGGTATTTGGTACTGCTGCTGTAAGCAGACAGAACAGAATAGGTGTAATATGATTTGTAGATGCACACCCTCTAATGTCTGGCCTCAGGTAGAGAACATGAAACATGACATAACGCGCTGAGGTTTTGTCCATATTCTGCATTTCTAATATGCTTTCCAAAGAAACATGTAGTTAAACAATTGCAATGAATTTAGTATCTAACACAGAACCCATACAATTTTCAAAACACACTCTCAAAGCTATCTATTCATCCATTTTCTATACTGCTAACCCAGCTCAGTGCCACAATGACCCAGGAGCATATCCCAGGATGCAGACGGCAGGTATACACCCTGGACAGGTGTGTCAGTCCCTCACAGATCACACAGGTTCACACATTATCGGAAATTTAGAAACCCCAATTCAACTAAACACTTTTGTGCTTCAGAAGGAAGCCAGAATATGCATAGCAAAGCCACCTGAACATGGTGAGAATATGTAAGTTACACACACACACACACACACACACACACACACACACACACACACACACACACACACACACACAGAGCAGGGAGTGAGAGTCACACCCTCAACCCTGGGGGTGTGAGACTACAGCATATAGGTCTACATTCTAAAAATACTGGGCCATGAGCTCACAATGTTCTGTTATGAGAAGACAAGAAAGACGCATGGTCATGCAGTGGTGACAACAAGGGACACTGTGGTTTTGTACTTCCTGTGACAGCGAGATGTCTCGGGGCCTTGATCCCCACCTTGCACCTGTTCACCAACTGAATTGTCAGTTAAATACAGCACAAGAACCTAAGGGATATACAAAGAACTTTTAGAAAAGGGGCTATGAGCTAACTGGAGTTAATTTGCATATATATAATAAAAACATTTCTCAAATCCATGACAACAGTCAAACTGTTGTCATGGATTTGAGAAATGTTTATTCACAGTAAATATAAAAACATTGATAGAAAGCCAAGCACACATAACAGTCAACTGCTATATAATTCACTAACAGTGCATTTGTTTTCAAGTAATAATAGAGCTCAGAATGGTGTATTTTTTATATTCCAGTTTAAAACTGTAACCCATTTACAAACACTACAGATGCGTCTTTTGTGTGCGTGTGTGCAAACCCAACATCTACCAGTACAATGCATTCCTAGCTGCTCATCCTTTCTAGAAATCACCTTGACAATCCGTCCATTGGTCATATATACTTTTCATTTTCAGGTAGCTGCTCAGATCCTGGCACTTTCATTCTTCGTTTAAATATTATTTATATTATTATTTGAAAGTAATATCAAAAACTATTCAAGGTATGGTAAAAACTACAGGCTGAACATATATCAGATGTGCAAACGAACACTTTTCCTCAGTCAAACTGCTATCCTTTGGACGAGCCATGACTTGACAGCTCAAATAAAATGTATGCTTTTCAAGTAATTAAGAGTTCAAGTCGAATCCATTAAATGACATGAACACGAGTACACCTGTCTGGATGAAAATTACCTTGAAATTAATGAAACAATGGACGATCAAGGATGAAAAACCAAGTCTGAAATTTAATAACTACATATAGAAAACTACAAATTGCAATCAACAACTTTAACTTGAACAAGAAATACAAAGAATACAAGATTTACCTGCAACCAAGAAAAAGTGTTCTTTTGGTAGCTTTCCAGCAAAAAAATAAATAAATAATTCTGATACATACAAAATGACCGTACTATATGAAAATATAACAAGCGATTTAGTAACTTAAACGTTTTCTTTCCAGGTTTTGGAATTGTACCTCAAATCTGCTTTTCCAAGGGCCCTGCAGGTCAGACTGTTCCTGCCCAGGGGAGGCTCCACCAAGCCTGGCAGATACAGCCGCTAACCGGGTTATTGGTACTCGAAAGAAGATGGTTCAGATGGTCCTCCGTCCTTATGAGTTATTCCTTCAGTTTCAGTAGTAGATCTCCTAGTCTAAGAAAAATACTACAAGTGCTGCATTAACTTCTGAAACTCTTCTTCTGCCTTTCTACAAATGATGTACAGCAGAGACACCCCGTGGCAGATGGAAGTACCAACGAAATAAACATCTGGCTGTTGCGTTTGAATTTATTTAATTTATTTTTTTAATATATTTATTTTGTTTGTATATATTTAAATTCTGTTCATCTTTGTCTTACTTTTCATTTTACAATAGGTTTTATAAACAAAGCTAGGGTAAATTTTATAGCTCTACCACACCTAATTGTACATCGTCAAGTCATAAGGACACGTGTTTACACTATCATCAATTTCAAAATTTTATTCGGTTCTGCTTTTAATGAAGAGAATGTAAGAACACATCCATAGCAAAGAAAGCAGTCAAGTCGTCGAAAGTCAAGTCGTCCTTATGAGGAGTCTATCCGTCCATCTCCCGTGTACAAAGCAGGAGTACAACATGAACAAGATGCTAGTCTATCGTCAGGCATGTCTAGAGGAAACCAACGTGACACATTACATTAGGAACATGCAAACTCCACACACTTGGAACAGGAGCAAGATTTGAGGTGAGGCAACCGTGCTACCCTCTGAGTGACCGTGAGGTGTCCAGCATACCATAATTTGAGGACAACCACCCACCCCAACCCACAAACAGACACAGATTAATACTCTGCTGTTATGCCCCCCAGCGGATGGGATTTTAGAAGTACAGTGGTTATACTTTGTTTGTGCTGTAGCTCATATATAAGTTTTTGTTAATTTTGTTGAACAATATGTTTACTTGCAATAAGTCATGTTCTGTAGATATTTTGAATATGGAAATGTCAAAAAATGTCAAATATGGCAAAAAACAACAAGATGCTAATTTTTCTTTTTTAACAATATTGGGTAAAATCCTGGTGCTGTTTTTTTCTGGTTATTGCCTTTGACCTGATTTTGATAGCTCAAGAAGTAAGAAAGCTCTTTGCACATTCTGGTTAATTTCCTGTAGTTTTGAAGGCCTCTGGTAAGAAGGCTGAACCAATGGCTGTGTTATGCGCATTTGTGTATTAGGAGCTTCTCTCACTGAAGCCCGAGTGGTGTGGCCAGGCTGTGGATGGCCAAGGGAGCATGTCATCTGATAGATGTGGTGCACATTGTCTGGTGCGTTGGTGTGAAGGGTTTCCGTGTTCCACCCAGAGGGCGTGAGCACAGGTTAAAAAATAACGGTGTCTGAAATGACATATTTTACAACACTAGTCTGTCTGATACTCAGTGTGGCTAATGCACATTCAAATTCAGAAGGTTGCCTTGCAGTTGTACTGCCTGGATTATAAACAGTCTCATATTACTAACAGTACTGCAAGGTTGCTGCAGTTACATTGGCTTATTTATTTGCTGTGCAAATTGTGTCTTTTACAATGATGCACTAGTTGTTACTGTTAATGAAATAACTTAAGCTGTTATGGAGCAACGTCTTCAGTAGGTCAGCACCTGCAGGCATAATAATGACCTAGCTAAAGAGGAGTGTTTAAATTTAGTTGTATGTGATGCCTTCTAGTTGGAAGAATTATGGCCCAGATTAGCCTATAAACTGTCAAGTTTGGGAAAATCATGATAACAATGAGGCTGTTCCTAAAATATCTTGGGTTAATAAAGTTCTTCTGAGAAAAAGCCATATTCTCAGTGATCTGGGTAGGCAAATGTCATTAGCCAGGGAGCCAAACGGAGACCACCAAACAGCCACAGCAGATCGAGATTGTGTTACATTTGCTGAACAGCAGTAAGTCAGTCAGGAAGCATCGAGAAATGCCAATAACTGCTGACTGCACTCTGTTTTGCTTTATGTGTTTTATATAGGTTAGCTCCAAGCTGTAAACAGCGGGCATGATAGGTTTTTTATGGCTGTATATATACCAGGTGGCTCCGTTAGCAGTTGGTAGCTTTCTTTCCCTGTTTTTTTTTCTGTCGTCTTTCCTTTCCAAGTCAGAGTGAGCTCAGCTTTCACATTCAGGTTCAGTTGAATAACCCCTATAGTATCCAGTTCCCATTGCAGCTACCCACTGAAGTAGTCTCATGCTATTAGAGAGATGGGACTAAGCTCACAGCGGGGTATGGTAAGGACATCTTTATGATGAACTTTGCTGTCCTCCTTAACCACAGAGATCAACCTTGGGCCCTTGAGCAAGGCTCTCAACTTGGAGAGTAAGGTGGAAAATGTGAAAGCTACCAAGGGGACAAATTAAGTACATCAACAACAATAATAATAGTAATTATTATTACTATTATTATTGTCATTATTATTATTAATATTATTAATATTATTGTTGTTGTTCTTATCAGTGTCAGTGTGCATACAAATATTATAATAAGCTCTCAGACACTGTACCGTTACATGTCATATAAAACTGTACATCTATGCTAAATTAAGGAGAAAAAGTATTCTTTTCAAAAACTGTTTTAGGTTATAGTATGGCCCAGTTATAATTCATTTTCATAATACATTCTGAAGACTAAGAGTTTCTTCAAAAAATCTCTTGGCGCTGTTTTACTGTATAATGAATTATGAGGCATGTCACAGAAGAGCCTCAAAGGTAAAGTGTCCATCATGAAGCCAGCATGGCGTTGAGGTACAGATGTGCCGCTCCTCAGTGCCAGTAGCTTGTCACGTCGTCATAATCATTCTCCCCAGCTGAGTTCCTGTAGCACCCCCCAGACAGCGATGTGGACTCTTCTGTGGGCAAGAAGGGTGGAATAAATGTAATCTAGAGAAGAAACACTCTGTATAAACAATTCAAATTAATAATGGGAAAAATGAGGCTTCAAAGCCCATGGTGGGTGGAATACTCCCGCTGCTCATGGGTTTTGAAACGTCACTTGGACTATCACTACTTAAAATGTCAGAACATGGACTTCTAGTGAAGATCATCACTCACGGCCTGGTTTAACCGCCTGCCAACTGGATACCCTGTTAGATTAAACCAGGGTGTGAGTGACTGCACATGGCCATCCACCATGGGTACCTTAAATGGAAAACTTACAAGTCTCTTCTGAGACAAGCTAGTAACTAAATATAAGCGTAAATATGTGAAATATTCATAGGTAGCTGTGTGGGTTTTCTCTAAAGTGAAATGTGAACTGAAAAAGTGTTATTTCTGTCCCAGATCTGCTGTGCAAAGAGTCCCAGAACATGCAACATTTGTTCAGTGCAGACTAAACCCATTTCAAATGCATTGCGTACCATACTTAAAGATAAGTCATTTCTGTTGTTTATAGAGCGGCAGACACCATCGAACCACACGCCAGTAGTGTGAGTGCTGATAGAGCTTGTATCTGACTGGAGGAAATGGGTGTGGCTCAAGGTGGTTGTTACCTTGGAGTGGCAGGACACTGAGCCCATTCTGGCTAACCTCACTCGGCACCGGATTGGCCTCTACCAGCAGTGGAAGGTTGCTGTTGCCTTTAAGGGAAATCAGAGTAGTTCACATACACACAGATACACTCACACATTTGCAATTCTAACCTTGTAGGGACCGTCCATTCATTTCTATGGGCCTAACCCTAATCCTAACTATGACAACCCTAACCTTTACCCAGCCTTAATGTTAACTATAAGTAACCCAACAAAATACAACACTTGTGGCTGTTTTAGTTTTTTTTATTGAGTTTTCCCTTGTGGGGACATGCCAAATGTCCCCACAATGTAAAAATGTCAGGTTCTTATTACCTCCTGGGGACATTTTGTCCCCACAATGTAATATAAACATTTCACTCACACTCACACACACACACACACACACACACACACACACACACACACACACACACCCTTCCTGTCTTGCCATAAATCATGTGTTGATCCAGCAAATTAAGTGGTGTTATTCGCTAGCAATGACTGTTGACACTGGTTTTCACGAGCAACATCCTTCTCGATCTGTTTCGAAGAGGTAAGGAACTCTGCTTTCTGGGTAAGTTTAGGTGATGTTCAATGAGCAGGGGGCCTGGCTATCCTGCTGGATTCCATTCTCACCTGTGTTCTCATAGCATTCCTCAGATGAAGTGCTGGATGAATCAAATGAGTCCTCTGCAACAGAACAAACGTTTTGTCACATTTCTGGCCTAAGCAGTTTTTTTTTTTTTTTGGTGTCTGACTATGGCTAAGGCTAAGAGATGAAGATGATCCTCACCACTTGGAATGACATTCTGGTTGACAGCTTGGGAACAGCTTTCTTCTGGGATTAGGTTATACTGGTCTACAGGTCCTTCGGGTTTGGGTGATTTAAAACAAAAAACAGTTTATTTTTGGAAACATACAATAGAAATGATTCTCAAGTAGCAGATGAGATCATTGTAATTTGAAAGTCTATCGAGATCTTCTATTCTCTTTCTGTGTTTTTCTTTCTCTTCAAAACAGAGCTGGGCTCACCTGATTCAGTAAGGCTGTACAGGTTTGAGGTGTTCATGGCAGGGTTCCTCCAGTCTTCTTTGTTGCGAAGGGAGTCTAAGAAGCAGAAAGTGAAGATGTGGTATTTTAAATCTAGTGCCACAGATAGGCTTGCTGAGCAATTAATCCTTCAACGCAGGAAAGATGGTATACAGTCCCTACTCTGAAAGGTAGACATGGGAACAACAGTCTGGGCGCTTGGGTCGTGGTACTCGTAATCTGGCTCCAACGAAGAGGTGTCCATGCTGCTCTGGTGGAGCATCGGCCTATGAATGGGTGGCTCTGCACACAACATTGAGAAATGTCCTTAGAAGGGATGGGCTATCATCGCCAACCACGCGATAAGGTGTGGAGGGCCCTCAAGGTGGTTAACTGTGGGTTTAGTGCAGAATGAGGGGTAGGCTGCAGACCATCATATTCAGAAACATCACTGGCTATCCTGATGATGTCCAGTGTGTCCCTGTAGTCGTTCTGTTGAGCATCTGGGTGCGTCTGAGGCTTGTCAATCCTCGGGTGGACTGTGAAAGCTGCGGAGGTGAAGGATGCAAAACCTCTCATAGGGTCAGTCAAGCTGAGCTTATCGCTGAGGTACACGTTAAGGTAATCCAGCAGATGGGTCAACAGATCATCAATGGAAAATCCCATCAGCGTTTTCCATGTCCGCGCAAATCTTTTCCACGACACTCACTGTATTTCTTCCTGTACCAGCTGCACAGCACCACATTCGCGATCAGTACCGCCACCAGGATCAGCGACAGGGCGAAGCACCCCCACAGGGCCGGAGACAGACCAAAGAACATGATACCCGGTAGTGCCGTCGGCGTAGGGGGGGCTGGTGGTGGGGGAGAAAAAGGAGGCAGCGGCTCAGAGGGGAGGTCAAGAGACATATTAAGGTGCAGCGCAGTGTTGGACGTACCTGTGCTCCAGGACAAATCAGTGTATGGTGGTATCGGTGTTGAGATGGGTAGCAGGCCGAGGGACTCTGCAAGGTGGTGTATATATCATTAGGTTGTTGTTATGAGTATTAAACTGGACAAGGCACACAAAACAAAACAAAAAGACTTTGAAGGGAGTATTTCGAGCTGTTGTCCCTTACAGTTTGTATGCATTTTGCACTAGTTAATTAAATAGGCTGTATTAAACTACCATCCTCCATCCCTGCTCTGTTCAGTGTGTCAGTATTAACATGCTATGCTATATTTAAAGCTTTTGCTAACCAAAATGCTTGTTCAAGAAAACGAAAAAGTAGCATTAAGGTGGGAGATTGAGAGGATCAATGGCACTTACATAGATCATATTGACCCATTAAACATGTGAGAGGTAAACAGAGCAGGTAATGGGGGTTAGGGTTCCCACCGTTACAGATGAGCATGGCAGGATAGGTGCTCTTGCAAAGGTAGGGGTTGTCAGCATACTCTTTGCACTGCCACAGGTACGTATCACTATTTTTGCAGTGGTAGTACCACTTTGTGGCGTTGTTGTGCGAGAGATACTTCTCGAATGCTGTGAACTTCATGGGCACCCCGCAGTCCAGCATGGAGCACACCATGCTGGCCTCCTGCATCCCCCAGCCGTTCTCGGACATGGTGCCCCAGCTCCCATTCCGGTGGATCTCCACCTTGCCAGAGCAGCGGTCCAGGCCACCCGTCAGCCGCAAAGCTCTCATCTCTATGATGGGGGGGGCACACATTTCACAGTTAACAGATTCCCACATGAATAACCTCAGACATGATTATTAATTTAGTACAAAGCTGCACACATTTGTACAACCGAATATCATGCAAGTTCATTCATTCATCCACCCACGTTTAGCAAAATGGCCTCGAGGAGCCTGGACCCTCTCCTAGCAGGGGCCTGTGCCAGGAGCACCGGGGACACACTCTATCACAGGACAGATAGACAGACAGACACACACACACACACACACTATAGGCACAGATTCATCTACATCAGCTGTCTTTGGACTGTGGGAAGAAACTGGTGTGCCTGAAACCTGTACAAACACCAGGAGAATACAGTCTGCAAAGCTACCTATTTTCTGTAGTAAAGAAGAAAATTGAGGCTTTTTTGAAATATTTAGTATTATATACTAAGTATAAAAAAGGTTCAGAAGTAACTGGAAAGTCTTATTGGAAGCACAGACCTGAACAGATCACACCGGCATCCTCCTTGTGCCCGCAGTCCTGGCTGTGCCGCATGGCCGGGCAGTTCCAGAGACTTCTCTCAGTACCGGTGCAGTTGACATCATCCAGCTGGATGGGTCCACTTCCTGACACGTAAGGGCCGCCCTGGCCCATCACCTTCAGGGCGTAGCCGCACCTCATCTGGCTGCACGCCACATGCCCAGCCTGCAGGTCCCAGCCATCGTCACACACCGTGCCCCACCTCCCGGCGCTCCACAGTTCCACCCTCCCAGCGCAACGGTCTCCTCCGTCCGACAGTCGGATGACCCGGTTCCCTGAGTGGCGACAGTTTTTGCCACGTGACTCATCTCCCTGGGTCGAATCCAGGTGTGCGGCACATTCCTTCTGGTTAAGATAGGTCTTACCGCATACAATTTCCGTCACCCCGGTGCTGTTCCTCCACTCCTCCAGAGTGCAGTTCTCCAGGTGACCTCCCCAGTACGTGCAGCCCGTCAGCACGCTTCTGCCTTTGGGGGCTGGGGTTTCGCTCACATTGTACATTTCTCCACAGCCCAGATTTTCACAGGTCTTCGCCGCTGCCGTCTCCCTGGACGCCAAAGGGAGCATGACACCGAGCCATCGCTCGGCGTGAAAGACTCCCAGAGTTCCAGAACATTCCCCAGACAACCGAGGGGCATAAAGTATGGCTGCGGAGGGGGTGGGAGATGGAGGAGATGGGGAAGAAGATAAGACTATATGCTCAATTCACATCTATTCAGTTACAGCGTGTCTCACATGAGGTGAGGGCCAATGAGCAAAAGCGGACGATGAAGTGAGACCAGAACTACACGCCATTTGGTTGGGGCGCAACCAGTCAGGTTAAGCCAGCGCATCTACAGACCACTCTGTGTGTGATGGCCAAGGGCATGTTTTAATTCCCAAGACACGTGCTGCAATGTAGTTTAACAGTATGCAGAAAGGGAGGCTAATCTTGCTGCTACGATGCTCTGCACAAGTCACAGAACAATAGCAGCACGGTGTGGGTGGCACCCACATCCTGTATCAGGCTTTTTCTGCAAATGTCACTCTGCTGCTGTCTGGGGAAGCATGAGACAAAAAGCAGCTATTAGGAAACAAGGCACCAATATTTCTTTGGCTAGGATTGTTTGGTCACAAGGACCAAGAGTGAGGTAACACATTTAATGCCGTACTACCACGATTGCGACATACAGCTGAATTTAGACGCCTTCCAAACTTATTTTAACATACGTAACATTTAATGGTTGTAGCCTTCTGTTTCTGGAAAATGATCAACTAATCAATGAAGTAAAAACACATAATAAATCCTGTAGTAAAACCAATGTTTTCCACCACAAAAGAAATAATATTTTTCCTCCTACGCTGTATCTGACTGGAAGTTTCGTCATTCCATTTCGTGTTGTTATTTTCGATTTTATGACATCTCACTTCCTGGCATTTTGGCTCAGATCGAGTTTATTTTTGCGGGTTTTTCTCTCTGTTTTTTTACAGGAGGAAAAAGTAAACCTAATGAGTGCAGGTGGCTTATCTGCTGCTCCTGCTGTTCCTCTACCTCACGACACCTCATATTTTTTTGGTCAGGAAAATGAACCTAAAGTGTAAATTCAGATGACTTTAGGTCCCACAGACTGAGCTGAGGGGTTTTTTTGTATTTGGGTGCTGTTTAGCTCAGTGGGTAAGGGATCTGTGTCCATGTCTCAAAGATCTTGGTTTGTATTCTGTGGCTGATAGAATAATCGTGTCACGGTTGGGCCCTTCAGTAACGCCCATAACGCCAACTGCTCCAGGAGTGCTGGATACTGGCTGACCCTGCACTCCGACCCTAAGCTTTCTTCACTTGTATGATGCTTTGGTCCACTAAATAAAATAATGCAAATGCCTGTTGGGGACTTTATAATGGGCTACGGATTTCCATCCTCTGACACAGGCCGCTCAATACTCTGGTCTGTTTCTGGATGGTGTGGCACGTAAAGGAGGCAGATGATCACGAACAAGTGAGAACTGATTGATGGCGGTAAAGAGCCAACTCACTCTGATTGGCATGCTGCTCATGGCTCCACTGAGAGAGAGAATCATTCTGCTGATTGGAGGCAGACACATTTTGAGAAGCTGGAAAGAAAGATATTAGCAGCATTTAATTCTCGGTGTTTTTAATGGTGTTTCCAGACCGTTCGCTCTTGTTGCCAGGATGCAGGTTTTCGGCTTATCTTAAACACATTTGCAAATTTCCTGGAATAAAATTCAACAAATTTTCAACTGAATGCCAGCATCTTAGAGCTCTTCATTCAAAAGTTAAAAACTCCAACAGATGTATCGTTGTGATTCTTATTAATGATTGCAATAATTAGAAATGTTGTACTTATAAGCAATATAATTAAGGAGGAGGATGGTTTTTCATTGTTTGTGGTGAAATAGTATTCATTCTAAAAGAAACGATATGGGAAAGAAAGCATTTAATGCTGATGTTTGTAGATTATCTCGAAAGCCAGGCATTGTTTTTTTTTTTTTTTTTTATTGTATAGAACAACCCAGATCTTTTAATGTCAATATCAATGCACCAGAGCAACTGCACACATCTGCAGGTGTCTCTGCGTGGGAAACATTTCAGTTATTTGTGAGTAACCGAGAAGACAGTTCCCATAGACTTCATTTACATGTATAGATTATTGTTCAGTAGCATTCAGTTTTTCAGTAATAAGACTAACAAGGACTAAAAATATACTTATATACAAGACATAATGAACCCAGGTTGACTGTCATAAAGGTGACAGTCAAATGTGGAAACAAAGTCAGGCAGTATTTAAATTTTGTTGGGATGGAATTAGCAGCCATGTATCAATAGTGCATATTTGTTTTCATTGTGTATGAACGTACTGTTTCAGATGCGACAGGCTTTACGGTGTGTGAATCATTTTAGCTGTGCATTCGGAAATATGTCTATAAATGAACATTTTGGGAGCGACATGAGTCACGAGGTGTTCCGTATCAGATGGCAAAATGAAGTTTGACTTTTTGTAAGGTCCTAACCCTCCAAAATAAACCTTCCCCAAACCCACATTATATGTAAAGTCAGTCTAGGGCTGTGAGGCCCAGATCGAAAGCCATGCATTACATCCTTGGGGTGGAATGTGATGGAATTTGGTAGGAACAGAAAGTTCTGTTTTCAAATCAGATCCAGTGTCATTCAAGGAGGTGTTAGCAATATGTGAACGAGCCATTTGAAAGTGCTTGAGCTTAACAACAGTGGAACAGAAAACATACCAAAGTCAAATGCTTCCCGTCCTTGAGTAGACCCTCTGTTGTTTATGACTGATAAATCAGAAGCTGAGCTCCGGTTACACACAGCCAGATATGTCAAGCTTTTCGTAATTATATGTATTTGTAAATATTTGACTGTCATCACAATTGCTTGTGTGAACAAACAGTAATGCAAAGATATTTCTGGGGCACTGAACTGCTGATTATATTATATAGTATAATATTATATTATATAGGATTGGATTTTATTGTATTATACTGTGTGTGCCTCAGCAACCTGATCCAGGATTAGAAGAGAGATAAATATTAATTAATGAATTGCCTGTATTATCTCACCTGATACAATATATCATGTATTTTTTTTGTGATCAAGTTTTTATTGAAAGGCACAATGTATCATGTATAATAATTATGATCACCATGGCCATCATTAGTTCATTGTTCTCTGTAACTTGATTTTTATATCATAATATTCTCTAGAATATGTATCGTGTGCAAAATGATTAGACAATCGCAGCCTAAGTGTATTTTTCTCTCCTCGACATGAACAGAAATAATAACAAAAAATGGTTTTTCATTATTAAATCTAGTAACGGAATGACAATAAACTATTGGCCATTCTGTACAGCCTAATTTTAAGGTTAATGTCCTGTGTAGCTACCTATCTTTTCAGTGACCATCAAGGACCTGTTATCCATTCAAGCAGTCCAGGTTCTAATATGATCGCATCCTATACTGGTTTACGTATCTAAGGCAGCCTCCCTGATGCTGCTCTGAGAACTCTACTGTTTCCCACATTAGAAAGGATCAGTAGTTCTCAATGAGCTTCAAGTGAGGCTATGAAGAGGGCCGGGTCTTCGCCATTTTTTGACCAGCCAATCTGTCATAACCTTTGGGAGAGCTGTTTGCCTGCCAAAGGTGTTCTCTGGGAGCCAGAGAAAATCTGGGAGTTAAGCTGCAAACCACCTGCAAGTCAAAAAGGTCCTTCCAGTTTATCTCTAAAAATACCAGCCCACACCATCACTCCTCCCCTCCTTGATATCAAATGGATTATTGTGTCCATTTCTAATCCAACCACAGGCCCACCCCAATAATTTGGTTATTTTAAGAGTTACTCTCACCTAATCTGTCTACAAATTCACGGTAAATCTAGTTTTGACGTTTCTGTGCCCATTCTTGACATTTTACATACTGTATGTCTCCCATTTCATTTGACAGTTCTTTTTTTTTTGAAAATATGCTTATTGAACATCAAGTAAGAAAATGTGCAGGTATTACCAGTATTTAATACAGCTTTTGTCTCCCCGCCGACCCCATTTCCTTCCCCTTTTAGAATATTTCATACACTTCTATAGCAGTTACTTGGCATCTTTTTCATTAAACATGCTTCTTGTGTCATTTTTGGTTGTTGGCCACAAAATGCCGATCGTACGATTTTGTTTTCTTTGACATCCCACTGACAGGCATTTAACAATTTGTTTTTATTTTGCTCTCTGTTAGGTCTCTTTTTTTTGCTCATTTTAAGAGTAATAATAATTTGCTTATGAATTTTGCACAGGGAAGTATCTGTGATTTGCTGTTTTAATCCAAATGGGAAGTACACAAACCAAAAGCATGTTCTATTTCTAAACAGTCCATTCTTAATTCTATCATCTAGCACACCCATGTTTTTGTACACCACCGTTACTGCACCTTATTTGGCTAATCAATGTGTCACGAAGACTATTATATGATTAACTTAATTAATTAAGCAAGGTTGTGGAGAAATTTCAGAATTACATGCAATAGCTGGGGATCCACACATGAAAGTTTTGAGAACCAAAACTGTAGCTTCCAGCCATCCAACAAGGTATCAGTAAACTTTTAGAGAACAGAGGAATTCCTCTTTTGATTAGAGCACTATTTATTTGTATATATTAGTTATTATTAAATAGTGTTGTTCTGAGCAAATATACACTTATTGCTCAGAAAAATGGCTTTAAACATAATTGTTTTTACTATCTAAACCTTTTGCACAGTTCTGTGTACATTTAATTTTAAGAAAAATAATTTCACATAAACTATGCTCAGAATTTAAAAAACACTACAGTTGTAACGCTGCAGTAAATTGATTAAATATGGAATAGTTTTATTTATCAATAGTTTGGCCATTCTTATACCTTTTTAAAGAGCATTGAATGACTATAGGACACAGTGCTGAAGGGTGAACTAAGACAGTGTCAAAACCCTGGATGTCAACGTCATATACAGTATCTCTTGGACATTATGTGAGCAGCCTGGAGATCAGCAATATAAAACATGTCCACCTTTCTGCAATATGCAATGATGTGCAGCACCGTGATGCTTTGGACTGCTCAGTCCTCGTGTGACCCAGAGGAAGAAGACAACTGTGCACGTTACCTTGACAGAGGACCAACATCTGGAGACAGGACATCAGACTGAGCAGCTCCATGCCTATGTTGAATGTGATGGGGTGGCGGCCGAGGGCGAAGTGCTGGTTCCGTGTACGTCACTGGAAATGCTATGGCCTCTTAACAGCCATCCCACTCCTGCTGGCTCTTTATCTGTGAGGGGTGACTTCCTCTAGTGTGTGACACTTCATCCACCCTGCCTTTTATACTTTGTCAGAGATCATGTGACCACACGCTCTGTGAACGTGGCTCAGCCTCCAAAGCAAAACAACTACAGCGAATAGAAAAGGAGACACATTTAACAGCACCCTTAAAGGGTGTCAGTTCTGTTTTGGTGTCAGTCATCCGCACTCTTCTTTCGAGGGAGCTTCAGTATCTGAAGCAGGCTGGGGCAGTGACAATGCCTGAACGTGAGTTGATTTACAATTTTGTTGAGACTTTTGAGGTCTCTGAACTCTCAGTCAATAGATTTACAATTAACATCCTCATTTGTGTATTTTGAGCATCATCGGAGAGTGCACCCATTCATAAGCTGGGTTTTTAGGCCTTGCTATGCCCTCGCACTACATGGATAAGAATCTGGTGTCAATAGGTACTGTCACACGATTTTAGTGTGCATTCTGAGGGAATCCGAAGGGGGTTTGGCCACACCTGCCACCTGGTGGTCTAGACTGGAATTGCAACTTAAATTGTGGCCGGTGTCATTACTTTTGGAGTCTTCCTTGTAGAGAGCTATAACAGGAGTAGCTTCCCCATTTTAGTGCTCTGTTATATCTCAGCGGAAAACTCTTTGCTTCCAAGCTGTCTGAAGTGCAATGAAGAAACAACAACAAAACTTGGCACCCCCATCAACTAAAAGAGCAGTGATTTATAGCCAGGATATGCAATACTTTGCAGTGAAGTATTTAATCAATTTAACTGGTAATAAGTAATTCTCAAAAATTTCCGAGTTTATTTTCTCTGGCTCTCTGTAGATACCAGTTTGGAGTCACCTCCCGAGAACCTTTAAGATGAAATAGAGCCACCCGAATTCTGGAGCCTGATGAGCTTGATGAGTCCCTATCTAGGTGGCTGCATCCTCTGTATCACATTTAGTCTGTCCAGGAAAAAATACTGAAACATCAGCAATTCTGAAATCTTGAAAAATCAACTTCTTTTTGATGACCCTTTAATTTTTCTTCATACCCTGCGATTGAGAGTTTTACCAACAGATGGAGCAACTTTCCAATCAAACTGGCTAGCCTGCACAGCGACTGCCTGAGATCCCTCCTTTGTGGCCATCGTCTTGGCTTATATTCCTTGGTTCTTCCAAAGTCAATTTCTCAGTGGGGCTTGTCACATTAATTGCCTCTCCACCCACCCAGAACATTTCCACCCCTCCGCTTGAGGTGTTGGAGCAATCGGGGTGTAGCTGTCAAAAATCTTATGCTTCCCAGGAGCCGCTAGGTGGAGATTACAAAACCCTACCCTTATGTCCCTCATTCCACATGTTCAAATTAAGAGTCTGTAAAAACAACTTCTTTTCAAAGCTCGCAGTCTTCATCCCAAAACAAGCAGTCTTAAGTAGTCTACAAAATGAATCGAAAGAAGATAAAAGTCTACATTAAATGTCAGGTGAAACATTCCAGTTTACACTTTCCAAGCATTACTTACAGACTCTGCGTCTGTATTACCATGGTTTCACTGAACTTAAGAAGCACATTTAACAGGTAACACACTTTCTACTCCCTCCTTTGGCTTGTGCTTTCCGGTTTCCACTCACAATCTAGACATGTAATTGGTATTTCTAAATTGCTCACTGTGTGTGTGTGTGTATGTGTACGTGTGTGCACGTGAGTGTGAAGACCATCTTTATATTATGTTGTGGGGACAAAATGTCCCCAGGAGGTAATAAAAACCTGGCATTTTTACATTGTGGGGACATGCCAAGGGAAAACTCAATTTTATAAAAATCTGTGAATGCAATCAAAAAACCAAAAGGGCAAAACGTCTTGTGTTTTGTTGGGTTGTTTGTTATGGTTAGGATTAGACCTGGGTAAAGGTTAGGGTTGTCATAGTTAGGATTAGGGTTTGGTCCATAGAAATGAATGGAAGGTCCCCACAAGGTGACAAACTGTAATGTGTCTCCATACCTATACCAGCCCTCTGCCAAATAAGTAGATAGAAGGCTAGTGGAGTAAATACAAGATGGATTTTCTGTCAGGGTCATTCCTGCTGCTTCTACTAGGGGCATCCATCTATTTCTCATCGCATCATGCAAGATGCGCTGAATGGATTTAACAGTTACCTCACACCTCCTGGGTTGGCGGTTCAAATTCCACCTCTGGCTCTGTATCTGGAGTTTGCATATGCAGTTTTCTTTCTAAAGACGTACAGTTAAGCTAATTGGCGTCTCTAGATTACGTGCAATGTGTGTATGTTCGCTGTGATGGACAGGTATCCTATTGAGGGTATATAACAGCCCTGTGCCGCTGGAAAGAGACTCTATGAACCTGATGAGAACAAGCAGTTGGAAGAATGATGAATGGATGTTTTACAATATTCATTTAGTTTTCAAATAAAACCACAGCAGTACCAATAAAAGTTTAAGAACGCAGCCATCATTTGACATTAAGGCCACCTCACTCAGTCAAACACTTGACTGGATGGTATTACAGCTTCTAAAAGCTTCTATCTTGCAGTTGAAGACATGACTGATCACATCAGAGCAGAGATTCTGAAGATCCTGTGGATTCTAATCAGGCTGTAAATATTTGGTTTAACGCAAAAAGTTTTGGTACTGTTCCGAAACAACTGATCGATATGGATCAGTTGAACCAGTGGATGACACTAAAACATGTTTGACTGCTTGGCTTTGGTCTTCAGCCAGGACAATGAGAGGGTTAACATGAAAACAGGGTCTGGGAGGCCTGGGGGCCTGGGGCTGTTAATGAAATAGTTCCATACTTCTCCTTCCACACATGAAAGAAATTGTTGTACAGGTACTTTGGGACCTCAGGTGGTCCCTGTAATCAGAGAATCCAATAAATCAGTGAAACATATCTGTGTAATCAGAAAATCAAAATTTACAGTTAAACAAACACTGTACTGTTTCTGTTTATCCTACTGTGTTTAATCTTGAGATTCACTGCTGGGGACATATTTATTACCAATGTCACACAGGAGCAAAATGATTAACTCCTTTCAGTGGATGAGAAATGTTGATTCAGTCACACTGTAAACCACTAGTTTTATACAAGGCTACTTGAAATTTTGCCCATTTGCACAGCTGGAATAATTCAGATTGGGTATCTTCCTCTTAGGTTCAACAGAAGGGCCCCTCCTGGGACACAAACAGGTACTCAACCATTTCAGTACCTCGGCACAGTGTAATACAGAAGCGAGGGGATGGTCAATGGCCCGACTGATATTTGCATACCAAGTCCTGAAGTGATACTGTCATAAAAACTACACGGAGAGGCAAAAGCGGAGGAAATACCTCAAGGAATCAGGTGGGATTATAGGGTGAAGGATCAGAGTAGGCAGGATTCCCAGCAATGGGGCATAAGAGATCCAGTCATGCATTTCAACTGCATATCCAGTATGACATGCAAGCTTTCCCACTGGTTTACACTTGTTGCTTCTTTGACAGCCTTGGCAACACCGGCATACACGTACGGCCAGTGCTGGGAAAATAAATGCCAATCAGAGCTGACTATTACTGCGGTGGGTGTGCCCTTCAGCATGACCAGGTCCCGCGTTGGGCCAGCAGATTGCTTCCAGATGTGATCGGAACAGCTGAGTGAATGTTTAGTCCAGTAAAAGGCATGGAGCTCCACTTAACGTCTCCCTTTAATTGAAGCCCTGTTCGAGATTTATAGCTTTGCTGACAAGTCATAAAAGTGGAGATGTGTGACAACCATGTTGTTGCCGTGGCAGCAGCACCAGGGAGCAGTAATCCCACTCAGGTGTATTCCCCCCTGGGATGCCTTTCTTAAGAGACTGCAGTCTTTCGTCCGACTTCTTTGTGCTTCCGTTCTCTCAGCCGGTGGCGTCTCATCTGTCTTCCCGACGTGGTTTTGGTTATGTTTCTGCCGATGGGGAGACATGCTGCCCGTTCACTGAGATGTCAGGAAGTGGAAATCCACCTGAATCTTGAATGACATTTTAGTCCGTAAATTTGAAGGGAGGAGAACAAAAGACCAAGCTGGATTTGTCCTCAACACAAACCCTGGGATCAGCTGCGGTGAACTGATGTTATCTCCACTGGTAATGCTGTGAATTCATCTTTACATAGCATGTTCATTACATATTGCAGCACAAGTGAGACGTGCCACACAAGTGTGGTTTTAACTGATGGATTCAAATGATTTTATATAAAAATAAAGCTGTAAAAAGAGCACAATGTAATAAAAATGATAAATGCTTATCCAGTCAAGATTATTTCCCATACTTTAAGTACAGACACAAATTAAATACACCTTATGCAGGGTATTAAGTCCATCATGTGGCTCTTCCGGTAACTTTCATGCCCAGGAGGTTTGGGCATCAGCTCCCTCTACTGAACTGTGGTAGGAATTACATATGCGTGCATAGCCGGATTCCTAGTGCAACTGGTACAGGTTTATTTGAGAGTGGACCATCAGGAACAGGGCCCCAGGAGGCTTGAGGAGCATGAGGCATCTTCTTTGGAGATGCTGCTCACTTCAGACCACAGAGGGCAGTGTTTGCTTTCTTCCGTGAACAGGCGTAGTTGATGTCTAGCTTCGCTATGCGAGGGCAGAAGTCCCACGTTCAGACGTTTCAGTGCCATGCACTGAGATTCCCATCTGTGGATCACCTGTGACCATGCGAAGGAATGTGCAATGCGCCAAACAGATATTTTATACACGGACGGGATATACACGGACTTCCCATATTAAGCCCATTTGGAATCGGGTAAACTGGGTTGCCTGGTGTCCATAAACCAAAGCCTT
>JAACJT020000038.1:7192948-7204631 GCA_009936485.2 Gymnarchus niloticus | reverse complement strand
TATACACGGACTTCCCATATTAAGCCCATTTGGAATCGGGTAAACTGGGTTGCCTGGTGTCCATAAACCAAAGCCTTTAAAATAAATCCAAAAAAAAAATTCTAAATCCTGGTTTAATGTTTAAACCTGACGGCCTGTCAGACAGGGATGAGGTGAGACACCAGTCTCACCAGCTGCCTCTCTGAGTGCAAATTGCAAAGTCAATTCGCATACAAACCAACTGAAAGAATTATTAAGTTTGGTCATCCAACGTGAAGGGGGAATTCTTCACAACTCAATGACTTTGAAATCATGTGATGGTACCCTGTACCGCGTGGGGAGACGCTAAACTTCCGTCATAGCGAATTTTGACACTATCCGCTAGAAAAACCGCGATGAGCTAATTTGTGTTGGAATGTAAAGCTTCAGTAACCAACACCCATTCTGTGTTGTGACATTGGCATTGGTTTAGGTGGGAGTGGTGGGGAGCTAGCCTCTTGGCTAAATGTAAAATAATTACGGGTGTCACTAGGCTAGTGGGTTTCACGGGGCCCTCACTTCAGAAGAAGCTGAACCGCAAGCTGCTAGATTTCTTCTCGCGGTACCACAATTGATGCAACGCAGGAAGCCGTTGGAGCGGCAAGACCTAAAACACTTGGCTACAATTTTTGGTCCAAACATTTCAGGGCACTAATGGAGCAGCTAAGCCACAATATAAACAGTTTTTACACATGAAAGTCAAAGCTTTTCAATTTAACAGACTAACTGGGGACATGATTGACATTCGGAACTTTAATGGCTTATTTTAATACTGTTGTTTAAACCTGTAGCCCTGCGCTACCCTAACAAGCCGCTGACGTGAAATGGGAGCGTCTCTCTTTCCAGCTGTTAAAACATGCCACGTTACATAGTGAAATTCCAGTTTGTGTGAACGTGTTTTATATTCTTTTTTCTATGAGCATGTAATTTACAATCTCCAAGAGACTGTTGCTGGCTCATGAGTTTCATTCCTGAGAGACACTGAACTTTGGTTAAACTGACCAAAATCATGCGGCTTGCAGGCTCTTGATTGTCAAAACACCAACATCTATAACGTGCATGTGTTACGATTCTGTGAATTAGAGACTGTTGGGCTATGATTGTTTTTGTTAAAAAGCAGAATGCAGATAAGGCTAATACATAAATTGAAGCCAGAGGTTCTCAGTGTATGACATCAGATTGCTATTACATGTAAAATTATGAATGCTTCCTGCCAGAAGAATTGTGTTTATTTATATTCTGAATTTAAATATTGTTATTTAGATCCTGGTATATCAGGATATAATGCTACCAGGCAATGAATCTCCAGCACTCATACTAAACTTGAAGTAACTTTTCAGTTGTCCGTTTTTATTCAATGTACGTATGCGCTCAATAAATATGACACTCGGGGATGCACATTTTGGATGAAAAAAACAAGCCTTCATCACATGACACTGTGACACAGGAACATGTTTCCTGTAAGGTTTTGTCGGTAGCAATAGACATCAGGTAGTGTGTGGCTCTGTGTGTTATGAGCATATACCTGGAAAGTCATGGGTTCAAATCCTGCTGCCGGCACAGTAATCATGTTGCTGCTACGGGCCCTTGAGCAAAACCTTTAACCCTAAAAATTGCTCCGGGGTGCCACATAAATGGCTGACCCTATGCTCCAAGCCAGTGTTGCTCTTGCCGGCATATGAATGTGTCTCGTGGATGGCAAGATGAGATACGCAAAAGCAAGGAGCTCTAATGGACGTGCAAATAATACTCGTTACATAGACGGATGTGGGTGTGGTGAATACGTATGTGCGGGGCTACATAGAAGCAGAGCGCAATGCTGAAGTTTCAGGGATTGGTGCGGTTCTGCCATTACACAACGGAGTATGGCATATATGAATGGTAAGGTGGAACTAATCTGTATAGCTAAATCTCTTCCTCCTGAAATGGCTGTAGGCCACAATCCTGCTTGGCCTCAAAGTTAGCACTGGAAGCAGTCAATAATCAGAGCAGTGGTTTTCATTCCAACACACACAGACTTCTCCATTAATGATCTAATAGATCAGAATACTGTCGATTGTCATGACAACGCTCTGTCTGGTGTCGGTCACCTACAGAGTGGAAATGTGATATATTTTCACAGCTCCTGATCATCCTTTATGCAGAAGCCCTTTCCACGTTGTTGGTGTTGCCATCAGAAATGCGTATGTTTTAAGACAGATGAACGTCATTCACGATCACATGCATATGAGATTACACTCAGATTAAGTGTTGGTCTTATGTTTGTTAAACAAGTGAGCATGTGGCACATTAATTGTGGCATTAGTACGAATGCTGTCACACATTTTAATAAAGATAAATTTCCATAGCTACGTTGAGATGCCCACCATTTTCGTATTTTAATCCTCGGCTTCGTCGAAAAAAAAACAGAAAAACAAAATCCAATACCTATACGATTGCCCTTCGTGCAATCCTTTAATTAAATTGTAATTGCACCATCATCTGATTCCTCGAGGATCTCGTTGAGATTTACATTTTTTTCACAGGAAGACAAACAGTTCAAAAATCTGTTTTTCTCCTTGTCTAATTTTTCAGGTGTTTGTTGCTTTGGTGGGATTATCTGTCTGCTACTTCACTTTCCATTGTCTCCTCTCCTCTACAATAGCAGAAAGGATTCTGTATCTGTACTGATGTAAAATAAGCAAAATACAGGGAGAACATGTGTTTGGAGGCTCCTTTTTGTTCCATATTCTTCTAAAAGTTTCTTTGTTCTGGATGTTTGTTCCGGAAGGGAGGAACTTTTCAACTTGAAGGGAGTATCTGATTGCCTATCCAAAATCAAAGACGATGCGACCATCAGCTATTAGCGTCAGCACTGTTATCATTCTGTCAGATTTTCTGTCTTCCCCCCACCCTCCTCCTTCTCTGTGTTTGGATATCTTTCCCGACTGTCAGTGAGCGGCTAATGGACTGCTCCACCCTCCAGTCCGGGGCCCTGGGTTCAGGGAACGAAGGAACTGTTCCCTCACGTGAGACTTAGTCGATGGAGTGCCGATAAGCAGGAGTGGAATTCCTGTCTGGGTGTCCCGTGTGACCTGGGTGGGGGTCCCAGTCAATGGACGTCACTCAGCACCCTGGAGGAAAAATGCTCCATCTCAAATTTTCCCTTCCTGTTTTTAGAATGCAGACAAAAAAAATGAAAGAGTGGAAAATGACCCTTTTACCTATAACAATGTACATAGAAAAGACTGGATCCAAAAGGGGTTCTAATAGTCAGTCGGTCATTGGCAAGCTGTCTGTCCTCACCCTGCATTTACATGCTCCTAAGCCTCTTGTTATAATCATATCCTGGACTAATTATTTTCAGTGCTGGCGCAGCCTTTTATTGCATTTGAATGCTTTTTTTTTCAAACATTTCTGGCAATGGAGTATCAACTATTTTCGCGAATCAAAGCTTTTCTCAAAAACAGAACGGAGCGTGTCAGGGAATTTTTGACTGCCGGTCCATCAGGGGAACTCTTTTTTTTGTTTGCAGTCGCAGATGCGCATCAGATGATGAGCTGACCCCCAGATGCGATGCAGATGGTGATTCAGGCGATTTTAATCTGGATCAACTGCGGTGGCATTTATTGTCTTTGACTCGTCAGTGGGTGCAACTTTCAGTTTTTTCCGCTGCCATTTAGGCAAACTGCAGCCCCCGCTGTTGTCATCCATCCATCCAGTTTCCATAAGGTTGCGGTCCGCCTGGAATCTATCCCAGGAAGATCAGGCCACAAAGTCGAGCAAAGCCTGGATGAAATGCTAGGCAATGTTCTATATGTCATATACAGTACCTTCATCGATCTTCATTTGGCTTATATATGTTAGAAGTATAGGATTATGCTCACCCTTTAGCTTCAGGCCTCCAGATCAACTTCAAGCCTTTTCAGAATGCTGTAATACATCTTCTGAACATTGTGTAGTGGGATTCTTCAAGAAGAAAGGTATTTAGTTCTTTGAGGGATGAAGAAGTGGGAAATCTACTTCACATTCAACTAAACCTCCTATGATGCTTAGAGCTGGTAATTGATGAGGCCATGCAAGACGTTTGGCTTCAGGCTGGTGCTCACGAGACATGTGTGAGGGAATTACCATCTCGTAAAACGGGAAACATCACAAGAAGACAGTGTTTGCACCATCAAGTGTATCTGTCCTGTAGAATGGCCTCATATTCCTTAGCCATTGTTTAAACATGCAGAGCAATTATCAGACCTAACAATTCCCTCATGACGCTGCCTGTACTAACTGGTATTGTGGGTCAAAGGAATCCGTTGGCTGATTCCAAACATAAACTCATCTGGATGCTGGAAAACGATTGAAGGATGACTCGTTACTTTTTTCCACCAGGTTATGCATCATTGCAAAATGGCCAGGGATACAAGTTGTTTCCGAACCTACTTTTGTGGTGTTGAGCAACTATCCTGTAAACAATCTGTCATTATGACAAGTTTGTCATTATTTTTGAGACAGTTGAATATGGCACGTTAAACATTTTGCGGTTTTTGTTACCGACGCACCTGTTATTCAGTTGCTGACACTTTGGAACGCTGTTCGTTGCCACATATGGCTTTGATAACTCACAGTGTTTGTAAACGTGATGTAATTTCTTCAAAGGTTAAATCCCTTTTTCACCTTTACATTATTTTATCAAAAACCCTACAGGTATTTGTGATTTAATGTAGGATAAAAAAAAAGATATATATATATATATACATTGTATGAAATGTTGTATATACACTATGTATATATGTATAAGAAAGAAAAACGATAAGGAAAAGTATATATCTGCTGAAAGAGTTGTCACCGTGTCAATCTGTGCGGAGGTTTGACTTGGGTGTGGCGTGGAACAGAACTGAGATGGATCTATGGCACCTACCGAGCGGGAGGTGCCAGCAAGAGCGGCCCCAGGTAAAACGGAGTGATTATTGCACAGGGACAGAAGTTAATTACAGGGTTAAGAAGGATCAGAGAGCATTGTGCATTGTTGGGTTCTGGGGTTCTGTGAGCAGGCCTGCAGACTCTGGGTAAAAAGATCCCTGTACCCTCACACAGACTCTGACACTGACAATCTGTATCTCATCTATGGCTGGGGTGCATGACAAACTGCTGGGAAATAATTTAACATGACAGTATTGCACCTCATGAAAAATAGTCACCCAGTGCAGAGCTGTATTTGATGTGGGGTGACCCAATTTATTTTTTTAAGCTGATTTTTTTTAATTTAGAAGGAAACAGTTAAGTGCAAACAGCCCGAGCTGATCTTCTTCTGAGAAAGTTATGCCCATCACATATAACATAAATGAGATTAAACTTTTGTTAAATATTTGCTCTGTTAAAGAATGTCGAATTTAATGCACCGCACAGCTGTAACCTGGAAACAATGTCCTCACTTTGAGGAAAAATGACTCTTTATTAAATAAGAAGTGCAAGTTAAACAAAAAAATTCCTTTTTACTTGCATGCTCTCCATCTCTCTCTCTCCCTCACTCGCTCTGTCTCCGTCTCACTTTCTCTCAGTCACTTGTTCCACAGATTGACCAAGAGCTTTGGCTCACACAATGGCTGTGTTTGAACCAGAACATCAGGTATCATCGGCAACAGTTTGGGAAATTGGAGCGCTCAGTGTTGTGTTTCTCAGTCTATAGAGTGTAGTCAATTTTTAAACCCCTTTCTGCTTTCTTAAAACGGTTTTCTCACAGACAGGCAGAAAATTATCCAACTGTCCATTGGATGAATGTGCCGCTCCTGTCATACCTGCACCAAGCCAGCCACTCCCATCTTACCCTTGTTTCCTCCTTATCTGAGTATTGCCGACTGTTTTCAATGATTCGGTTCTTTGAAATTCCCCGAGCTCCCACTCTTCAGTCTGAGGTATTAAGTGTTAGGCTGATATCTTCAGTCTTTTGTGTCTGATTGCTTTGTTTGATTTTTGCATTCTATTAGTATCATTTCACTTGTGCTTTGCCTGTTTGGGCCTAGGCATTTTTTGCCTGTTTACATTAATTTTTGTCTGGTGGAATTATGTTTTGCATCTGGTTGTCTGTTTTGCTGGATCATCCTGTGTACCGACCTTCTGCCTGCCCATCTTCATCTAATCTATCTGCCTAATACAACGTCATCTTTCTCTGCTCTTGGGTTCGTCCTGTGTATTTGTTACTTTTCAGCTTCTACATTCCACTTTTTTTGTGGGGAAAAAAATGGGATGCAAAAGAATGAAGTCACTTTATATCTATGTCCCCTTATTCGGAAGGGTTGTGTGACCTTTGTGACCTCTTAGAGTGGGATAACAACCAAGCCTGTGCCGGACTTTTTCCTCCAAGTTACTCCAAGATGCGCAAGGAGTTCTATGTCAAGCAGGCGCACACACGCATGTTGTCGGGCATCTTGCTATTTCCCTGTGTGCGTGCATTTTGAACCCAGGCCTGTGCTCTGGTGCATGTGTCAGTCCACCTGTCCGGATGGAGGCTCTCGTTCCCAGATGCCAGGCTGGCCTGTCTCTCTGTGAAGTTTAAGCAAATTAAAGTGAGTCTTGCTAACTAAAACAGTACCGTCCACTGTACTTCTTTAGGGCTTGGCAAGCGTGCAGGTATGGCGCTCAAGGCCCTAATGCCATTAACAGTGTTTTCAAGACTCTATGCCAAGTACAGAAGATTTTACTTGCAGTAGATTGACTTGCCAGCATATCAAACAGAATTGAATTTCCAGCATCTTTTTCTCCTTTTTTCGCCAAAGAAAAACATTTTACCTCATTAAAGAATCATTTACTAGGTTAGAAAGCACTTAAATTATCAAGGGGACTAATTAAACACAAATATTGTTCTATTTTTGCTGTGTGAAAGGTGCGGACAAGTCTAACTGAAAACTAATGCATATATGCACAACTGTGCAGAATTTTCACAGCTGCAGTTCAGGGTAAATGGGTTGTAAAAGATTAAACCAAAACAGTATCCCAGATAAATGTTTGCAGATTTAAACTGGAAGTAATGGAGTACCAAGTATCCATTTCCCTGAAAGACTAAGCACAGGATTATTAAATGATCAAGTTGGGGCTGCACCTCATGGAGCCTCTGGTGGTCATTTATGGCATCTTCCAACTCCACCCCCCTTCATTACATGTTAGGGGGCTCTGCTTTCTGCCCAATGGCAGCTGGCACCTTCATGAGGCCACGAGGAAGACAGTGGTCAAGAGTGCACAAGCCTTCAACTGCAACCAAATCTATGGGAGGAAAAACCTTTTATTTCACACAGCGCCTTATTTACAGTTTTTAAAGGGAATTTAAAATTGAAGTTTCAGAAATTTAAGCACCATGCAATAGCTTGACTGTTACATTTTTTGGCGTTCATTTCAGTCTATTTTTGTTTCACAATTGACTTGATGACAAACGTAAGGTTTGTATTTTTTGAATGTAGTCATAAACCAATGGCAAAAGCCCCCCCCACTCCCCACTGCCATTTATTCAGATTTACCAACTAATTCATTTGTTAAACTCTTGGAAGATGTCCTCACATTGGGAAATTAATTTTGTAAATCCCTCAGTTATTCCCTTGCACAGTATATGACCTTAGCAACACAAACACAGCAACTGACTGAAAAACAAACATTTGTCATAGTAAAGACCCAGATATTTTTTTTCTAAATGCCATTCATTTTCTCTAAAATAGGAAATATTAGTCATTGATAGATTCTTAACAAATTAATAGTGGAAATGTAAGAAAACTGCCTCATTCGTGTTGACAGCTATAATTAAAGGGCCGGTACATTTTAAATAGTGTAATTTATTTGAGTGGGTGGACCGCATCAGTGGGTAGCACAGAAATGTAAGATGGAGCCATGATCCTAGCACCTCAGTTTGTTCTTTTACTGAAGTGGAACATTTGTAAACAAGAAAGCATAGTGTTTCACATTTTATTATATACATACCTGAATTTGCCATTTCTTAATTTCACATAGTGTGTCATTTTCAGTGTGGCTGTGTCTGTCATGTGCTGCATGGGCAGGAGACTGATTGGATATGTTCAGATTTTTTCATATAATGCATGAAATTGTTCGATAGATGTCTAGATTTAGGAAACAGATCACAATAGTATTCTATTACTAATGCATTTCCTGGTGCAGGTAAACCCGATGATCATTAAGGTGCAAAAAACATCGCACCTGCCTGCAAAAAAGCAGCTGAGAACAATATACTCAACTTCTCCAAATGTCATACATGAAGATCCTTGATCTTGACAGGGCAGCCATCTTTACTGGGTGTACATTGTGTTTCTAGTTGATGAAGCAGATAACTTGCCTGATGCTATTACTCTCTTATCTACATGGCTGAAGTACCTTGCTTGGTGGTACAGCAGGGGTCCTCCTGGGATGTGAGACAACTATCAGACTTGAGACTATTACCACTGCTCCACCTGCCATCCCAAGTCACTTTCACACAGCACCCTTAATGAAAATCCTGGCCCACTACTGTATATCTAAACTTATGAAAGGATGTCAACTAGCTAATTCAGTACTTTGGAAGCTGGCCAGAGCGTCAGTTAGTTTACCAGATGTTACGTTTTTAAGTTGGGGAGAACGAAGGAGCTGAGGTAGGGACGGAATGTTTTTTCTCATTATAAATATTCATGTGTGACTGCAGGTACAGAGCACTAAGCTGCTAGGCTAGGATTCTGTCTAGACAGCTATTTCTCATAAGAGCTTCATTCTCTGACATTCTTCAGTTATTTTTATTACTGAGGTCGCATTCTCATACACTGCCATTAAAAGATTATTGCACTGAAGCCGTACCAACTAAACTGATATTGTTTCACTCATATTAGGCCCCAGTGTATTTTCTCCCGAGGTCTCAGATTGCGTATTTTTACAAGTAAACATTTTTTATGTTCGGCCGTTGTAACTTTTTGAAAACTATTATAAGTCTATATTTTCATAAAGAGAGAACATAAATTAAGTTACAAGACATTTTTAAATGTATTTTTAAAAAGTTATGTGCCGACCAACAATGTTTCATAACTGATTATCCAATACAAGTCTGGAGCTCACGTTGTTTAAAAACTGAATTTTAGAGAACACTGAATTACAATCCAAGTAAGAGATTCTTACCGTTTTTCATAACTGCTTATCCCAAGTATGGCACGCCCAAAACTACAAGCGTCTTGAACCAGACCATCTAAATCTAGACCCCCCAACTCAAGCACCATAAACACAGAACCAGGGAGAGAACTGAACCCACAAACCCAGAGGTGTGAACCCATCATACTGTGTGCTTTTTGACTGAAACAACTACATTCTTCCAGACCCCAAAAGATACAAAAATGAAAGCGAGGCAAGCAATAACAAATGCTTAAGACAGGAAAAATGCAACCAGGAAAAGATTTAGCAGCCAGCACAGTTCAGGAGGGACTGCTTTTTAATGTAATTTATCGCACATTTTTAACATGACGTATCACATGACTGCCTTGTTATCATAGAACCGGACGACTCATAATTGCTTTCCAGATGTTGAATTTATGTACTTTTAAAGACCAAATTCCATGCAATAACACAAATAAGACATAGATCTTTGCTGCAGTAAAATGTACCTGTCATCATTTTCCACACCTCTGCTGATTTATTGTACAGTTAAATAAATGTTATGTGTCATAAATGCTGAATCATATGGTGAGTGTAATGAATACAAGGATTGGATCTAAGTGCAGAGCAGGATTCCTTAATTGTGGTCAAAACAGGCAGGGTCAAAGCCAGAAAAGACAAGGAGTCCAAAAACCAGAGGAACATCCAAAACATAGCCATGGTCACTGACAAATGGTCAAAATCCAGAACAAGGCAATCAGCACGGCAAACGAATCCAAAACAACAGGCAAATGCAAAAACGGAGAACTAGCAGAGATCATACACAGGCGAACTTCACACGATACCAAACCACTCAGTATGTGTTTGGAAATGCAATACCTTGCAGTGAGGCAAGGGTACAGGAGGTAATTAAAAGGAGTGGCTTGACTGGCAACAGCTATGGTTAATATTCTGGTGATGAGGAACTATGGTATGTGAGGCATGGCTAGCTGGGTGCTGACAGAGAAGGAATTGGGCATGGTTAACTTGGTGTGGGTGTGACAGAACCCCCCTCTGCATGGGCAGTTACTGAAGCCCGGGGTCGCTGACAAGAAGGCCGACCATGAGGACGGGGAGCAGGGTGATGCGGGTGAGCACGGTGGAACTCAGGAAGCAGAGAAGGGTCCAGAATGTCCTGTGATGGAACCCAGGACTGCTCCTCAAGGCAGCAGTCCTTCCAATCCACAAGGTACTGCAGTTGGCCACCACGTTGCCTACAGTCTAACAGGTCTTGGACTGCATAGGCCACCGTCCAGGGAAGGATGAGGGTCATTTGGGGTTGGTGGTGGATTCATTGGACTGTAGTACACCTGCTTCAATAGGGACACATGGAAAACAGGGGAGATCTGGAAGTGGGGAGGCAGTTGTAAATGTAAGTAACTGGGTTTATGCAATTTATGATCTTGAATGGGTTAATGTACCTGGGGCTGAATTGTCTGAAGGGCAGTCAATGCTTGATGTCATGAGTAGACAGCCACACACATTGACCGCTGACACGTTGAAAAAAATGCTCTCCAGACACTAGGTGAACTGTGGCCCTCAGTCATCTACAATGTCCTCTGAGATTCCGTACATCCTGAATACCTGATGGAAGAGACATTCAGCAAGGTCCATAGCCATGGGCAAACTAGGCATTGGGATCAAGCAACATATCTTTATAAAGTGGTCCACAACCACAAGTATAGTCGTGTATCCTTGTGAGGAGGGCACATCAGTTATAAACTCCATTGCAATATGGGACGAGAGTCAATGATGCACAGGTAGGGATTCAAGGGTGCCCGCATCTTGGTAGTGCTGAAAACATCAAAACTCTCTGTAGGCCTCAGGGACTTTGGCTGGTCAAGCAGCCTGTACACTCTCAACAAGGGTGGAACTGCAGGGAAGATGCAGTCACTGAGCTCTCCAGTTTGCTCTCCAGGCTGTTAGCTCATCGTTACTTCAGGCAATGGACAGGTCATGATAGCAAAGCCACAGATGCTCCAAGACCAATGGACCACAAAGAGTCAACATGTCCAGGAGCTGGCTCTCCTCTCTGTGGAGTAACCCCACCTGCATTTGCAGAGGACTAGTCTGGAGAGTTACACACCAAGTTCCCAGGAGTTTTCTATCTGGGCCATTAATCAACAGGGGGAGGCATGATCTCAAGAAGAGGATCGCCCAGCCTCTTCACACATACTGTGTCAGTGAAGTTCCCAGGGACACCAGAATCAACAAGGGCTGACTCAGACAGAATCATTGAATTGAAAGACAGCACAACAGGAGCAGTGAATTACTTCTGGGAGACATTAAGGAAGACTGTAGTTTTCACACAGGAGCCAGGCTGGTCTTCTCTCCTAGGACAAATGGCACGTTTTCAGCAGGTGACCAGGCTCACCACAGTAAAAACCTCAGATGCTCTTGCAGTCTTCTCTACCGTTCCTCTCTGGAGAGGGATGTTCTTCCTCTTAGGATGAGTTCTGGGTTCAAAGGAACCAGTAGAGCAAGAATTGGGGCTCTCTCCTGGGATTTGGAGTTAGGTAGAAATGGAACAGGAACAGTGGCA
>JAACJT020000038.1:7180574-7192848 GCA_009936485.2 Gymnarchus niloticus | reverse complement strand
AAGGAACCAGTAGAGCAAGAATTGGGGCTCTCTCCTGGGATTTGGAGTTAGGTAGAAATGGAACAGGAACAGTGGCATCAGGGACAGATGTCCTAGAACTGCAGGTTGAAGGAGTTATGAGGACTTGGAGATCTTCCTGCACTGAGTGTTTGACGATGGCTTGCAACCTCTCCATACAGGTAAACCCAGTAGTGAGCTCCACTGGATCCATATTAAGGTGAGGTACTCTGTAATGAATATACAGACTGAATCTAAGTGTAGAGCAGGGTTCTATAATTATGGTCAAAACAGGCAGGGCCAAAGCCAGAAAAGATTTCCAAAAATCAGAGGGACATTCAAACATCATGACAGGGGATCAACATGGACCCCCAAAGGTGCATTTGCAATTCCAAAAAGGAGCTGCATTTATTGAATGTCACACGACACAGCAGCACATATAAGACCGGTGGAGCTGGACGCAAGAAAGCAATGTTGCATAATCCTGGGAAACAGTCATTCCTCTTGGCAGGTGGTCTCCCTCATCAACTTCTCTTCCCAGCCTGCCTGCGCCTTACGCTGCAATAGGCCAACAAGTCCTGTTTCCCCATTCCTGGCTTGCTCCGGCTCCTTTGTACCCCTGAGCGACTAATTGCCAACGGGTGCCAGCTGTGGCTCCTCCCACATTCCACCCTGGTTGTGTGGAATACAGGGTCCAATTAAGGGGAGCCATAGGCTCTGGCGCTGAGGATTGGGCGATCGGGGGCGTGGCACTCCCAGATTGTCACAAAGGTCATGATCACGGGCAAACAGTCAAAATCCAGAACAAAGCAATCAGCATGGTAAACAAATCAAACACAAAAAGCAAAAAAAAGAAAAAATGGAGCCCTAGCAGAGATCATACACAGGCAAATGCTCCAGTGAAACCGAACCACTCAGCGAGGATTTGGAAACACAATGCTTCACAGTGAGGCAAGGGGGCTGGAGGTAATGAAAAGGAGTAGCTTGATTGGCAACAGCTGTGGTTAATATTTTGGTGATGAGGAATGATGGTATGTGGGGCGTGGCTGGTTGGGTGTTGACAGTGCAGGAGTTGGGCATGGCTGACTTGGTGTGGGTGTGACAAAGTCACACTTGTGCTATAAAACTAGGCTGTGCAAAAATGAAGCTTCCTGCTATCATGCTTTAAAATGTCTTGTGGTCCTGACCAGGATAAGCAGGGAGGATAGAGCTTCAGTTCCTTTAATGTAACATGGCAGCGTATCTCCTTAAGTGTCTTTCATGCAGTGTAATATACTACACACTGCTTCTGTTATGGAACTGAATACCATTTATTGCCTCTCTTTGTGCTGATACTGGTAGCTTTAAACTAATCTACTCTTGTTCCTTGCCATGCACATTTTGTGTTTGATTATATTGTTACTTTTTTTCAAATAGGGGAAAAAAAAAAGCCAAAAATGGGCTCAAAGCTTCAGCTGTTGGCTGTTGATGAGATGTTGTCATTTTTGCCATGTGCAGCTGCAAAAGCTAAAGACCATAAGGAAATTGCAGAAATATGGAAGGCAAAAAATACAAAACTTAAATGTTGAAGTTTGTATGGTGGCACTTCACTGATACTTTTTCACTAATGTTCCTGAGTCCACTGAAACTTACAGTGACATGGTCCAGGAAATCTGACCAACAGGGATGTCTGTTTATCCAGAATCTGTCAAAATCTGAAATGAGAAATTGCGAGTAACCTCCAGTCCAGTAAGAACACTGGTACGTAACTGGAGAACTTTCAATCTTAATGGGGTATATGTTTTCATGACAAGTGTCAGCTAAGAAGTTATGCTTACTCCACGTTGAGAGGTCCACGCCAAGGTAGCAGTAATGAAACATAGGTTAAAAAAAAAGAGCCCTCAAGACTGAGAAATTAAGTTTAAGATGTGTCCTCATTTGCTTTATCTCCAGAGAACAAAATATTGGTTATTATGTCTAAAACAGGTTGTTCCACCTGGATCTGATTTTTCTCTAATCTCTAGTAAGGGGCTCTATGGAGGGAAATATGAAAGTAATGCCAGCCTTTCCAATTTTTCAGCTGTTACCCAGGATGTTTATCCTTTCCTGGCCTTTAAAGAGTCTATTTTTAAAAAAGGGCAATTATCCTCCACAACCGAGGCTGCGTGTCTTATGCTGTAAAAATTCTCATATGAAATTAATTATTACATATAATTTTTCAGTGTAGTATGTTTTGCTAATGCTTGAAAATGTTTCACAATCCAGCAAAGTCTGGCAAGCAGCTGAAACCAGCCTATGCGGCTGATCCAAATTGTCAGGCCGACTTTCTCGCAATGTTTACCCCTTTTCCTAAATTCCGCTTTGGAGTGCTTTCGCATGAATCAGAACCGAAGTCGAAGCACATTGGAAACATTAAGGAAGCTTTTCAAAGCAAATGCACAAGTGCATTTTGTCGCTGAGTGGGATGCTTTCAACAGAAGCAGCTTCACCCATTGGTACAGCTGGATATTTTACAGGAGCTATTTGGAGTTTGGACTGCGTTGAAGGGCCTTGGAGCAAAACCCCATCTGTGAATCAAAGCAGTAACTTGCTGCATGCCGTTCTGTGCAGTTATTCTACAGTACCCACAGCTCATCAGTTGCAACTATGGAAGATTGAAGCACCTGAAAAATGATGACTCCCTAAAGTGGGAATTGTGAATGTTATTTAACAGCAGGACCGCAAATACCTGTTACCGCCCCTAGCGGGACCCACTCCTGGTGCTAATGATGTGGCCATATCGCCACTCGCTGCTTGTTCTGTGTTTATAGTTTTAGGCTCAGAACTCGAACCAATAAGATTAGGTTTCTGGCAGATAAGTGCTTAGCGACACGGTATCCGTGATATCACTGTGGCCTTGCTCTCTGGTACTGTACAGGGAAAACCAACACCAGGCCCATATCCTCTGTGAAAATCTGCTCCTGCCACATCTCTTGGCCCGGCCCGTGAACAGGCCTTTGAAGAGGTTTTGGGTTCAGTACTCTGAATATAACATCAACGGCTCAGTTTCACAACATGGCGTTGTTGACCCTGATGAGGTTAATCGCCGAATAAAGAAAGGCCCCTTTCAGTTTACCATTGTGGGGCTGGAGATAAGAATCGGACCCCAGGATTGAGTAAAAGGGCTGCTGTTGGATACTTGAACTTCATCCAGAGACAGGAAATGCAGTCAGTTGTGTTTCTGGTCCTGAAAGGAGAAAAGTGACCCTTTTTCGAAGCTTGTACTTGGATTGAGCTTTGCCTGACACAATGCACAGAGGGGCCAGTGAAACTCTGTGAAAGACAGCTTTAATTGCCAATATATTTGACAAAGGTCGGTTCCCCTTTTCCCCTCCCGTGCCCTCACTGTGACCTCTGAGATGACCTGTGTTGACTTTAAAACAAAATTAATTTACCTTAGCTTCAGTAAATGGTGGGATTAATAGATGGAGATTACTTAAATGTACCCGCAAATGTACAGTTTTTTATTCATGTGTCAACTCGTAAAAAATATGTATATGTCATTCTCTCTTCTTTGTTGAGACAGAGTAAAACCAATTCAGCAAAAACCCTAACAAATGACACCAGGGACCAATCATGGAAGATCAGTGAAGGTGAATACGAAGAGGCTGAATGTTTGCTCATGAGGAGCAAAGCTGATGTACGCTTATAAACAGCATCATCCCACAACCAGTACCGTACACGGCCGAGCCATTCTACAGTACAAAGTGTGATGTGCAAAGAATGTAAGAACATTGTCAGTTAAGGATCGGCTACCTAACTGATGAGTTTTTTGCTGTAATTCTATGGTAATAAAGCAATGCCTTCAGCGAAATATCAAAGAAGAAATGATAACGTTGAAGTTCAGATAAGTAGCTCTATGTTTGTCAGTGTCACTAATAGGTTGTTCCTCCTTTAGGCGGGCAGTGTAGGAAACAGAACCGAGTGTGGCAATAGGAGTGAAGACAAAAAAACAGGCTAACACACTTAAATAGACCACAACAGAGCCTTGCTGTCATGGGGATTTCAAATCTGATGGAGTTTAGTGAAAGGACACAAGGAGGCATGAGCAGTAGTTCTGCGGAGATTCTGAAAACTGACAGCACGATAGGATGGATGGGGTTTCCCACCTTAAAGGGTATCTCTGGAGCATCATACTCATACAAGATTACTGTTGGAAGATTAACTTCAGTGAAAGTTGCTGAATTACAGATGATACGATCATCGCTCTCTTCAGCTGAAAATGACGCTGTTCTTTCCTTGGAGTCTTGTTTGGCAAAAATATCAGATAATTACAGTAATCTATGTCATCGGCATACTAAATTAGTAGAAGCAGATTTGTGGCCATTTTGGTTATGCAGCTAGAAACAAATTAGTGAGTATCAGCGTCAATGTTTTTGCATCTGTGATTGGGGTTATAATGCCATCCCCCTTTATAAATCAGGTGGATAGTCATTAAGGATTCCTGCATTGAACACCCTACTAGGTTTCTCTACAGACAGATGGGCCTATAAAGCATAAATGGAAACTTTAAGACAATATAATAGATGGAGATGAAGCTCTGATATTGCTGAGATATTGCAGGATTTCTGAAAATAGGATTCCATGTTCAGTCCCCTTCTACTCCAGTCCTGGTCTTAGCTCCAGTTTTTTGGCCTGGATTCTTCTTATCAATTGGATACATCCATTCTATTAGCCAGATGGACACATAAAGCTAATTTTCACAGCCCTCTTCAAGCCCTATTCTATGACTAAATGTCATTTTATGAGCAACCATAAATCAGGATAAAACAAGCACTTCTGTATCTTTTTGGCTTGAAAGTCAGATTCATGCTGTTTGCTGTGTAACATGGAATGGGAGATACATCCCATGTGCATGCACATGCTTACAAAAAATAATGCTTTTTATAAAACGAGGAATGGATTTAAGGATAATCGTAAACAAAACTTCGTTAATGTAATTTAAAGGGTCACTCAGCAATCAATTTAGCTTGTGTGAAATATACTGCATGTTCTCCCCTGGCAATGATGTCTGCATGCTTTTACTCACAATGAATAATGTGCTTTCCATATCCTGTGCTGCAGCAGCCCTCTGCAGTTAGATATCACCCAGGTTTCCTCATTAGATTGATTTCATGGCAGCCATGTAGCCTGCATCATGAGACCCCCGGCTTAGCGTCAGATTAGTGGGTCCGCTCTGCTTTACCCCCAAGTTTCAGCACACCAGGGGGACTCCAGGTTAGGGCATGAATACACCAAGGAGATGGGCTGGCTGGCTAATGCCAGAGGCCTCATTACCTCATTTCCTCTGAGCAGAACCTTTGCCTAGCAAAGTATACTTAATGGCCCCAATGACTTAATTGTTTTTTAAGGTTAATTTAGTGTAAGAAATTCTATTGGATTTTAAAGTTTTGTTTGGCTCTTCACATGCTATTTGGCATTGGAACGGAACAGATATACACATGTACACACACACATACACTAATCTGAACCTACACTCCTCCCTCTGGCACACACACAGATGCCTTTTAAGGAGAACCTGGATTCCCAGCGGTCTGTGTTTAAACTGTATGTTATTTTCTTGTATGACCATACTGCATACTACCTGATGAAATGTACCTTGCTGGCTCAAAATGAACACTGATTTAACATATGTGAAATATGCAAAAATCATACAGGTCAGCATAGCTTTGCGGCTTAAAGCTCATTAACCTTCATCGTAGGCACCTTGCTGAGTTTAAAAGGCTTAGCTGCCTCTTTAAGACACATTCATTTGCAGATAATTAGGTCAACAGTGGAATGAACCGAGCTTTTAAATTTGGTCAGTGGTGCTTGCCGGTTGTACAAATACTTGCCTTTGAACGTCATTATGGCTTAACGTGATAAAGCAGTAGTCTGTCATTTGGAACAATGGGGACATTTTCAGTGGAGAAGGGGGAGTCGGTCTATCATCGGAGGTAAAGTTTGCCAGATAAAGTGATGTAACGGCTCGCTTATTTTAATTTCGATAATGAGGAGTATCACTCACAGAGACATAGGGTCGGTGTTAACAGAGACTGGTTGTGAGGATAATGTCATGTTTTAACAATAAATGATTAAATGCAGCAATGAATTAATGCGGACTAAATGCAGGGTCTGCTAAATAGCGATAGCTACATAGCTGAAAGATATCACCATATAAAGATACACGGTTATAAATGCAGGTAGAAAGAGAAATGAATGTACCAGAATGATATTTCTTAAATGCATGCTATACTGCTATAGTCAGATTATATGCAGACGTCATATTTTCATTTATACAATTCGTTAGCTGAGTGAAACTATCAATAGATGCATACTTGCATTAGCCTTCATTATGTGACGGAAAATTTTGAGGATAAAAAACACTCAACAAAGCAGTAGTAGGGAAAGCTACTTCAATGAAATTTAAATATCGACAAATCACATTTAATGCCGGTATATATATATTTTTTTACCTTAAGACATTATTCCAAAACATGAATTCTGTGAACTTCTGTTGTGCTAATTAAAATTCCTCTTGCATTTTAGTAGTAAAAAGAACCTTTATCTTGTTATATCCAGTTCATGTAATGAAAACATTGTAAAAATTTAGGCTGCAAACACAGAGAAAGAGGAACACAATCTGTATTACCTTCATGTTTACCCACTTATCAAGTAATAGGCTGGTTGAGGCTGTAGCACAGTGCTCTGCAGTGCCCAGAGGAAATGAAGAGGCAGCCGTTATCTCATCCGCTAGGGCCGAAGTAATAAACCCTTTGGGTACAATGGACGTTGTGTTTGCAGCCAACCCCTCCATCATGCTCCACATGCTGACTTATTTGCCATGTGTGCCCAGGGTAGCATGGACACCCAGTTTCCCCATTCACTCTTGACCAGCTGGCATGTATGTTCACGGTGCAGGAATTTTAACTGTTATCCCCTAGATGCAAACACCTCTTCCCACTCAAGGCCCTTCAGTAAATATGGACTCGCGGTACCTTGTCTTGGGCAGGTTGGTTAGCCGTTAGCACCTTGTGGCATTCATGCGCTACATGTGGGACCCTTCCAAGCAATTTTTAACTGGGCACATCTTTCCTATAGGGAGACGTCTAAGCTGGAAAGCTCTGTGGTCAGCAATTTAAGCGGGCCATACAGGTGTTTAGGCTTAAATCTCTCAAAGTTTTACATCATATTCTCAGTGTTTCTAGAAGGATCTGCTTTTCTATTGTGAAAGATTTTCGCAGAGTTTTAAATAAATTTGGCATCCTTTTCCGGGTGTACTCCAGTGCCCTGTAATGCCTGGGAAGAGATTGATGACCCCCCCCATGACTCAGACCAAGTGGTTAGATAGATTTCAAGTAATGGCAACGAAGTTCCAGTCACCTTTGGCCCTCTGTCATCATCAGTGTTCAGTTGTAAACGTACTGTGTGGGTTCAGCAGCAGCCTGACACAGCATTTCAAAGCAGCTGATTATGGATACCATGTGTTGGCTATGTGCTGGCTCAGCTGCCAGCACCTCCAGCGCTGTGGTCCCTCGCCTCCAGCGCTGTGGTTCCACACCTTCAGCACTGTGGTCCCAGGCCTCTAGTAGTGGAATTTGCACATTCTTCCATTGTTTGTGTGGGTTTTGCCTGCAGTGTAAAGACCCAGTGTTTCCTGGGATAGATTCCATACAGACTCTGACCCTGTTGTGGATAAGCAGCTATGTAAAATGGATGTCTACATACATATCTAAAATATTATAGATTAAGGTCTTTAAAATTATATTCAGATCATCAGAGATGTCACAGGCCTGTCCTTACCTGTCCTCATAGGTCTCTCCTTAAACATTACCCAATATTTCTAATGCATTTACCTTTGACATTGAATTGTGTCTTGTATTCAAATACATTGTGCCCAGCTATATTGTATCAAAGTAGACTGTTTATAAAGGAAATGTATTTTTTACACCAGAAACTGGGAAAAATTGTTAGGGGGAGACCAGCCTACAACATTTCATGAACATTGTTGTGACATGGAATTTTTAATTGAAAAATCAAATTAAAACTAAGCATATATGGGACCAGTTTAACCCTTTATAACTATCACCATCCACCAGGAGTGTGTCATTTCCAGTTCACTTCTCTGTTTTGGTGGTGTAGAGTCAGCCCACCGATTAATTTTGAGTGCTTTTAAAAGCGTTTTGTTTTCACCACAGATGGACCAGTACCAATCAGCCCTTTATTCCCATTTAGACAAACAATAAATTTTCCGACACCTGATCCTCTCAGAAGAGCAGTTTTAAAACTGCTCACAGTATCTTTATTTGTATCACTTTAATTGCCATTTCCCATTGCGGCAGTAACCACTGGTCAATCCCCTATTTGTTAATATTGCATAAACAACGTTCCACATTCCACAGATTTATCGTCCACTCGAGCCACAAAAATGGATCTGGAGTGTTTCCTGTTGAGCAAGCTAAGTGAAACCTGCAGTTCTGGGGAGGCTGTGGTCTAGAAGCAGCTCAAGTGCAGCTGGGAGTCCCTTGGCTTAACCTGTCACCCCTCTGTCCTTTGAGGGGAGACTGGTGTCACCAACACAGGGCATTAGGCCAAGAAGTGCCTTGCAGAGGAATACCACTCTATTTCCTAACAAAGCAAATGGACAGAAATTTGAACAAAGAACTGGAATTAATCCTAACAGCTTTACCATGGAATTTTACAATCCATTGATGGCGTTGCATTCACTTCAGTGAAGAAACGCATCGTGTTCACTTTTGTAGCATCTGCGGTGTCTGACATGGTAGTATATTAAATGGCGCTTTCATTCGATTGGCTCTGTAGATGGCCTTGTGGATTCAGCAGGGGTACATGCACCACATTTTGGTAGAAAGTGGAGGGCAGTTGAGCAGACTGGTTGATGACATGGTCCTGCCATCATGGGAACTGCTTGTCGTTCGTTTACCCTGCCATGTCAGGGGATTAATTAGCATGCTGTATTTCTTAGGGGGCAGACAGTGGTTTTCAAGCTAAACCGAATTGGTGCATTTTCTTTCACCTTGTCATTCATTAAAGTCAGTTATTTGTAAGGTCAAGCTTCAAAGCAGATACCGATGTGGTGCTTCTGTCTTTAACTGAAATAATCATATGTGATATTCTGAAGGGAAGCAAGTGTCAGAAGGCCGAACGTCCCGAACAGGGCCTCCCTTGTGTTTTGCAGGATAAGAGCATCGCTATGGGACAGAATACTGTTTTGGTGAGTTATCCATTACAGGAAGCAGTTTCAAAAGTATGAATACACTTTGGCAACTTTAGGACTTTTTGTCTGATTGCTGTAGGAAAAATAATGGAAAAGAATATTATTATAAATATTATTGATGAAGAATTATGGCATGGCAGCTGACAAACAGGTTTGTTTGATGAGACAGGAGACTAACAAATTTTTTATAAACTTGCATTTTGTGCATTATGGGTGTAAACTCATTGTCCCTCACGGCCAAAATGCCCCACAATTGTGATACACGTTTTCTCGGACAGTGCAGTTTCAGGTATTCAGAGGCACTGGGTTACTGTGCTGCAGATGTGCAGCAAGCTGGTAATTTGGCTAGTCTTTCTATCCCACAAAGCCTCAACAGAGACAGGCAGCTTAAGTAATTTTCCATTTCTCTAGGCATGCTCCAGTGACATTTCCATAAACAATATGAGGCTACAGTTCCCAACGGATCTTTAATGATTGCAGATTAATGACTTTGTAAGGTGTTTTCTCACTGCTTAGCTTCTCCAAGATGAATTTCAGCAGATGTGTGATGTCTAAGGAGATGTCATTAGGGACTTTAGTCAGGTGTCATGAGCGTAAAGGACACGCCTATGCGCAGTAATGAATTAACACAAAGATTGAACGGACTTTGGAATTTCTCATATTCTATCAGCTTTTAGATCAGCATCCATCCATCCATCCATCTTCTAACTGTTTATAGCGGGCAGTAGGGACCAGGGGTCTCATTTAAAAAGCTTATGTACATAAAAAAGAAGCCCAAAATGTTTGGGATTGGGGTTTACAAAAGAAAACTACATGAGAACTTGCGTATTTTTACAGCAGTTAAGAGGACTTGCATACACAACATTTTGGGTAAATCGGGAAAAGATGACAGAAAATAGTGAAGTGGAGACATGGACATGCAGGTACAGAATCTCAAGACACGGTCATACATATATAGTATTTTTTTTTTTCTAAAATATTGAAATATGTCTGTCTAAATTTCTTAGTGAAAAATACTTCCAGGTTTAGCATCCTGGCTGTTTATTTTAGAAAAACAATTCAGAGGAAAAGAAAACCGGTAAATCGGTTACAGTGAGAACAACTCAGCTGTGCGTGTGAGTGAAATATACAATTTGCCCCATCAGACTTTTTTTTTTATTATTTCTGGTGCAATGTGTTTTGTTGAGCTAACAGTATTGTTGGACTTACCAATCAGAAGAGCTGGAGTTGCGTATTATATGGGCAGGAAGTTCTTTGGCATCAACTGGCAGAGACACACTGAAATGGAATGAGTCTCCAAGGTTAACATTGTGGTTTGTTTTTCGACATTTCAAATCAAATTGTCTCATTTTTACATTGCAATATTTTGAATTGATGTTTTTGCACATGCTTAACTCTCTGTATTGCGTTTAAGTTTAACATGCTTCATAGGTAGCTGGAAACCATTACCTGTAAGACACCTGAGATCAATCAAATCCAGAGCAACCCAGGCATCCGACTGAAGAAGCTGAATGGCTGAAAATAAAGACTTCAGCTGAAGCTGAAACAAGCTTCCTAGTATTAGAAATACCATGTGTAAATCTCACTTGTGTTTAAAAAAAAAAAAAAATAAATTATTCCATATTCTATGGCAGTGTTTCATGGTGCTTTGTTTATGCTATTGGATGTTCTGCCTCAACATTAGTTAATAGGTTATGAAATGGGTCTAAACTTCTGAGATTCTTGGGGGGTCCACTCTGTGGACATGGACAGCAGTATGATGAATGAGTTGCTCCGTTCTTTCTGGGAAGTGTCTCTTATTCATCTGTGACCTTCCCCTTTGTGCATGAAACACACTTAGATATCATCCAGACCGCCATACTATACATTCCCTCCATGCTTGTGCTGTGCTGCAAATGCTCTGAATAACTGATGATGAATCCCAAGAATTATGCGTAATGTGGAAAGACGTACCCCAAAGTTAAACAGAGCTGAAGCTCTCAGAAAAGCTGTCCGGTTTTTATCATCGAAAAGTTTTAAACGTCCAAAGCTCTTTCAAAAAGATGGCAGCATGACAGGGATGGAGGCATAGATTAGAGTGAGAAGTTTATACTGAAATAAGCTAAATGAATAAAGATTCTAAATATTATTTTTAACCACACTTGGTAGGAACAAATCTGATAGCTCACATGGAATTTTCCAGCTTTTGCTGTGATCTTTCACTCTGTACTTTTATACTGTGAAGTTGTATAGTATGCAAACATCACCCACTGGAACGTGTTGTACTGTTTTAGCTAGCTGCACTTCACACACTCACCCTATGAAATGTTTAAAGTATCGAATATTACCAGATATCAAATATATAAACACAAAAAATGTCTTGTGGGGCATACAACTCTGACCACTGTCTGCATGAAACAATGTACACTATCCCATACACACAAATATAGTCTGTTCTAATTTGGCTCATGATTGACAATTATGTGAATCTATGACTGGGAAACGACACACCAAAATCTATTACGGCATCAAAAATCCTTAAATGTTTAACAAATGACTGCATGAATTATGGCTTACTTCCACCATCTTTGCAAAAATTTGCAAGAGTGAATCTCAAAGTGTCTAGGAAATCCACTAAAAGCTTCACATGCTGTTGGGGAGATGGGTCTACCATGTTCTGATGGTTTCACAGAAGCTTCCTATAATAATTATCTACTCAGTGTTAGACTTGTCTGATAAGTTCAAGTTGCCCCCAATTTTCCCATTGTGTTATTAAGTCCAAGGGGCAGTTTGAGGAGAACAATGATCTCTAAAGATGAATTGCAGTGATTTTTCTGTCTGCATCCCATTTATTCATTTTCAAAATGCAGAAGTCACTTGTCTTTCCTGTGAATCCAGCTGGTTCAAGTGAAACTCACTGTTTTTGTTGAAACTTGCAGTTTGCAATAAGGTCTACTGTTTTCTTTGAGGACTGCTTTATGCAGTGAATGTGCTGTTTGTGGCAAAGTTTGTTCTTTGCAGAGAGGCCTGGTATTTGTAATGAGGCCTGTGGTAAGCAGTGAA